>JBBPBS010001171.1:2453970-2504044 GCA_037974835.1 Cicer judaicum | reverse complement strand
TATATATATATTGATAAATTTTAAATTATTACTTTTAAAATATTTTAAACATTAAAGGATAAAATTTATTTTTAGTTAAGAAAATTTTGTATGTCATTTTATATTTTCAAACTAATTGAACCACTAATTTTATTAAACATTCAATTACCCCAACAACTATCAACTATAATTTGTAATGTTATTAACTAATTTTACCAAACAAAAATTTACTATATATATTTTTAGGTATTCGTCAACCTTTCTAGGTGCACCATGTTATTTATATATGGTCCCAATAGTTGCACATAATTTTATAGACATCTTGAGTTTAGCTTTCAACTATACATTCTTTCATTTTCAACTATACATTCTTTCATGTAAGAATAACAATGTCATGAGCCACTGCAGAATGGATATAAAATCTTGACACCGCGTCCCTCTCAAATGGGCTTTAACTTTAGTGTCTTAGTTGATTCACTATGATCTTGGTATTTAGAATGCTCAACTTGTGAACTCTACTTTTCTTCCCTTGGAGGCGGGGACCCAACAAATGAGGCTTTTCATTGTATCAAATCTTGAGAGGAAATGACTTCTTTCCAAGTCTCCTCTACTTTCATGGAAAAACAAATTTAGAACAAATTGTGGCATTGTAGAACTGTTCCCTAACATGTTAGTCTGAGTTGGAAGATCCTCCACAATGATGTTGCTATGAAGAAGAATTCACTAAGAGGGGTATCCTCATTGACCCCATATGCCCTAGATGCAATTTGGAAGAGGAAGACATTGATGATGTGTTTTGCAGATGTCCTTAGACGTAATAAGTTTGGTTACATTCTCATTTAGGAGTGAGGTTTGATTCTTTTTTTTTTCCTTTCATTGGTTGTCTCAAGTCCTATATTAATTATTCTCCACTTGATATTATTGAACTAATCATTTATATCATTTATGGTATTTGGATTGCATACAACAAATTTTGTTTTGAAGGAAAAACTTCGTTAACATCTATTTCATAGTTCTTTGGATAAGTGGTATAGGATGAAAGAGATGATTACGAAATGGTGTAAACTCCCCAAAAGAATCTCAATTACACTTGTAATCTCAAGTATCTTTGGTAAAACATGATACAAACAAAAGAGATTTCAATGTAAATGATGAGTCTTTAAGAAAATAACCCAAACTTACACTAAAATTAGTAAGACTTAATTGGAGTTTTGGTCCCCCTATTTTAGCTGAATTGCAAAAGTAGTCCTTCCATTTTATTTATCTCCAGTTCTGATCTCTCAAACATAATTTTGGTCCAAAACTTGATGAAATTTCAATTTTTTTTGCATTTATTTAAGTCACACAATGCCTCAAGATCTCATTTGCAACAATTGTACCTGAAATCTATGATCGTAAATGGTGTAGTACGACTTTAAAAAATGAAATTTCATCTAATTTTAGATCAAAATTCTGTTTGAAGACCAAAATTGAGAAAAAACAAAATAGGAGTACTACTTTTGCGATTCAACTAAAATAGGAAGATCAAAACTGTAGTTAATCCGATTAGTAATCATAACCACTCTGATGATTCGTTCAACTATAGAACAAATATATATACTTTAACTAATGTGAAATTGTTGTCTAAACACTTGTAACCAACTTCCCAAAACAAGTGATTCAATTCAACAAAATAATTGGTTGATTGAAAATCACAAATTTCCTTTTAACTAAAATAAAAAGGAAAATTGCTAACCTTTTTTAGTTTTTTCTAGTAATCTATTGTAAATCATATCCTTTACTATCTATACCGGCAGTTGCAACATACATTAACAACAGCAGCACCAAAAACCTAGCTGTCAGTTGCCATGTATATTCACTCACAATGGTCTCTAAATACCTAACAACTCAAGAAGCTCTGCAGCTTTCCGATTGGCCCTTTCCGAACCATTTTCCACCAATTCCAAGAGAGGATTGATCACTCCAAGTGAAGCAACAGTTGACAGGTGCAGTGGATCTCCACGACAGATGTGCACAAGCACTGAAGTTGCATTCTCTTTGTTCCTAGAAGATCCATTAATGATAATTTCCACTAAAGTGGGAATAGCATTCATAAATCCAATTGCTGCTTTTCCATCAGGGTGGGTAACTAACATCGCCATGATTGTCAATGCCTCGTCCCTCATCTGTCCATCTGGTTCCGTTAACATTTCTATTAACTTGGGCACAATACCAGCCTTAATAGCACGTCCTTTGTTAGCTTGGTAAAAACACAAATTGAATAGCGCTGCGGCAGCATCGACCTTTCCTCTTTGACTTCCTTCGCACAAGAGAGTAACTAGCGCCTGGATTGCTCCAGATGCACCAATTGCAACTTTGTTCTCGTTTGCTGCCGAGAGGCTGAAAAAGGTGGCTGCTGCATTTTCACGAGCTACCATACTACCATTTTCTAGCACGTGAAGGATCCCCGCCACAGCCTCAGAAGCCATGATGCACTCTTTGTTATCCTCGTAGATAGATAGGTTGAGAAGAGCAGTAACCGCATTCTCCTGGATGCCGGCATCAGACATAAAGAGGAGATCAACAAGGAGAGGTATAGCACCAGCTTCAGCAATCAACTTTCGATTTAGACTATCATGTTTGGCAAGAAGGCGGAATTCCCCTGGAGTAAAACGAAGATAAAGACACTCAATTCTAGTAAAACATCATTAGGAGATGCAAGAATGACCGTTTGAAAGATCTCAACAAAAGTATATTCTCAAATTATACAGATTTTAAAAGGACAACAACAAAATCCCTTTTACTACAAAATTAAGATCCCTTAATTGGAAGAATGGAACACAGTCGACAGGTGGATCCAATTTCATAGGTTATGTTCACTTTACAGCAGTAGCACTCAACAGAGCCAGCAATCTTACCCATCAAAGACCACAATGGAACAATCTACTGCTTGCAAACCCCTCCTTCCTTTAACTAACCACAATACCCTTCAATTTGCCTTTTTTTAGCATTAATAAATTTACTAAAACCCTAAATTTATTCTAGGTTTAATTACTCTGTAAATCCCTGCACTATTTGGGGATATTTAAATAGTTCCCTGAACTAAAAAAGTTTGAAATTTGTATATAGATCCCTAGATTAAAAATATTTTAATTAGACCCTAAACATATAAATAATTTGTTAGCAAATCCCTGAATGTAGGACCCAAATACAATTATTTTTTAAAGTTTAGGGACCTAATTATAAGTTATTTAAAAGTTCAGAGACTCGATTAAAATAATTTTAGTCTAGGGGTCTATTTTTCTGACAAATACAGAGACTCAATTACAAACTTTTTTAGCTCAGAGACCTTTTGAAAAAATTTCAAATAGCTCAAGGACCTACAGAATAATTAAACTTTAAACATATATCTATTAAATCCAAATCATTGTATTGTCCTATAATGGATGAAAGAGGGATTCTGGTTCCAGTTATTTGGAAAAAAGAAGTGATCATTGTGCAATCACAGACTGCATTAAAAATATAACTAGCAAACTATCTCGAGCAAAATTGAGTTTGTTCTTTTTCTTTCACACCCGGTGATTGTATGTATGTGCATGCAAGAGAGAGAGAGAAAGATAGAGAAGTTTGTTTGGAACAATGCTCACCAGCTGCACAACGTTGATCCTCAATGTCAAGGGAAGCAAGTTTCCTCATTAAGGTATCAAGATCTACAAATTCAGAAGAGCCGTCTGATGTTTCCTTACAGAGCCGCAAGTTTCCTAACCTTTTAGGTGGTTCCACTCCATTCGCCTCACACCAATTTGATATCAGGCTGTATAAAACATGGTTAGGTATGAGAATGGGGCTGGAAAGAATCTGCTGAGTGATGGGACATGTTCCATGCCCTGAATCAAGCCATTTCTTTATGCAAGCGCGTTCATATGTCTGCAGAAAGGGTGAAATATAATAGGATTAGAAAGTTTTTAAATATGAAGAAGTTCTAAACAATATCATACAAGTCTCTTCAAGTATTACAAAAAATTGATTTCTACAAAGCATTGCTATCGACCACCTAAGACTAGGGGCAGCGCCACCTCTCCCTCAATTTTTCCTATATCCTCCCTCAAACTCAAACCATACATATCTTCAAGTGACACATGGTTATTTTTACTTAATTGTATTGGGGAAAAGCTAACATTTTAATGATTCAAATGTAGAAATTTTGTCTTGGAACTAGTGTTTTCAACTCTTTAAAAATTCAAAGATTGTGTTTTTCAATTAAAAAAATCTACTTTGGTATCTTAACATCTGCCCTTAAGGCACATGTTAGCATGACCCATTGTATTAAAGTATTGTAGTTTGGAAAGCAACTATATTAAAATAATTAAAGATATGAGCCTTGATCACAGACACGTCGACAAGCTAATACTAAAATGTTGTGTAGCAAGTAACAGTTGATACTATCAGTGATTCGATATTACACAATATTAAGAAATTTTTATTGAATAATATAGCAATAAATAAAGCCAAAAATCAACTTACCAAATTTTCAACAAAAAAACACTTTTCAACAACAATTACAAATACAAGATTAATAGTAGCAGATAACCCTCAAAATATCTTTTTCTTTTCTGTCTTCATAGTTCACTTTATTCAAGTTCTAACTCCTTGTTCTAAGGTACTAGAATCTTCACATAATTTTTTTCAAGAGATATGTTCTTCTTACAGATTTTTACAGAGCATCATTTTTTGTTATTCATTGCAGTTTAACACATACAATTTAAATCCAAAGAATCGTGTTAGCTTAACAATGCAAAAGAAACAAAACCAAAAGGTGCTTGTAAACTACTATTAGAATATTAGAAAATATGTTATTATATTTGATATTATAGAGTATCGTGAGTTATTTCCTAAGATCAATTTATAATTATAGAGATATCTTATAATATCTCTCATTATTATAATAATTTGTTACTTAATTAGAATTGAGTCTATGTATCTCTATAAAGACTACCATTTACTAGAATCAATAACATTCAAGATTTGACTATTTCTCTCCTCCTTTTATCTAAAATCCCACAACTTCAAAAACTACCATTTAGAAAAATCTAACAAGTCACACCATACCACAATAATGGTTATTAATTTTCACATACCAATTACTGAGGGAAATAAAAACTAATTACTGAGAAAATAAATAAGTGACTAATTTTCAGGTACAAACCTGCCCAGTGGAAATGATAACAGGATCTTTCATTAGCTCAAGAGATATTGGGCAGCGAAACTCCTCCGGCATAACAGGTAACTGACAATTTAACTTCACGCATGGCTCATCAATATGAGGAGGTAAATCCACACTCGACAAAACAGCAATGTTTTCAGATTCCTTCAACATAAAATCTTCAATTTTTTTCAGCACCGTCGACAATCCCTGCGTGCTTTTATCAAAACAACCATCCCCATCAACAATCATCTTATGTAGAGCAAGTGACTCTTGTTTGATATCCTCCACACTCACAAATTGTAGCTTCTCACAGATTAAACGTAGTGCAGAGTGTTCAGTATTCACATCACAGTTCTGGTTATAGATAGACAGCAGGTGCTCATAAAGTTCAAGGCCAGGTGGATCAAAATGCTCTTTGGCCCTTCTAAACTGAGCAGTCACTAGTGCAACCTGATGACAATAGAAGCAGAAAAACAATACCTTCAAATTCAAGAAATGATAGCAACAGACAAATTGGAAATCAAGGACTTGTTTATTTTTGAGAGAACGTTTCACGTGTTCATTTTTTTTATTTCAAAATTGTCATCTTATTTTCTTTTATTATCAAATTCCACAGGACATGATGCATTGATTGTTAAGGTTTGCGGTGTCATTGCTCTCCTTATAGTGATGCCTTTGCACGCTTTCTTGGTTTAAAAAAAGAATGACCTGATGTGTTATGAACCACACTTACACTTTATTACATTGCACATAAAATCATGAAATTTGTGTTTCAATTTTTAACAATATATGAAAATGAAATGCTGCTTCATTGTACTTTTAGTTCGTCGGGTATCATGATTGTCAATTTTGGTACCCTGGGTTTCAATTGTGTGAATTGGGTTCCCCAACCATCCAAATTGCTACACTGAGGTCTCTCCCCAGGTGTTTTTCATTCCATTGCATATAGTTGAAATACACATATGTGCTCTAACCCCTCTTTAATTCACTATCTCTGCAGTTGAAGGAAGCACGGGTTGTGCATATAGCCCTAACCTAATTGTGATGCCTTTTTAATTTTCATGTGCATTCAAATTGTCGATGTGTGTGTGGTATCCTTTTTGACCATGTCAACATGCCATGTTCAAACAAGTCAACGCACATTGGTCACATAGACTCTCCCAACATTAATTTAAACAGTTAATCAACAGAGGGACATAATGGTGACAATAGAATCGGTGACCCGATTTACACAATTGCCATCTAAGTGACCAAATTTGCCCAATCGTGATACCTAGCAAACTACAAGTGCAATTAAGCCTATAAGAAAACGGCAGATCTCACACATTTCAAACGTAAAAGTGTACTATGCTGTGTGGCACCGACAGTTCATACTAAAGGCATATCTAGTGTTTCATGTGTGTCAATGGCCGTCATAAATACATCACTAACACATCTTATTACATTCAACCACTTCTATTTTCTTAAACATTTATTGGCATATACATATTAGTACCAATATCAATATATCATGTATGCATCAATGTTTCATAAATACTAATAAGCAAATAAAATATTCACCTGCTCCTTGAGCTCCTCAGAAATATCTAGTTTGTCACAGGAAATCTCGCTTATAGCTTGTTCAAAATGAGAAGCTACATCATTGAATTTGCACCTAATTTTCTCTCTTTCCAATATCTACATTTGAAAATTGAAATCAACAACAAAACCAATCAGAAAAAACAAACTCCGAATATATACTACCTCTATTAATTATCTATTTATTGATATACCACTAAATATGCTACATTTGCAATTTGTAATAAATACCGAAAATTTTAACTAATTATCTCTCCTAAAAGATAAACTTATAAAAAAAAAACACAATATTAACTGTGAACAAATTTATATTCAATAATATTGTCTATCATGAAAACAATAGGATAAAAAAATAAAGTGATTAATTGAAATTTAAAATATAAAGTAATTTTGGAACGAATAAGAGTATAATAATAATAAAAAAAATAAAAAGTTGCATTGAATACCATGTAGAGCTGGCTTGGTTGGGAGCAAAAAAGGAGCAATTCTTTGGCGGAGAGAAAGACTTGTTGGAGCGAAACGAGAGCGTGGTAGGGCACAGAAACGACGTCGTTAAGGAGGTGTTGAAAGAGAGGAATGAGGAAAGTGATCCTACGGCTGAGATCCAAGCATTGTGTTTTGATGAGGGAATTAAAGGTGGAGATTTGAGAGATTTGGTTGGAAATGTTGATGAGGTTGTGAAGGAGAATATTGGAAGCATTGGTTTCCGCCATTCACATTCGCATGAAGAGTTGTGTGTGTTTACTGTGTTCTGTAGTTTCGGTTGAGAGAAGAAATAATTAAAGAAGGGAAAGCGACACACTTTTGCAGCTGTCAATTGGGTGGGTCCCACTCATGTATATATATAACAGGTTCGGGTTGGTCTCCGTCTTGGTCTACCAATCAGAGATCTGGGCCCAAAACTCTCGTATTTAAATACTCATTAATTCTTTTCTATGTTACATTTAAGACTCTTAAATTTTGTTTTACGGAAAGCCCATTAATTATTCTCCCACACTATTTATCTTTTATTTTTTCTTAAACTACCATGCTGATCCGTGCCACCTACGGAAAATCTTAATTTTTGTTTACTTTTTAAAATATTTTAAATGCGTATTTATATAAATAGCAAATGTATAAAGTAATTGGTTGTTTAATTGTTTCTTTTTTACGAATGGTTTTTAAATTTTTTATTACACAGTATGATAATTGTTAAGTTAACGATCACAAACATTCAATGTAGATAATAATCGTTTATCAACATTAAAAATAGGAATATAGTAAACAGATATATAAAGTATGGTTAAGTTAAGAAAATAATTTTAATTATTGTTCTATAATAATATTAAAGTTTGTAGTATAAACAACAAAATTAGTGTTATTTAGTATATTAATAATATATTATTAAAATAAACAAATACTCTGTTGTAATTCTATAATATTAGTCTATTCAAAAATAAAATTTATTGATTAGTCACAGTTACAATAGTCGTAGTTAGATATTTAAATTTGCTAAAGTTTAGTTGTCATTAATATTGCACATCTGGTTTTAGACATTATCCACTATAAATTTAATAGTAACTAATTGTAACATTGGCTGTAGCTAAATTTTTGCAATGCCCCACTATCCCACATTCGTGTGAATCGTGACACAAAAAATTATCCATCATTTTGGATATTACTATCCACAGTTATAAATGTGGCTAAACACTAAATTTTTTGTTTACAATATAATTTTGTAAGATTAAAAAATATAATTTTATTTTAGAGAAATTAAAATATATTTAATCCAATATTTTATAACTCTTTTTAAGAGTTTTAAAATATAAAAATATACAATAAATTTATTTTTGAAATAAAATATATAAAAAGACTTCATTCATTTTATTACTATATACAGATTAATTTTTTTAGTAAATACAAAAAATATATTATTCATCATTTGAGATTTAAAATAATCATATCATCTATTGTTCTTACATCCACATATTATACAACTCATATTTTTTACTTGTGGTACACAGTTTATATTAACAAAATATAAATTTAATTTTTCTTTCTAATGAATGATAATATCTCTCAATAAACTTCTTCTAAAATAAATTGTAAGTAAAAAAAATCCAAACGCATCTAATTAGCCTTATATCAATATTTTTTTTTTGGGTGAATTCAAGCACTTTCGTAAAGTAATAATTTAATACTAATAGTACTGAATGTAATTACTCCAAAATAAAATAGTATTGAATGTAATTAGTAAGTTAAATTGTTTGAAAATATTATATTCTATGTTAATGTTAATTATTTTCATATATATCTATTTATTTTTTATAAATTAAAGATATTTTTGTATGGTAATTTTTTTATCAGAAATCTTTAAATTGAATATCTATTATTATTATTATTATTGTTGTTATTATTATTTAAATTAATTAAAAATAAAAATTGCTAACTTGGAATTGGAAGGAATTTGGATGTATACTGTGATGCCACTTGTAAATTTCCTTCATTAGAATAACCTTTCTTAATAATAATAATATAATAATAATAACAACAATAATAATAATAATAATAATAATAATAATAATAATAATAATAATAATAAAATTTTATACCCACATTGCTTCAAAAGACCAAATAGTTGATCTCTTGACAAAGGTTCTATAAGTTGGCCCTTTCATTTTTTTGTATTCCAAGCTTCGAATGATTGACATACATTTCAACTTGAGGGGATGGTAAATTGTGAAAGTCCTTGATATTTTCTTTTCAACTTATTTAGTATTATATAAAAGTTAGTTAGACTATTAAAATTTGTTACACTTAGCAAATTAGTCTATCTACTTTCACCTTACCTATATTAATAGGTGAAAATTCTCTATGTTAATTAGTTAGAAATTTGTGTATTGTGTTACAGTTTTCTCCATCAAAGAGATGAGCAAAGGTTTGGATTGAAAATCAATTAGATTGGAAAAAAAAAACTATATATTTACTGTGACAAAAAAAAAGATCTATTAAAATATAAAAGCATTTGATATAGAAACATTTTTTTTTTGAGTAAGAAACATAAAATAAAGAAAAACTAACACCTTGTGATTATATGACAATAGCCTTAGTCTTAGTTGTCAAACAATCGTGTGATATCGATAAATAAAAACCAACAAGTTCCAAATAGTCTTAGTTGTCAAACAATCGTGAATAGTTCATAACAGGGCCACTGGGCACATATATGACAAGAAGGATTAATAGTCAAGTGTCTTAAAGGCTATTCTTTCTGCTGCTCATTTCACAACTGTTGCAGATTCTTGGTTAGAATCTCTCTCGCCGACACACTCACTTACACAGATCCTGACACACTAGATTTAATTATGCTAAAGTAGCATATTCTAGAAAAAAGTAATGAGTTATAACAATTGATTGAAAATTTAAGGTTCAAAATGTGGTGAAATGTATGTATAAATATAATAAATTATAAATTATTTAATACAATTTTCAACGTGTTTTAGTTTGGTTCATGATTATTAGTAGAGGTCATGAGAATGAAGAGAAACGGATTCCACTCTAACTTACTGAATTTAATAAGATTCTTGATGATTTGAAAAATTTAGAATTCAAGTTAGATGATGAAGACAAAACTCTAATTTTGCTTAGAGCTATGTCAAGTTCATCTGAATACTTTAAAGATGCTATCATATTTGGAAGAGAACAAACAATTACTTTTGAAGAAGTGCATGCCTCCATTCAAACAAAGGAAAACAATAAAAGACTTGAGATCAAGAATGATAATCATGTTGAAAGTCTAATTGTGACCACAAGAAGAACTAACAAGAAATAATCAAATGGACATATGCATAGGTCAAATTCAAAATCAAAATATTAAGGGGAGTATAAATGCTTCATTTGTCACAAGAAGGGACATTTCAAGAAAGATTTCCCTGAAAGAAATGAATCAAGAAACTCTCAAGATTCAGGAAATGTTACACTTGTTGATGCTGGTTATGAATCTATAGAGGCATTGATGATTTCAAATTCTAAAGGTGAAAAGAATTGGGTATTAGACTCAAGTTGTACTTTCCACATGTGTCAAAGAAAAGGTTATTTTGAATCAATAGATCTTCGTGATGGTGGAGTCGTTCTGCTTAGCAACAACAAATCATGTAAAGTCCAAGACAAGGGAACATGTTTAGAATGTTTAACGGCAAGGAGATACTGCTGAAAGATGTAAGGTACATACCTGAATTAAAAAGAAATTCACTTTATGTTGGCATGTTCGACATTTTAGGATATTCCACATAAAGAATGGTATCATGACTATTATTAATAAAGATAATATCATTGTTAAAGGCATTAAAAGGAATGACTTGTATATTTTAGATGGTTCTACCATAATTGCACAAGCTTCTGTTGCTAGCTTTAATATGCATTCATCTACTAGAATATGGCATGTGAGGTTAGGACATGTTAGTGAAATAGGTTTAATTGAGTTATCAAAATAGAATTTGCTTAATGGTGATAAAATTGAACAAATTGGAATTTTGTGATCATTGTATTCTAGGAAAGTCTAAGAGGGGCAATTTTGGTGTTAGTCAACACAATACCTCTAGACCTTTTGAATATGCTCATTCTGATTTGTGGGGTCCTTCAAATACAAAGACTCATACTGGTTGTTCTTATTTCTTAATCATTGGTGATTATTCTAGGAAAGTATAGATCTATGTCATTAAAAATAAAATGACACTTTTATGAAATTTAAAGAATGACATATGCAAATTGGAACTCAAAAGGAATTTAAGCTGAAACGGCCTGGAGTATCTTTTAGAGTAGTTTAATAAGAATTGCAGGACTTAGGTATTCAAAGACATAAAACAGTTGCGGGCACCCCTCAACAAAATGGCACTACTGAAAGGATGGACATAACAATCTTGGAAAGGGAAAGATGTATGATCTTGAGTGCAGGGCTGCCTAAAACATTCTAGGGAGAAGTTGCAATTACAGGAGTGTATATGATCAATAAATATTCTTCATCAGCTATTGGATTTAAGACACTAATTGAGATGTGGAATGGCAAACCTGCTGACTACTTAAATCTGGAGGTATTTGGTTCCTTAGCATTTGGTCAGACAAGGCAAGATAAATTGGATCCTAGAGCAATCAAATATGTTTTCATTGGATATCCTAAAGGAATAAAAGGTTACAAGTTGTGGAGGATTGACCAAGGTGTGCCTAAGTGCATCATATCAAGAGATGTGGTGTTTGATGAAACAAGAATGACCATGATTGACAAAGAACATTTTTCGTTTTTGTTATGTAGAAACGAATAATATTCTCAATTTCAGTACTATAGAAACGAAGAACATTGTAGAAACAGAGAACATTCTTCATTTAACAATGCTTCAGAAAACAATACTAAGAGTGTTCAAATTGAGGTGGAATCACCTGAAGTTCAAGAGATTAATCATGAAGACATAACTGATACATCACTTGATGATAATTGATGACTCTTCATCATATGCATATTTTTTTTTTAGTCTTATTTATCTTTTATTCATTAGTTAATTTAAGGATTTATTTGATATATTTTGTTAATTTTATTTCTTTGATTTAATGAAATGTTTATATTCTTATTTCCTTGATAAGTAGAGATTTTTCAGAGTTTTGTGTTGTTACTTTGTTTTAGAGTAGTGCTGAATTTTGGTGAGAAATCAACATGACATATAGGGAGTATTTCAGCCATATATGGAGTTGTAGATGTCCAATTGAAGTCAAAAGAAGTGAAATCGAAAGCTAAGATCCATAGCTACAACATTTATGAAGACTTCAGAACCAAATTCATACACGAGAGAGGAGCAAAATGCAGTATACGTCAGACAACAGATGTTGTGCGCCTGAAGTGCAACAGATGCACCTGAGGCACATTTCTTGCCTTTCAGCACTGCCAGTGCGCACCTGAAGTGCGTTTTCTGCGCCTGGGGCGCATGGACGCGACATCATTCATTAAAAACGCAATTTTTCACTTTTTAGGGATCTTTTTGACTATTGGGAAGTGTGAAGACTTGTGTTCTAGCATAGAAACTCAAAGACAACCGTTTCTAACATCATTGGAGCAGTTTTATCAAGAATCATTCATGAATCTTTCTTGTAATTCTTCTCTAATCTCTATCTTTTATATATCTGTCATGAGTAACTAAACCCTATTTGTTATGGATGAGTGTAACCAGATGAAAACCCTTATTTTTTTGATTTGATATCTAGTTATATGAATGAGTTTATTGAATTATTTTTCTCATCTCTGTACTTAATGCTTTTTATTGCTTGATCAACTTTAAAATGTTCTACGATTTGTATTTTGAAACGAAAGTGGACTTTATGAATGCTTGAGATGAGAAATTCATGAATTTGTAGTCTAGGGATAGATACAAGTCATGAAACCAACTAAATTAGTTGCAAAGGCAATAGTTTAACAAGAGAATTCTTGTACGGTAATGCCTAATTCTAATCTTAAATCTACTAAGGAATTATGGGTTACTTTGGAATTAAAGGTTTTATCACTAAGACATTAGGGAAAGAATAAATAAGAGAATTAGATAATAATTCAATAAAGAAATTCAGTAACTAGGATCAAATTAGGCACCAAGGTTGGATTTGAAGTGAAACTCATCCCTAACATTTTTCTCATTATAAACGATCAATTTTATTACCATTGTTAATTTTAAATATTTTTTCAATCAATTTGGTAACCTTTTGTTCAATTGTAGTAATTAAATATAATTCAATAGTAAAACGCAATCCTTGAGTTCGATACTCGATACTACCGTTTTATTATTGCTTGCAACGATTCAGTACACTTGTTGAAATGCTATCAATAATGCTGCAACATAACCAAATTTAACCAATTACCACACTACAAGAAAAACACCATTTTGTGGCCAACTTTATAAATATTTTGTGGCCGAATAAAACCCTCACAAATTAGTGACCGAAAAAGCCCTCACAAATGCCAAAATTAAAATTGGTCTTTATTTGTAGCTGAAAAAGCCCTCACAAATTTTTAAATATTTAACTGGATTTTGTGGCTGCCTAAGCCCTCACAAAATCACAACATTGTGATTTTGTGAGGGCTTAGGCAGCCACAAAATCCAGTTAAATATTTAAGGATTTTGTGAGGGCTTTTACAGCCACAAAAAATTAATTTGTGAGGGCCAAATCCGTCACAAAGGACTGACGTGACCAGTGGCATTTGTGGCTGCAAAGGCCGCCACAAAGGAATGCGCACGTGGACTTTGTGGCTGCAAAGGCCGCCACAAACTTTTAAACCTACGTGGACTTTGTAGCTGCTTTGGCCGCCACAAATGCTGAAGGTAACACTATATATATTTTTCTCCCCTCCTCCTTCATTTTTTCACATCCAACTTCTCTCTAAAATCTCATTCTAACTATTATCTCCTCCTTCTCTCTACACAAAATATTTTGTTATTAATTTAAGTATTTTTATTATTAATATTTTATTATTTAAATTAATCTTTAATTTTAATTTAAATATTTTATTTTAAAATTTTAATTAAATTAAGATTAGTTAATTATATATTAAATTTAATTTATAATTACATTATATTTTAAATTTAATTTTAATTTTAATTTAATTATAATTTAAATTTTAACATTATATTTATATTAATTTATTATATATAATAATATAATAAACTATTAATTTTGAATTTAAAAATTAATTTATTAAATACGTATTATTTTGTGGCGGCCTAAGCCCTCACAAAATATATTATTTTTTAATCAGGATGGCATTTGTGGCGGCCAAAAGCCCTCACAAAGGAGGGAGGGAATTTGTGGCGGCTTGGGCCCTCACAAAGGTCCAATCAGAAAAATTCAGTATGTCCTTTGTGGCGGCCTATGCTCTCACAAAGGCAGACTTTTGTGGCTGCAAAAGCCCTTACAAATGTCTGTCTTTTGTGGCTTCAAAAGCCCTCACAAATGCCAAACTGTTTGGGCACTTTGCGACTGCAAAAGCCCTCACAAAATTTTGTGACCAGCTTCTTTGTGGCTACCAAAAGCCCTCACAAAATCCACATTTGTGGCTGCTATTTGTCCTTTGTGAGGGCTTTTGGCCCTCACAAAATCCATCATTTTTTGTAGTGCCACTTGGTAAGGGATAGAGAAAGAATGGTTATCAAACCTCCAATCAGATACTGTTAAACAAATTTAATTTGTTATGTTTTAGGTGTTGTTGAAGATCTTCAAATAGTTTAATCAAACAATTACAAGGAAGCAATTAACAGTAATGACAAGGAAGCTTGAATGATAGCTATGAATGAAGAAATGGAGCTATTAGAAAGGGACCAAACCTGAACTTTGGTTGACAGTAATAAGAGTCAAAGGTTAATTGGATCAAAATGAGTTCAAAGGAATGGAAGACATTCAAGGACATGTGAATATAAGGTTCAAAGCAAGTTCAAGTGCCAAATGATTGCAACTAATGAGAATCATTTTGATGCCTTCACCAAATCACTTACACAAATTAAGTTCAAACATTGTTTGGACATAGTTGGCTTCAACAAAAAAGTAAAGTTGAGGCAATGGCAGCAAGAACAATGTTTGAGTTATTATGATATTGAGTCAAGGTGTAAATATGTAGCTCAAATCATCTAACTAAAGTTGGTTAAGCTTTAATGGTTGTTATAACTTCATTTGGCCAAATTAGTTATGATAGGTGGTTATAGTTAGTTTGCTCTTGTATATTATAAATAAACTTGTAAAGTTGTAGCAGCAAGGGAGTTGATGTATGTAATAGCTGGAAAACTGAATTATAGAGGTTTATGCAATTCATGATTCATAGAAATTCATATAAGAGATAAAAAAAAAAAAAACAGGAAAAAAGAGAGATTGAGTGAAAATGCTAGTATTACTAGTTCAGAAACAGTGATAGATACTAGGAGATCAATCTTGAGAAGGTCTTAATCTTGTAAAGTTCAATTAACAATAGTGAATTAATCTTGCTTGTTTTCTCGTGACGTAGGTCTCATCAATTGAGACTGAACACATAAAGATCTAGGTGTCATTCTTCTCCTATCTTTCTTTAATTTTCGTTTACTTTGATTTTGAAAACTGATTTCAAAACTGCATAAAGGAGAACGATAAACAATCTATGTTTTCTGATTTTTTCAGTTATGTTTAAGAATGTTCTTTGTTTTTAGCAAAAAAAAAACCAAGAAACGTTCTCCGTTTTCAGCAGAAAACAAAGAACATTGGTTAATTCTTATTTTAGATCCCAAATAAATGTTTTAACAGTAAATGAATTGTTGAATGATTTTTTTGTCAAGAGATATTTATATTAGTGTTAAAAATTATAAATAATTATACAATAGTGTCAAAATATAAAGACATCTAGAAAGCAATTCAACTTTGTACATGTTGAGGTATCTTTGGTTTTGTGCGTATATATTACTATAATTATAATTTTTGTACTCTCTAACTTTTTAATGATAATTATGTCATTATATCATTGCTCATGCACTGATGTATTTCTGTAGAAAGATATATAGTATATGAAATCAATACTTTTGTTTCTAAATTCCCTTTGAATTCGTTTCGTGACAATTGTCCAACCATCACTATATGATTATAGCTGTCAATTTCTTGGGCCTCTATATATTGGACCCAACCCACATTTTGAAGGGGGCCAAAAAATCTTATAAAAAAAATGCCTCCTTAAAAGAAAGCCCCCAATGTAAAAAAAAACCCCAAAATTACATGGGCCTAGAGGGCCCCTAGGCCCACTTAAAAAATCAATTATTTTTTTAAAATAAAAAATATTTCAATTTTTTTTTATGTTTTGTTTTTCGATTATTTTTATTGTTTTTACAACTTTTTTTTTTAATTTTTTTTCTTCAAATTTTTATGTTAAAAATAATATATTTTAGTGTTTAAAAAAGAAATGATACAAACAAATAAATTCACAATCACTAGTTGATTTATGAATTCTAATACCATACTACTATATCACCAAAGTGATAAATAAAAACAAAACAAACATTCAAAAGTATATACGAAAAGAATGAAGCAATAACGATGAAATTATGTAGTTTGTCAACGAGGCAAATAGGGTATATGCGTAACATTAATGCGTGCGATTAAGCAATGTAACCACAAACCTTGATGGATAAATGACTTCAGAAGATCAACAATGACGGTGGCCTGAACACAAATCAATGGTGAAGAGAATGAGAATCCACCGTGATGGTGGTCGGAACCAAATGAATAGAGGAGGAAACTGAAGGCGCTGTTTTGATTTAGGGTTTCATCGTTTACGTGATTCTGATTTCTAAAGTGGAAAGTGAAAACTGTAAAACAATGAAAACAAAAAAGAGGGTCATAAAGCCCTTCGGCCCAGGTCCACAAAAACTAAGAAAAAGGGTAGGGATGGCAATGGGTAGGGTTTGGGTAGGGTACTATAGTACCCGTACCCATACCCGTAGTTTAAAAAAATACCCATACCCGTGCACGTGCCCTCTTGGGTATCAACTTTAATGCCCGTACCCTTACCCTCTGGGTACCTAAGTACGTGCTCGTACCCATACCCATTACCCACACTTTAATTAAAATAAATCGATAAATAAATATTATTTTGTGATTAAATTTAAAAATTATCCAAATATCATAAATCCAATCATAAAGTATTATAAACCAAAATATTTTCTAACTCAACATTTCAAATGAACACTTATGATATACATTCAAATATCTATAATAATATTTTATGAAGTTGCAAATCTTACGACAATATTTTTTGAGATCAGTGAAAATAATTTATAAGAAGTTGGAAGTATAATTATAAAGACACAATTAATAAGATATAACTCTTGATTATAAAGTCACAATTATTTAACTATTCATCATAATCAAATTCTTAAAAAGTTTGTAAACGTTTATTTTTTGATTTGATTATAAATATTATAATAGTCCAATGATAATAATAGATATTAAAATATAAAAGAAAATAATTAGTGTAAATATTAATATAATAAATAAATAATATATTTATATAAGTGCGTGTGCGGGGCGGGGTGAGTATTATAATATCCGTACCGGCATCCATACCCGCTTAATTTTACAGATAATTATCTGTTCCCGTGTCCATACCCATTATGCGAGTTTTTACTCTACCCATTGTGGATTTTTTTTGCGGTACCCATTGGATCTTAGTCTAATTGTCATCCCTAAAAAAGGAGACTAGGAAAAAAAAATCTTCAAGGGGTTCAAAATTTAGGACCTAATAAAAAATTTAACTTTCTTACTTCTGTAATTTGATGTGTCATTTATTTTTCTATTCAAATATGAAAAAAGAACTGCATTTCATATTATTAATGGAAGCTATATTTTTTATTGCTGTCATAAAGAACTGAAGACAGTGTGGAACAAAATAGAATACAAAATATAACATTTTAATAATACCTTAAAAATTTAACTACCAAATAGAATCTCTTGAAACAACAAATATATGACTCTAAATGAAGTATACTTAAATGACTAACAAACCAAAACCATATAGCACTAGCACTGACAACGTACCGACACAAGTGGTAACATATAATAACTTCAATTTTCTTAAATTGCTACTCATGTCTACGTGTTATTATCGTGTCCGGTGCTAGTGTTACCTACACTAACTAGAGAAAACTATTGGTGTTACAGACATTGATTCCTTTTGTAACTACTTGCAGTTTTTCTCTCAGCTTCAAGGTAATGGCGAAGAGAACGAGTATCATTACCACTCACTGCATCAGTACTTAGCTTTGAACAAAGTGAAAACAACCTGCAAGGCTTCAACTTGTGACTCTTCTTATTGTCTTGTGAGTGATCCATCACTCTTCCACTGCTTGATCTCCTTGAGAGTTGTAGGAAGCTAGATATACGAATGAGGCTGCCTAGTGTAATGTTATTGTCATGGAGGAATGATCCAGTGGACTATACAAACCAATATGTCAAGTGAGTTAGGCAAAATGCTCCATTAATATAATTATAAACATGTAGAATATATTCCAAATTTAAATTGATATGTATTAACATGAGATTTAGCTCGTGGCCACGAGGTGTCTGCTCAATGGTAAAAATGTGACTTTGTGACCGAGGGCGTAGTTTAATTCTTTTGAAAATAGTCGTAATACTGAAATTTATTATTTTACCTTTTAAAGTGAATTGTTCATCTTAAATAAATCAAATATAATTGTAAAAAAAGAATTAGTAAAAAATAGTTACTACGTCAATGTAAAAAAGTATTCATATAATCTTTTAATATCATTGCTTCTATCTTACACTTCTCAAGGGTTGTTAACTAAACATTAAGAATATTTTTTCAAACATCTTTTATAGAAGACTTTAACTTTCAACAAAGCATTATTTGAATTGATGAAAATAAAACAACCATATACTAAAAAATAGAAATTAAAGTAAAACTAACGTCACATTCTGTGTAACAATGATGTTCTGTACATGCTCTGGACCCCATTGGAGCCAAGCAATTATGTAGTATTTTTGTTGTTTACATGCCAAAGAAAAGAAGGATCCAAAAGAGTGTGACATGAATAAATATCAAATCTTTATGAAAATGTCCATCACATGAAATTTCCTTTTTTCTTATTCAATGTTGGTTTTGGACTCATTCTAAAGCTAAAAAGAGTTACATCTTCATCAGAGAAATAATGAAAATAAAGTACATATAGTCAAAACTCAAAAACCATTGTTATAATCAGGGTGAAAAACACATAGAGTAAAATATCTCTAAAATTAAAGACAAGCTGAATAAGAATATGATCAATAACCAAAAAGAGAACATCATTGTGTTGATGAGAAGTGGTACACTGTCAGAGTCATACTTGACTACTTGAGTATCCATTATTATAATATACAAAATATTTGAGAAAGCTCTCTCTTTCTGAGATTGTTACTATGATCATTTTTATAAATAACTCAGAATAATTAAAATAATAAAATAATTCATCATTGCAATGAAAATACAAAATGCAAAAAAAAAAAAATGTTAATGAGTTGCAAGAAGAAAGGTCATAGTCATAGCAGCTTGGGAGAAAAAAAAGGAAGCAATAGCTAGAATTGGTAATTTTAGTTTTTAGTGTTTTCAGAACCGGACCGGATTGGTTGGCTGAACCAAAAAAATTTGAGTCGGTTGAACCGATTGAACTATGATTGGTTCTTAGTCTCTTAAAATCGGATCAAACTAGGTTCAATTGGTTTGATTTTTCTATTTAAAAAATTATATTTTTAGATAAATAATTATTAACGTACTTATAAGTCATGTAGTTCAACTAATTGTAACAATTGAAATATGACTCAAAAGTCTTGCCGATTCAATAACAAAAACATTGCATAATTTGGTCTCAAAGAAACAAAGTGATCTAATTTGGTCTCAAAAGAAACAAAGTGATCAATTTTTTTGATTAATTTTTATCTTTTGATTAACAAAGTCATCAATTCACACACACACCACAACACACACAAGTTTTTCATTTTTTGATTCAAAGTAAAGTACTAACCTGAGTATCAAGATCTGATGAAGAATCAATTGAAGGGGTTGGAGAACCAGATGAAAGCAAAGTGCTGAATGAAACTGATCCAGAAAAATCACCATTTCTCACCAACCCAATTCTTGAATTCAATAATCTCAATCCCAATGGCCACCCTTCTTCCTAAATAACCACAAAAAATGGTAACAAAAATAAAAGAATCTTATAAATATGCTGAAATAGACAAAACCCAGATAATGAATCAAAAAAAGTTGCAAACTTTATTGAACATCTTCAAATAAAATCAACAAGTATGAGAGAGAGAGAGAGAGAGAGAGAAAGATGGTACCTGTTGAGCCATTACTGTCTTTCCAGAACAATATGGTGTGACTTTTTTTTTAGTTGAAATGTGAATATGAATGACACTGAAAAGAAATACTAACAAATTTGATTCAAAAATGTCACTTCAGACAGAGAAGTTTCATCTTCAGATTGTGTACCCTTTAACAAAAAAAGCACACTTCAACAAATGTGCACAAATTTATAACACAACTAAAGTATCAATATTCAATCTTTTTTTTTAAAAAAAAAAGTATCAACATTCAACAGTAATGGTAGTAAATTTATATATTTTTCTTCTTTCTGTTTTGGGTTAGATATGGATTTGACATTTAAACACTGTTGAAAAAAAGACTGACATAAGAGGTTTTTCATTTCTTAGGGTCCAAAGTGAAGAAATTAAAGTGCATTCATTCATTCACATTGGCTTTGAAAGTCACAACAATCGAAATAGAGAGAGAGAGAGAGAGAGAGAGTGAGGAAGTGACGTGAGAGTGAGTTCTTACCAAGTGAAGAATCTCTGGTTTTTTTTTATTTGGAGACAGAACACAGAAAATGATGGAACCAGAAACAGTTTAGAATATTTTGATCCAAGTTACTACAAAGTTAGTGGGTAAAAAATGGATAAAATAAACAGAAAATATAAGGTACACACTTCGGTATAAACTAATTTTATATAGATAATTAATTAAATTTATTGATATGTTATTGAATTTTTGTAATTACTTAAAACAAAAATCGTACTATAAATAGTTATGATTGTTGTCTGGATAAAATAGCTTTATATTAATAATAAAATAATAATTTTGATGATTAAAATAATAATATTTGTAATAGTATCTATTTTTTGGGTCTATGTTTCTTCATGTCCATGAAATTTTATATGGCAACTTGATTAAGAGAAGGTAAAGACCAAGTGAGAATTGTTATTTTAATGATGCTACATTTAATACATAATCCACTTTCTCTTTTATATATTTAAGAAAGATGCTGACAAATATACAAATATGTCGTGTCTTTGGATATTTGTTAAAAAATTCAAAAAGAAAATATAACATAAAAAATTATCCATTCAATGTCTTGAAATATTAGGATATTTTCTATTTAAATCCTTTTTGCTCTTAATTTTTTTTAATAAATACACTTAAGACACATAAACTTAATAGCATCATCTTTGATTTCAATATATATAATAGGAAAGATTCAGAACTGGTTTGATTTACATTCTAAAAATTTTATTATAGTATTTTAAAATTTTAAAATAAAGAAATTTGTTTGAATTATTTATTTTTAAAAATTATTTTTAATATTATATATTTTAAAATTAAAAAAGAAAAAACGGATAAATGATATTTTACTTTTCAATCTTTTTAACTATCTAGTCAAAAATCTGTTTTTAAAAACAAATCTTTCAATCATATTTTTTCTTTAATTCTATTCTTTAAAACAGTTTTCTATATTAAATTAGTAAAAAAAATTTTAAAAACTAAAATACAAAAAATTTTCAAACTATTTGTTTACATTACAATTATGTAACCGATGTATTTAAAATTCAACATTCAAAGATCGATCGAGAGTTGAAATGATATTAATTAAATATATATTTTTAATACAGCATAGTAATACACAAAAGATATAATATCTATAACTATAAAATTAATATTTTCATCAAAAAAATTATAAATTTAATATTAAATATACTTCTTATGTTTCTAATTATAAATATATTTTCAAAAATAATTTTTTTTCTAAATTCAAGATAAAAGTAATAAAAATATATTTTAATTTTATTTTAACTCATTTTTTTGTGAATTTTTTTAACTCATTTATTGCAGGACTCAAGTCTTTCATTGCAAAAGACTTGTTCAAATATTTCTTTAAACATTGAATCTTTTTAGCGTCATGACCAACAATCAACATGTCATCCACATATAACAAGAGAATAATATAATAATCATCAGAGAATTTCTTGATAAACACACAATGGTTTGATTCTCCATGAAAGAATCATATTTTTTGTACCATTGTCAAGGTACTTAATTGAACCCATACAAGTTTTTCTTCAATTTACACACATGCTGCTCTTTACATTTGACTTTGAAACTCTCTGGTTGCTCCCTATAGATCTCTTCCTCCAAATCGTCATAAAGGAATGATCCATACAACTCTTTTAATTTCTCCCACATTTTTTTCGTATATATTTTCAGTTTCAACATGTGGATATACACTCAGATCCAACCATTGTCTGATCAACGCCACTTTCTTTTAGTTCATCTTCTTCCAGTCAACGTCAAATTTGTCTGTGGATTTAGCAATGTCACCCTCAATAGGATCAAATAAATTTTTACTGTATAACATATCTTTCATAAGAGTCTTCCAAAGTGTGTAATTAGAAGAGTTGAGTTTAATCATATCCGGACCATTATTTTCCTCCTCCATTTAAATGCACAAATCAAATCAACGAAGCTCTGATACCACTTTGTTGAGAAAAATCAGATATAACTATTTTAATAATGCAGAATATTTTTCCCCCACATGTGCAGATAAATGACCAAATATAAAATACAATTCCACAACAACAATTGACAGAAAATTTAATATGAGAAAAATACAATTTATTAACATGGAAAACTTCCCTCAAATTGAGGGAATAAAAACTATGAGATCTAGTCCAGTAAAAACTTTCACTATAATAATTAATGGGTACACCAGAATCTTTAATCAATAATAGTCATCACCAAATGTGGAAACTAAATAAAATAACAAACAACCTTATACTAAAATGTGTATTCCGAAGTAACTCTTAGATGAGGTAAAACTAATAAGACTTATATTATAATAACAAGCTTCATAATAAAAATAACATACTAAAATTGTAGATCAAATGGAGCAACGTTGCTACTTACCTCTACTAGAATTTTTTTTTTTCTTTTACCGTTGCCATCCCTTCTTATTCCTTATTTCTTCTACTAGGCACGCCAATATTCCTTTTTAGTTTGTTAGGGATTTCAACATCTTTTTTTTTTTCTTCACATGTGTCAAGTCCAATAAATCACTTTGTTCTTTTTTTATTTTTCCTTTAATAATAATAATAATAATAATAATAATAATAATAATAATAAAATTGATAGATTTCATTTAGCAATGATAACTTTATTCAATGGAGATTAAAAATCTTTATTCAATGCAGATTACAGATCTGCGATCTTAATCGTACATTGAATGTAATGAGTTATATAAGATGGTGAGTCATTTGTTTTTTTTTTTTTCTGTCGGTTTTTTATTTTTATTTTTTAGTTTGAGTTGAAATAGAAAAGTGGTTAGAGGTGAGTGTGGTTTTGCACAATGACTCAAATGGTCATGTTTGAAATTTGTTGGGTTGGATGCTTAGGGGAAGGGTCTTGGAAGAGAAGTTGTGTACAATATGGTTTGCTTATATATGGGCAATATAACGAAACAAGAAGCTAAAGAATTTGTATTCATGAAATTGGTTTCGGTCAAATGTTTCTAATTTCAACGATTCTGTATCGGCATACCTCTTGTGTGTTAGGATTCATTTGCTACAATAGGAGTATCAACTGGTTGGTCCAGATTTTGGGGATGCAGTTATTTCACTGGGAACATGCTCCAATTCATGATTGATTTCAACAGGAGTGAACATGTTCTGTTCCTGGATAATTGCGAGGAACATATAGACCTATTGCAAGGGGACAATTTAATAAGTAGGAGTAGTACTTATTTTATGTCATTGTAGATCTGAAATGCTTAAGTCATGGAAAGTGTGGTCTTGGTGGATGCTTGAGAGAATTCGCATCGGAACTTGCATATTGAGAAGAGAAAAACATGAAAACACAATTTTTAATAATTTTTTATTTATTTTATTTTTTTTATATTAATATCATTAACAAATGTCTTTAGAACATCTAATAGTATTTCTTTTTAAAAAAATTCGCTTTAGATTTATCATAATATGATTAGACATCATAGACATTTTTTTTTAGAGACAACAAAGTTTTCAAACAATTGTAGATCAAATTGTCATTCCAATTGTATGGATAAGGAGAACAAAGAACTTCTACTTTTAAGAAGTATGGCCAATCATCATTAAAATTTAAGATGATTTTTAAACATTACCGTATGTTGTATTTATCAAGTGAAGCACTCACCTCATTGATAAATTTTCATCAATTCTTGTTTTTATAGCCCCTTGTTAACATATTTTGTTTTAAGTTTTGTTCATTTTATTTTTTTTTTATAATTTATTGAATAAAGAAAAAGAATTTGAATCGTTTTGGATTATTTTTGAATGATTTGGTACTAAGTCTTTCTAACAAGACAAATTATCAGAGTATTATCTTCTTGTTTTTATATTACACGTCAATTACATTGGGAAACAAACACTCGAGAAATTATAGAGGGTTAGTGCTGACATAAGGTGATCTAATAGTGCAAAATTGCTTCTTATTGGAAGTTGGAGCGTAGTAGGGAGGAACATGGGAACATTGTGCTAGTCACTACGCTGCGGTGCACATCTTGACACAACTCACTATCTCTAAGCGTGATAGGGGGATCTTCTAGTGCATTTGCACAATGTGCTACACCACAATAAATTTTGGTCTAGCATATTAATTGCACCTAGACCCATCGCATTGTGCTGGTACACGTTCCCATAATCTTATTTAAGCTAAAAACCCTGATTTTGATGGAGTTCTAATTTTTGGATGCTAATTAGGAGGTGGCTACACCTTAGAGGAGATCTCGTGCAACCTTTACATGTACTTTTTTCTTTCTATGTATCTTTTATACACTATGAGTAGCTAATTTACTAGTTAGATAAGAATTAGATAAACCTTCTTGAATTTATATAGTTGTGGTGCTCGTATGCAATTTATGCAATTTATGTAATTCAAATGTATTCCATTATTCATATGCTTTTGTTCTTAATGCTGTAATGTGCTTGATCACTATATAATCGAACATATGTATCATTTCGTTATTGAAAAATATGTTATAATAACCTGAACGTAAATATATGTTCATGTTTTAATATTGTGATAGAAATATAAAATATTAACACATGTTTGATAAATTAGCATTCATATATACTTTGAGTAACAAATCTCTTGAATAAGGGTTCATTGCTATAAAAAAAAAGGGATTTTGAGCCGAGAAATTGGTCTTAGTCTAATTAGTTAATTTGACATATATATTAGATTGTTAAAATAGTAAATCAATAATTATATAGTAAAAAGAAGGTGATTTGAATTCCCTAATTTTGTTTCTCATAGTGAATTTTCTCTAATTGTTTATATGTTTGGTTGAAATTTCAGTCAACTAATAAATTTTTTGTTAACTTAAAATTTACAACTTTGTTGCGTTTCCAAATTTACAATAGGAGTGATTTGATACATTTGTCAAAGAGTTGTCACTCATCAAAATTGTTATTCATAATAAAAGAAAATACATTGATGACTATTGTATTTTATTTTTTAAAAAATTGAAAAAAGAAATTATTACTAATAACAGTGGTACTAATAACTATTTTATAAACTATTTTATTTTATTTTTTAAAATAGGGAATTAGAAATTATTATTATATTAGTGGTATTAATGACTATTTTACAAATATTAAATATAATTTGAATTTCGTTCGTTGAGATAATAAAGTCAAATTTTTAATATTGAATTGACACTTCATATTCTAGTGACTATTGTATATGATGATATGTATTCTTATAGTTTAGCCAAAATTTATTTGATGATATGTATTCTTATAATTCATCTGAGTCATACAACGAGGAGAAGAAAAAAACCATGAAAAAAGATGTTTCTTATCTAGTTAAGTCCTCTTTAACCAAACAATACTGCACAAGTAGTGCTATCAACACTCTTTTTGAAATAGAAATACAAAGCCACCACCCATAATCGATCAACTCAGTTGATGCTCTAAGTAAGAAGTCTCTTTATCGTCTCCCTACCACTCACAAAAACGTCCCATTTTTCGTGTTATATTGACTCCAAGGGAAAGTATGATGTTGTAATTGTTGATTCCTCATATCTTGTGGTTGAGTCATTTAAATTAAAAATGATTTGTTCAGTATATTTAGTAAATAATGAATATTATTGGAATTAGAACTGAATAAAGCATATGTTATTTTGAAAATAAAAAAAAATGTGTTTTGAGAAGGAACTATAATTTCTCACCCTTTAGAATTTGCTTAATTTGACCTGAACTCTTATTTCTCAAACTAATACATTGTTACATATCAAGGTTGTTATGTACTTGGTGTTTAGCCCTCATCTATGAGAAAATTTTAGTGATGATTTGAGTTTTATTTTAGTTGTCATTTTCAATAACTTCCTAAAGAGTTGACCCTATTAGTTAAGAATTGAGGGTTCAGGCCATTGAAAAAAACATATAATAAATTACATTGACCAACCTAAGTTTTGTCCATATCAGATTAGTTTAATCCTTTTTTAATGGAAAAGACAAACAAGAGGGGAGGTGCGTTTACTCCAAGAAATATTCCATATCTAGACATGCTATATATATACTTAAATTGTAACCTTAATACACAAGATTATAGACTTCTAATAGAACTTCAAGCTCGTAGCCTACAATTGTAAAGTTCTTCCAACAGATAGATGGAGTAACATTAACTTTCGGAAGGAATACTCAAGCCAAAGACAACTACTGCAGTTGTTAAAAGACTTGTATTCAATATTCACTGTTAATCGGTTTCAATTTCAAAAAGACTGAATGGGAAAAATGCAAATTAACTAAAGCATTAGATAGGAATGCTTCCTATATAATTCAAATTACATGACAAGTATGATTGTTCATTCTTTTTTTGATTATGCTTCATTCTTTATGTTTTTTATTGTGACCTAATTATTTTGAACTTACTTAACTAAAAGGATTTTAGAAATTCTAAAGTATTGGATTTTTGAAAAGGGGGTTAAAGGGAAAATTCTAAGTATTCTAACTAAAGAGGGTTAGATCTAATCATTTTGAACTTACTTAACTAAATGGGGTTAATAAAATCTGTAGACCTATTTAATCTAACGAATGTTATACATAGTCTTTGGTTTAGTAGCTTCTAGATTAATAGGTGCGTCTTCAGCCCTTGTCATGGGGTGTAGGAATCAATAATGCATGCTTAGATATTGGTTTTTTTTTTCCATGTAATCAATCTGAAACATCAAAATGAATGAAAAGAAAATACTACAATGATTTTTTGGTTTGGTTGAATATGAAACATATTTGAAATATTGAATGGAAATTACGTACTTTGCTTATGTCTCAAGGTTGTTTTTAAAATATAGCATTTGTAAATTAATTTAGAAGAAAAAGAATTACTTTTTGTTTAACCATTTTTCATTTTTAACGTTAATTATCTATTTTGTTTCTTGAATATACTACTACTATTATTACTTAACTTCATGAATGTCCATTTTCTATCTTGGTGCTTCCAATATTTCAACCCTTTACTTAGAAGATTTGTTTACTTATGCCGTTAATTTTGATGTTAATTTTGTTGTTAATCCCTATTGTTAAATTGAAACAATATGTAATCAATTTGTTTACTTCTGTTGTTAATTCTTGCTGTTAAACTACAACAACATATAATGAATCTATTTACCTCTGTTGTTAGTTCTTGTTGTTTATCTCTACTATAAGTTATTTTTTCTTTTATTTAATTTTAGTTTTTGGATTCTTACTCAATTTGTTTATCTCTACTATTGATTTCCAAGTTTTTGACTACTTACTCAATATGTTTACCTTTGCTGTTAATTTTTAATTTTCTAATTTTTTGGTTATGATTTATTTTGTATAGGTATTATGTAATTCTAGAATAGCAAAGAAGTTAAGCAATTTTCCTATACAAGAGATAAGGCTAAGTATTCGATTTTTGAAAAGGTAATTTTTTTTTATTATGCTTCATTTTGTAAAGACATTCTGCAACGAATCATTAATCATCTCAAATCAAAGTTTTCTTTAAGATCAATTATAACAAATGCCAAACAACATACTATCTATGAAAATATAATGTATCCATGTACTTAGGAAGTATGATGGTTGTTAGCAAGTTAGAAGAAAAGTTAGTCAACATTACTTGTTTGATCCAATTCATGAACAACAATGACTAGTACAAAAACTAAAAGATGAAAAACCAAACATGAGAAAATGATATATTCATCATAATACTTTTTTAAGGAAAAAAAATTATATTTGCACTATCTATAGCTGTATGTACTCTTTAAACTCTATACAAATATATTTTCCAAAGCAAACAAGTGAGAATCAATAATGTAAATTAATTATGTCTAATTAAATTGTTGCATAAATCTAATTGTTCTAATTAAATACCATATACAACCTATATCCTAAAAATAATTTATTTGTTCATTTATTTATTTTAAGTTTTTTATTTTATTTTTCTTCATGGTAGATGTTTAATTTTAAAAATTGTTAATTATAATGTATAGGCTTTGTTTATTGATGTTATAGAATATGGATATCCGCTAAAGTCGTAGTTGGATGTATAATAGGCTAAATCTTAGTCGAAAGGGGTATACTGATGCATTTCTAAAAGGGTTAAATGAATGTGTCCTTTGCAGAAATGAGAAATGAAAAAGATCAACTTCGAGAGAAATTGGCTAATACGAAACAATTGAGCACAACAACCACTTGATAAAACAACTGATGAATAGCTTTAACTTTAAACTCATGCCATATACTAGAGATCAAATTCATGAAGATGAGATTGGTGATAATGATGATGAGATTGGTGATAATGATGCCCGTGATCACGATGATGAAGAACCAATATGTTGCAATTTGTTATGAATTAATATATTTTGTTTAAACTAAAATTTTATATGTATTATATGTATATTTTGATGTTGACTAAAATATATTCCCTTTCAAATCAAGAAATAGTAGGAGCAATGAAGCAAGTCACATTTCTGTTATGAAGAGCACTGAAAGCAACAAATAAGGCAAAATAGAATCTCAAAGAAGTAAGAGAGTCAGAGTTGCTTAAGATTATGGACTCGATTATACAACTTATACTTTAGAAGAGAATCATGCAAATCTTTAAGAAGCAATGTCGTCTTTAGATGCAGATTTATGAAAAGAAGCTATAAACGATGAGAGGTGTTCTTTAGAGTGTAACATGACATGACATTTAGTAGACTTGTCTTCTCTGATAGATTGTAAATGGATCTTAAACAAAAAAAAAAAAAAAAACTAAACCCGATGAAATTTTTGATAAATACTAAGCTCGCCTTGTAGCTAAAGTTTTCAAACAAATACAAGATAATTAGACGCATGCTTTATGGAGAAAAGTTTGCTTGCATAAAATCTATAATACCTTATTTTTAAGTTTCAATAAAAGTTGCAGCTGATTTGCCTTGATGTTGAATGTTTTATGAATGTGTTTGTTTTGAAGATAAAATTCTTTGCTATAATTTGTAGTTTAGTTGTTTATGTGATTCTACACATGCCTTATGTTAAATGGTGATTGCTACTAATTTATCACGAAGATTAACTTCTGGTGATTTTGTTGGGAAAAATAGCATAGCAGCATAAGTTTAAAAGAATCAAGACATAATCACAACACAAGAATATAACATGGAAACGGCCGCTGCCTAAACCGGCAACCAGAGATTTAACACTATGTGAAAATTGTTACAATACATAGACTTCTCTCAGAGAATTAACACTATGTGAAAATTGTTACAACACATAGACTTCTCTCACCCACACCCAACACCCTAGTACAACCACACTCTTACAAAACAAATATTTAAACTAAGTCAGATACAAGCTTAAAGTGCTATTGCTAACTGGTGCTGGTGCATTTGAAAACAAAGGACCAAAACCCAATATATAGCCTTGGCCTTCTTCTTATTCTCCCACACTAAGCGATGTGGGACTTGTAATCAACCCCAACAGATTTTAGTTTCTATATTGGGGTACTAATTTTTCAATATCTAATTTGTATAGCAAGTAGGGCTGGAGATAAACATGGATGCATGTTACCTAGCTACAGCTGGTAATCCTCACATATAGTTGTTTGATGTTAACTCTTTCAAGAAAATCTAAACGACACGACAAACAATCTTTAAATGATAGTTGAAGGAATGTCATTAAGATGATCTGCATTAACATTATAGATTAACATGATTTGCATTAACTACAATGAAATTGTCTTAGATAAGAAAATCATAACAAAAAAGGAAACATGATATCACTTAAACCTTGCAGCAGAACCATTAAGTTTCTTAACTTCCTCTTCAAGTCAAGAAAAGACAACCTTTTTCTTCTCATCATCATCAACACTCATAAACTCCTTCATCAAATTATCTCGAAATGCTACTATATATACCAGCCTAAATCAATAATAATTAATCCATTAAGCTATCAAATATAGTATTCTAGCCTATTTAAACAACAAGCACATTAATAAAGTAAACTTAGAAGTAAGTTGACCCTGTTCATCACGGCTAGTGTCGCATTTCTCATTAATGAAAGCTACAAAATCATCCAAATCACGACCACCAACATTATCTTAAACAACTTTATTGTTCTTTGGAAAAAACTTCAGTGAGGGATAGGTAACAACACCATATCTGTTAATGGAAATCATCCAAATTAGGCACATATATAATGGTGATAATTAATCACAAGACAAGAATACAAGAGAAAAACAACATTGGATGGTTAGATTCTACTACTAAGTATTCAGAACATTGACTCAAGAAAACATCTATATAATCTAAATTAACAATTTAAATCACTTATTCACATGCATGAGGAACCCAACACTTATCCCAAAACAGCAAATCAAGGTTAGCAACATTTTTTTTCTCTAAAACATGTCAATAAAAATATCCATGTTTTTTAAATTAAAATGACAATGGAAAATTGAAACAGAATCCTAAAAATCATGAACACTAGCAATAAAAATCCAAATGTTGAAACAAAACCCTAAAAATCAAGACTGTAAGCAATAACTAGCAAGGTACCAAATGTTGAAATAGAACCTAACAATTTGCAAATGAAACCCTAACAGAGCAACACTTATGATGGTAGAGATGTTGAGATGTGATGGCGAAGTCGTGCTCGATACCTTGTCGCATAGACAAGGGTTGCGTCGAAGATGAGATAAGGGTTATGGGTTTCGCAGGGAGAAGATGCTTCACACAGAGAAGGGTTTCGTAGGGAGCTGAGGGTTCGTAGGGAGAGTGAAGAAACCAGATTACATGCATATACTTAAAAAATTAAAAAGACTCTATGACAACACTTTTTTAAAAAGTGCTTTAAAAGACCATGACCCTATGACAACACTTTTATAAAAAATGCTTTAAAAGATCTTATAAAAGTGCTATATGATCCTATAACAGCGCTTATAGAAAAGCGTTGTAAATATTTTGATCCTATTATCAAATGCTTTGTTATTATATATTGATAAAGAATTGAGTCAGACAGCAAAACATTCCTTATTTGATTCATATTTTTTTCATTATTTTTTATTTTATAACAGGCATTAAATGTATTAAAAGGAATGATTTTATAGGGAATGGTTGATTTTATTTTATTTTTTGTTACTAAAGGAGAATGATATGTTAGATATCAACAAATAACCGTGAATGAGATTTATAGTGAAATTTTAAGATAACCTTAAAACTATCATCCAAAAATATTTCTTAAAAACACTTTAAAAGACCATATGAAAGCACTATATAACTCTATAACCGCGTTTATTGAAAAAAAAACGTTGTAAATATTTTGATTATATGAAAGCTCTTTTATAAAAAAAAACGTTCTCATAGGCTTTGTTATTATATATAATTATCAGTACATATGACAGTGTTTTTCAAAAAAACGTTGTCGAAGTCTCCGTGTATTTTTAAAATATAATACAATATTTTTAGTTAAAAAGTGTTGTTAAAGGTACACTATAAAATTATTATTTTGGTGTAGAGTAGTATGATATAAAAACATAACACTGACATTGTATGATGATTTAATTATTTATTTATGACTATTCGAAATCATAATTTCCATTACTTTAATTGGAATGATTGATATTTTCCTTGCCACGAGTCCATTATCACGAGGAACCCACTTTCAGAATAACGTGAGTTGTCTAATCTTAATTGAACAATTTCGATAAAAATAAATTTAATTTTTTTATTTTATAATTAAAATTATCGTTTTTAAATGTCTAATCTTAATTAAACAATTTCGATAAAAACAAATTTAATTTTTTTATTTTATAATTTAAATTATCGTTTTTAAATCAAACAACAGGTAACCTAAATTCCACCGCGAGAACTTGTGGATTATGTTGAAAAGTGTATATTGTTAGTACTCTAGAAGCCAAAATAATATTAACTATTTTTCTTAGTACAAGATTTACTAACAAGATGCACTAAGAATTAAAAAAAAAAAATATACATCAAAGTGTCCGTTCCAAAAATGCATGAAACTACGTACAAACACAAGAGATAATTAACTAAGTAGAAAGCACAATAAAAATTACACTATAGAGAACTTCATCGTATGATTTAATATAAATGCATCTGATGAGAATATTATCTTTCAACGATAATCTATTATTGAAAAATCTCCAAGTAAACACTGACACCATTAACAGAGCTATCTTATTCCAAACCATCAGATGAGATGCATAAGCTTCCCATATTGGAGAGAAAAACATATACACATCTTTCATCGTGTACCTTCACGACCAAAGTTATAATTTATTTTATATTAGAGATATAGTTTATTATGTTAGATAAGAGCAGTGGTGGAGCTTAGTAAGGACAAGGGGGGGCCGCGGCCATCCCAAGCCTTCCTCTCTCTTTCAAGCCTTCCTCTCTCCCTCCTCCAGGAATCACAATAACCGCGCTGCCGCCTCAGATCGCTTCTCTGTCAGATCACAAATCAATCGCTCCTCTATTCGCTATGGGCATGCGGCCGCATCTACCTGACGTTCTCTGTGGTCGTTCGCTCTCGTCTCTCTGTTCACCGCAACTTCATCTGTTCTCAGATCGTGTTGCTGCTTTGTTCAAAAGATTTGGATTTCTATTTTATTAGTACTGATTTTTATTAGTTAATTTTGATTTGGAATTCTGTTAGTTCGAATCGTCGCTCCTGGGTTAGTTAGTTCGTTTTGATTTCAATTTTTCTTAGATTGTCGTCGCTGTTAGTTTTGAGTTCTCCATGAGTTTTTTTTATCCTAAGAATTTAATTTATATGGCAGTAACTCATATTTGTGTGTAATTCTACTTTTTGCTTAATGTTGTTCAATTAACATGAAATTTAAAATTTATTTTGTTAGTGTTGAGTTTGAGGCTTTGATTTGGAGTTTCAATTAGACGTTAGTATTGATTTTTGTTCAGATTTTTTGTGTTACACATAAGGTGTTTGATTTTATGTCCATATAAAGTGTTTTAGTTTTTTTGTTGCACATAAGGTGTTTGATTTTATGTCCATATAAAATGTTTGAGTTTTTTTTCTTCCATATAAAGTGTTTTAGTTTTGTTGTTGTATATACAATATTTTATGTTTTCTAAATTATTTGATACTTCATCTTATATTTATATATTTAATTTATATATTATATTTTTATGTCGGCCACCCCAAATTTTTTTATCGAGCTCCGCCACTGGATAAGAGTTAATTAATTATAGTAGTTATCATCTAAATTTTCACTTAGATTCATATGTAATTGATAAAGTTAATAATAATAGTTTGTGTAAAGTTATTATGGCTCCAAATAATAGTTTGCGTAATGTTTATTAGGTTGTTACAAATTGAATTATTTCGAAATTAAAAAATGACTAACTTGTTAGGTGAACCATTATTTTTGTTTATTTAATCTATCAATCTCTTGTTCTTAATTATTTGCATGCACAAATTACAATTCACTATTATTACTTTTATTTACAATTTATTAACTTCACATAAACTCTCAAGAATGTTCTGGTCAGTTAAAAAATTACTAACCAACCTTTAATCAACAAGTTTAATCTTGAGTGACATCTAGACATATTTTTTTAGGGTTGAATGACTAAAAAAAATATAAATTTTAGAAGATTATGTCTTTAAATTAGGATCTTTTTGGATTATTCCAATTCAATTAAATTCCTTATTTAGATTGATTTTAGTTGTTAATTTTTATTCAAATTTAAATAACAATATTTTATTTAAATTCAATATGAATGCAATTAATGCTTAATGATTGTGGGAAGATAATCCATTGTAGGAAAACATGTGGAAGAATTATTTCACGAAATTGGTTCCAAATAATATTAATATAGATTTTAAATTCTTTCGAGAGACTATAATTTTAAGAATTAATGTATATATTTATAAAAATTCAGCATGTATGTAGTAAATCCATATAAACTTGTTTGTTAATTTATATACTTTGAAAGTAAACTAAAATTGATCAATACTGAAGGATCAATCTCAAAATAATGAGTAATATTGGAGATTAATCAAAATATTAACTGAATTCTACTACCGTGTCCATCTCTAAATCTTTTCTCTTTGGAATTTGATATCATCAACTCATTTTCTTTTTGTAATTTTATTGCCTTGAAGAAGAGTCTAAATAAAAGTATATGTATTCTTTATGGTCTTTCGTTTTTTCTTTTGACTGAAATTATTAAAAATGTACGTAATATAAAATAAAATATTTATGTATCAATGTATTTTTTATTAAAATTCAGAAAGGGTAATAAAATGCTAGATGTTTAACACTTGGTATATTTGAGATAATCAAAACCAGAAATTTTCAAAATAATTTTTAGAGATGATATCGAAAACTTTAAACCTTAAACTACTAACCCTTAAGTTAGTTCACCCAAACCTCTTGTAAAGTTTTTTATTTTATATTATAAGAATGAGGGGAACTACATATAATGTGAACTATTTGATAGTGGTTCACAAATCAAAGTGAACTGCTATTTGAAATTCATTCTAAGAGATAATAAAATTATAATTACCTCTTATAAATGTGATATTTTAGATTTGAAAATGGAATAAAACATGTACAATATAATCATATAAAGATTGTTAATTGAAAATTAATAGTACCCAGTTCTTTTTGACAAAAACAAATACAATATGTCATTTTTTCTATATTTTAATCGAATAGGCCTAAATCAAAGCACTATTCAATATTTTTCTACATTTTTGTCTTAAAAATATATACATACTAACTAATATTACTTAAATACAAAAAGATTGAGGCAAATTGGGACGTGAGTAGTTGTCCATTTCAACTAATTGAAGGTCATGGACCGGTACATCTTAACTAAATACTCTTGGTTTTGTTTTTGTCATCATAATTAATCACTTTTAGATTTGAATTCGAAACAAAACGTCCAATATAACAATATCAATATTTATCCGTTGAATTAAGACTTTAGAATAAATACTCTAAAATTTAATGGTGCTAATTTTAAAAGAGAAGTAAATTTTTTTTTTAGAAAAAGAAAATACACTATTTTTACAAAAGTAAACGCATCTATTTAGAGAAGTTGCTGAAAAATTAATTTCTTTTTCATTCAAGTTTTTCGGCACTTACTGACAAATATCTATACATATTTTTTTTCATTTGGCAACCTAATATATTTGTAATAGTCCAAACCTATTGGATAAAAGAAAATCGATCACTATGACTTAAAAAGATTAGTGGATTATCCCACCATACAAGGAAGAAAACCAAAACATTAGTATTAGAATTTTTTACTCGAATGTCCTCTTTTTTAAAATTTTTAACCAAAATACCCTACTTTTAAAACTATATACTTTTAAGCATAATAGTGTATCGTTTTTTGGGAGCGCGATCTGATGAAAAATTTAAATTTTTGACCCAATAAGAGGTCGCTGGTCGGGGATGCGACCTCCCAAAGAGGTTTTCATTTTTTTTTTCGTTTTAGAGTTAATTAATAAAAAAATTTGAAAACCCCTTTGGCAGGTTGCATCCCCGGCCAGCGACATGTTACTGAGTGAAAAATTTAAATCCTTCATCAGGTCGCACCTCCAGGAAACGATACTCTATTGTGCCTAAAAAATAGGGCATTTTAGTATACAGTTTTAAAAGTAGGGTATTTTGATTACGAATTTTTAAAAAGAGGATATTACTGTAAAAAATCCTCAATATCACCGTAAATAACTAACATAATTGTGAAATAACGTGTTTAAATATAAAATATAATATTTTATATAATTTTATTAAAATAATTAAATTATTTATTTTATAATATGATATCAGAATAAAAAAAATTAAAAAAAATCAAATTTTATTTTGTTACAATAATAAATAAACTCAAATACACACATAATATTATATTAACACATAAAAAAATCACTAGCTCCCAACAAAATAATGAAAGAAATGAGAGTAAATAAGAGTACCGGTTAAGTATGCGGTACAAGTGTTTTATTTTAGCATTTTATAAGTATCTATTTTTCGTAGGGGTGTTTAAAAAATCCATATACTAAACCAAACTGTCGAACCGAACAAAACTGAACTGGTTTTGAACTGAACTAGTTTAAGAATCAAACTGTTTTCGAACTGATTTTTTAAAACTAGAATTGAACCGAACCGGTTTTTAGTATGAAAAAACCAAACCGAACCTGTTTTTAATTCAAAAAACTTGAACCGAATTTGCTTTTTTAAAGTAATTAGGGATAATTATGTAAATTTTGGCCTATATGAACAAAAATACTAAGTTAAACCAGTTTGGTTCGGTTCAAAATAATAAATCGGTTCAATACTTTTATAAACTGGTTCGGTTCGGTTTTTGAACTGAAAATGGGTTCGGTTCAATTTTTCTAAATTAAAAACCAGTTGTTCTATTCAATTTTCAAACGGTTCTAGTTCAGAATTGAATTTTGTCCGTCACTATTCATTTCATTTTATTTTTATTAAAGCTATACACTTCTTTAATAATGTTATTCTTCCACCTTCTTATATTAAGTGTCTTATTGTTGGTGATTTTGTCGTTTTAGTGTGAAGTTGTTATTTATTTCTTGTCTTGTGGTGTGGCGTTTTGGTTTCTTGTCTTGGTGCGACATTCAATATTTAGTTTAAATTGATAAACTAGTATCGATCAAATGCAAACTCAATCAATTATTTGGCGTCTTCAACTTACACGTCCAATGACATGAGTATTTTAGACACTTCAATTTTATTTTATTTGTAAGTTTTGTTTTATTTATAGACATTTTTTTGTTTTATGCTATTAATCAGAATGTAGTGAATTTGTTCGCATATTCATCGTTTTTTGTTTAACTACTTTGAATTGTATTATTCTTAATCGATGCAATTTCTATCTATTGAATGAATGAATACTTTTTTAGTAAAAATAAATAAATAAATATTCAATCAGTGCTCTTCCATATTCTATTCTTAACTTCCATTATAATTGATAGTTTTTAATCTTGTTCTTTCACTTAACTATTTGTGTACTATATAAAAGACTAATCAAATTTTGTAAACACACACTTGAGAAAAGTATAATACAAAGTTAATATTCTCTCTTTCTCTTCAACATCTCTATTCTTATAATATATTGATATAGTTTGATTAATTTCAAACACCTTATCAACACAATTCTCTACCATATGAGTAATAACTTCGAGTTTCTATTCCAATAATATTTTATTTTATTATAATATACTCCTTCTCATGATTATATTATTTCTTACAAATTTTATTTCTTTTATTTTATGTCAATATTTGATTTTTTGATATAAATTTTGTTGAGAAATTTTATGTTGTAAATTGTCATTTTTTTTGTTTATTTTTGTTAAATTCTAGAAGAATTTAACTTTAAAGGATTGCAACGTGTGATTTTGTAAGATCATTGGTGATGAAAACAATTTGTGATATAGTTCCTGAAGAATTAAAAAGTTAATATTAAAATACCCCTAAAGGATTATTCAAGAAATGAATTTTTGTGATAATTATTGATGAATATCATTGTCATATATTTTGTAAAGAACTAATATTCAAGCATCTTAATAGAGGATCGCTCAAGATATATGGTTGAATATTTGTTAGTTAAGATCGTTGTGAAAGAACAAATAAAAAAACAATGATCAGCATAATGTTATATGGCTAAAAACAAAAATTACATGCACCCTTTACCAATTTGTGTTATTTCAAATAAAGTTAATGACTAATGTAAGAGAAACTTTTCAAAAGTTATCTGGTTTTCAATTTTTTTTAAAGGATAAATTGGAGTTTCTATTAAAACGTGGTGATATGAATATAGTTGTGAGGGTATAGTGTAAAATTTTCAAATATTTCCTATTTAATTATGCATTATTTTAAAAACAATCAATCTTTAAATTCACAACGAAGGATTATTTCTAAATAAATTTATCTAAATTTATCTGCAATTATTAATGTTCCATAAAATAAAAATTCTTTCAATATTCCATAACCAAAAGAAATTAATTATTTATACAAAAAAGTAGAATAGATGTAATCATATTGTATAAGACCAATTAATATATTAGACTACCATTTAATAATAATGTTAAAATTTATTTAAGATAATTAAATAATCCAAATTAGACATTCAAAATTTTAGAACAAAAATAAATGCATTTAATGGAAAAACCGCAATGAAGTAAAAAATAAAAAATAAAAAATTAGAGATTAACACGATTACAATAGCGACGAAGACGAAAAATAGTCGAACAACGTTTAAAATATGGGTCATATAAATATATATATATATATATATATATATATATATATATATATATATATATATATATATATATATATATATGCTAACAATTGCATATAGATGTTTGATAGTTCAAAATAAGAGATGGAGAAACTATTTCGTTAACAATAATTAAATTCAAGTATTTCCATGTTTTACACATTAGTCCCTAGCTAATGTATAAAGCTAGATTATAGGCTTGGTTTATATTTTATTTAGATGGGTTGAAGCCATCAAATAAGTGATAGTTTATGGGGTAAACAACAACAAGACATATATTTAAAAGTATATCCTAAACATTCACCTCTTGCAAATCCTTCTTTGATGCAATTTTGATTGCATATGCCAACACTTGACGGGTCGCATTTACCGCCGCATTTTATATTTATTCCACCTAAACTATTTGCTATTCCTGTCACCAAAAAATAACATTTTAATCATTTCTCAACTTTAGGTTATAAATATATAATATATTTTCCCCTTTCAAAACAAAAAAGAGTTTTCTTACTCTCAAGATACATTCAAATGAGACTGTGATTTTTTAGATATTTAGGTGATAGAAGAAACTATATAAAATTGTTATTGAAATTAGATCTAATGTGTCTTTCAAAATTCATATTCATCTAACAAATTAGGTTTTATTTATGTGAATAAGAAGATTACGAACACAAAAACAAAATAAGATCAAACCAAAGCAAAAAATCAAACAAAGGCGAAATTGAGAGAAAGATAAAGCCATTATGTGCAAGATTTTGTCCTGAATTTTATTTTTTGCGAGAGATAGATAGTAGTCATAGGACTAACATGGACCTCTATATATACATATTTTAATTAAATTTCTTGATAAAATGTGATTTTTAATATTAAAATAATTAAATCTCTTTTTGTCAAATAAAGGCATGAAATCAAAACCGCACGTATCAAAGGTACCGTTTAAGCATTTTTTTCCTACTATATTTAGATAGATTTTATGCCCAATGGTCCCAATTGCATATAATCTCACAATTAATTAAATGGTTTTTTCGATTTGGTTAGGTGTCGTATGTGCTTTTAGGTAATGACGTGAAAGGTAATGCTCATCAATTTGTTTGTATAGTTTTGGATTGTAAAAGATTCGAGTGAAGGTTTGATGTTATTTAGATAACATATTTTCGGACTTTAGTTTCAATCTCTATGTTAATTGAGAAGGTCAAATTAACGTCATGAACGTGAATTAAATCACACAACATGAAATCTTACCATTTAACTATTGGTGTTTGTGGTTGTTGTCATTTGGGAGGGGAATAAGTCATATTATCCGTCAGGGATTAGGCCTGACCTATTTATAGTTGGTCTGATTTATTTAATAAAAAGACTACGATCAGACTGTTTTTAAAGTTTATTTATTTAAATAGATTAGGCTTATAAAAAAGTCTATTAGACTTGAATGATCGACCTATATATATTTTATTATTTATTAATATTCTTTTTTATTATTATATTAATAATATTATTTGCTATTTTAAATTTTATCAATTAGACAATCACTCGGTAATTATTTTATATTCAGTAGTCGTTCCATATTCGGTAGCGGTTTTATATTTAGTAGTCGTTTCATATTTGATAATTGTTGAATTAGTCAATCACTCAGTAATCGTTCTATATTTGTTTAAGAGGTAATAATGGGTATGTTTCTTTTAGAAAAAAAATCTATTATTTGAAACCAAAACTTATTTTGTTAGAAAAATTATTTTTTGTTTAATATATATAAACATTGATATTGGTATATGGAGAGCATCATGTGCTATGAGTAAAACATTTAAATATTTTAATATGAATAAAACTTTTAAAATAGCTTTCAGATTAGACCATAGACTTTTAAAAAGGTCAGATCAGACTGAAAAAAACAAAGTCTATATATAATAGGCCATAGGCCAGACTCAGGCTTAAAAAATAAATTGTAAGCCAGACTCATGTTTTTCAAAGTTTAACCTGACTTATTCCCACCCCTAATTGTCATATAAGAGTTTTCTATCCTTTCATTATCTATAACTAGTCTCTATCGAAAATTATTTTGAATAACTTATTTTTATTATAGACTGTGATCTCTATTTAGACCAAAGAGTATTTGGTAGGAATTGTTCAACCTTTTTGCTCGCATTTGATTTGGGATGAAATTAATAATTTCTTAATGGATAGCTATATAAGTCAAATTAATTATAAAGTCTTTTTGTAAAAGCTTTTTAAATAAAATACCATATTATTCAAAATTAATTATTTTTAAAAGTTTTTATCTGTTAATTATATATTTTTAGAAAATTAAGAGTCTTAAAAAAATTTAAAATTTATTTTAAACGAAAAGCTTTTTGAGTAGTTTTTCATAAAATTAAGTAATTTCAAAAGATGAATTGCTTTTTAAAATATAATGATTTTTAATTTTGGTAAATAAATACAAAATAACTTTTGGCTTGCTTAAAAATTTGTAAACATACAGAAAAAAAATCTCTGGATCATTGAATATCAGTATCACATTTTTGTATTTTTAATTGTTATTTTAAGGTTATTTACATATACTAAGAAAATAACAATAAATTTTATTAATTTTAATAAAAATATTTTTTTTATAGTGCACTTAACTATTTATTGTTCTTTATCACCCATTCCTCTCTTTACAAAAAAGTTATTAAAGATAATTTTCAAAAACAATAATTAATATTATTTTAAACATTGAAAACTACAAGTAAAAAGGACCAATTTTTGTTTAAAAAGATGACACAAGAAAAGAACAAAACTGACCCTTATGTCATTGTTGAGATTAGTGGTTTTCCTAAATATACATATGAATTAGTCTTTACAATTAAGTATTTAAATCTATAAAAGAAAAAGTCAGATTCTGTAATATCCAAATAATCTAGAAAATAAAGTTTAGATACTTTCATGTCAATAATCAAAGATAATACACTAAATGATATCTCCTCATAATGTAATCACAATCCAAAACGTACTTGATAATACCAAATATATAGTAAATAAATTTAGTATTTTACACATTACACAACTATGATACTATAATTACATCAAATATTAAGTAATTGATTACTTTGAAACGTCGATAGTCCATCAAATTAAGTAATCAGTCCTTATATAATACATAAAAATAAGTGGTGAAATAATAATTTCGATGAGTTCTATAAAAATAGTGCTTAAAACTATTTTTAAATAGAAAAGCATACACAACTACTTAACATATTTAGTCACACTTGATTTTGTCTTTAGCAATTAACTTTCAAACTTCTCTATTTTCTACTATATAGATAAATAAAGAACCATCTTCATTAGCTAAACTTTGTATCAAGCTAACTTGGACTAATTTGTATAATTTGTAAGAGTGGTGTTGATCAAAACCCCAATTAGTATCCCAATTGTTTTTTCCTTACATCGACATTTGAGAGAAAAATATCATACTTACTCATGATACTTATTCAATTCAATCCACATATATTCTTTGATTGAATTCACTCATTGTAAAGTCAACATTAATATCAATATATGTCAAATACTAATGTTATATAAATTAACACATAAAGGCATAGATCAAACAACCAAAGTTGTCTATGTTTGTTTTAATTCTATCTGAACAAATCCCCTCATGGAAATTGTTACATAGGTGAAAGGAAATGTTCCCGGGAAAATTCTCTAAGCGACAACATCATTATATACTAAATTGTTGGGTTTTTTATGTAATAAACATTCAACCTAATCTTCAACAATTTGTTGTACACAAGGATCTATATACATGCAAAACCAATAAAATTATTTATATTTACATGCGAAAGCTATAAAATTATTTGAGGTAGAATAAGCTTTAAATCAATTCATATAGTTGCTACTATGTAGCAAATTAGATCTTTGTGAGGATATCATTGTTCTTCCTCCCAATCAAGTTAATAAAATTATTCTTGTTCATTCTGTATTTAACTCAAGCATCAGTTCTTCTTGTTCATCCTTCCTTTCTTCCATTTTGCTTGTTATGCGTTTGAAGAAGGAGAACAATTTAGGTTAACATAACTTGTACATAAACCACTTGGATTTTTTAGGCCTATGTACCATACATAATGGCTATTTTTCAAGTAAGTCTCATGTTTGTTGAGGTTCATGGCATGCATGATGCTTTTATTTTATGTTAGAATTTCAAAGCTTAATTAAATTTTTTTACAGTTTATTTTTATTTTTTTATATAGCATCTTAATTGTTATTATTATTTTTAGAGAAAAATAATATTTCATTTTTAATAAAATAATACACTGATAAGGACCTCAAGAACATGAATATGATTCATATTTTAATAAATTATGATACATTTTATTTATTTTAATTTCATTTGTAATAATTTTTAGTTTGCTTTAATTTAAAATTGAAATAATTTTAATTTATATTTAGTTGATGTCATATATAAGTGAAGATAATTTGCTTCATTGCATTTAGTTTATTTTAAAAAAAATGTACTGTAAGCTCAATATGGGTGATGTAGATTTGAGTTGATTCTACAAGAGACGAAGGATCTATCGAGTGATATCTTGAAACAAAGTATTAAAATAAAAGAGAAAAGAAACAAAAAAACATGAGTTAAATGGAGAAAGCGCCACAATTAATAATGATTGATAAGTTAATGTGAAATCGCCACAATGATAAAGAAACCATTAATAAGCTAGATTTAAACAAATTTTAATCTAAGAATTCAAAGAGACACATCTCATTCACAATTTTTATTAAGAGAAAACTTTAATTCCTTTAACAACGTGTCTCAACGAGATTACAAATGCATATTTATAATAAGATTATCGCTAAACATAAAAGGATCATAAATGACACTATTCTTTACGCCTATCTTGAGTTTACATCATATTTTTCTAAAATAAACTAAATGTAAGAAATCAAAGTATCTTAACTTACACACGACATCAATTAAATCTAAATTAAAACTATTTGTATTCCAAATTAAAGAAAACTTATAATCATTAAAAATCAAATAACAATAAATAAAGTTCATCCTAATTTATTAAAAGATGGATCATCTTCCTACTTTGGAGGTCTTTAACAAAATTGGCTAGATTATAGTGTGATTTGTGACTCATTTATGTTTAGAGATAATCGTATAATAAATATGCATTTGTAATATCATTGAGACAACTTTGAAATGAATTAGAAAGAACAGAAGTGACATGTGTCTCATCTTTGAGTTCTTGAATTATAACTTATTTGAATCTTATCAATGACTTTCTTACTATTGTGGTGATTCCTCGTTCCCTTATCAATCTTCTAGATTGTGGCGCCTTCTTCTCCATCTTCTCAATCTAACTCATCTTTGGCTATTTTTTCCTTTTCATATTTTTCAATTTATTCGAAGAAACTACTTGGTTAGATCTTCAATATCATATATATAGAAGCACTCAAATTCACAACATACACCATCACAAAGATAAAAATAAAATAAAATGACTAAACTCAATTCAAATCTACATATTATAATCCAAACATAAAATTTTTATCACCCATGATCAAAGACAAACAAGTCATTATCTTTAGATTGATCGAGATTTTAGAGTCTTACATATATCTTTTACAAAGTATTTTTTCACCTTCAAAATGAAATCGTGATATCTGGTTTTCCTAAATTAACGATGAATTTGATAATCTTTCAATGAGTTAAGATAATGCTAATGATGACAACTACATTTGTCTTTGAGAATTATTTACCAAAATGAAACAACAAACGACATACCAAGACAATAGACAACACAATGTCGGACTCAAAAGAATTCATATATTAAACCCCCAAAACAAAATTAAATTTGTAAAAATACTTATTTAAAAATGAGAGAACACAATGACTTTGGGAGAATAATTTTATACACAAAAAAATGACCCTAAACCACTTCTCTGATGCATGAAAAAGAAATGACAGGACTAGATTTTAAGGAATTGAACCATCTTTACACCTTCATCAACATTTTTTTAATAATAGATAATTATCATCTTTCTTTATGTATAATTAGTTAAACAAAAACTATAGATGTTAAAATATTCTTAAATAAAACTATATGAGGCAATTATATTTATGCTTTTTTAAAAATTTAAATATATTATGAAATTAAAATATATTTAATTATCATACTTGATCATAAATATATACCACTGTCTCTACCCAACGTTATCCGAGATTATACATATATAAGACCATTATCAATTTTTTTATTAAAAATTAATTATATTACATAAAACAAAAGTTGAGAATGATAACTGTTAAGACAAACTATATAATTAAAGTTTTATTAAAGACAGAATCAAAAAAAGCAAAGGAAACAAGATCATTCTGCAGCAAAAAAGAGAGTGATCTCCAGCTTGTAGATTTGTTCATCACATCATGTTGTTCAAAGTTTATCTACCTCGTTAACAAAGAATCTGTCTTGGAAATCCGTTCACATCTAATCAGTACATGGTAAGAAACAAGTAGGATTCATTCAAGCTCAAATAGGCTATTTGATCACAAAATTAAAAGGGCTCAAAGATGGACAAAATTCATGATAACCTAAAGAACTTCAAAAATTCAAATGTCAAAACAGCTCAACCAATCTTGACATATGATAAGGAAATTACAAAGGAAATTCAGGTTGATCAAAACGGGAGCTCCAGAATGATTATTTAAGCTCAAGAACGTTCACTCAAAAAACCAAGAACGTTCTCCGTTTTCTGCACATCAACAACAGCCTTGCATTCTCTCTATTTCAGCCTGCAATTCGTCTCTAATCTTCTCCAGCTGTACTCAAGACTCAATATGGAGAATGTATCATCCAAGATCAATGAAGCAACATCAAGGACTTAATGCTAAATCCAAAAGTTAAAAAAGGTTATGTCATAGCATGATTAGTTTATTCAAAAGTATTGCTTTAAACCAGAAAAAGCATGGCCTCTCCAACAGCTCTTTCGTGCTTATCCAATGCATCTTCAGCTTATAAATAGAAGGCCTTGATAAAGTATGAAGGCAAGAAACTCAAGTGCTAAGCAATACACAAAATATAATCATACTTAAGCTTGAATTTCTACAAAACAGAGACATCATCATTCTCTGCAATTCGTGAACCAGTTACTGCTGCACATTCATATATCAGTTGTGAAATTATTATTAGTTCCTTTGTAAAGAATCCATTCTCAAACAAGAGTCGAGTAATATCAGATTCTATCAAAATCAATCATTTATAAAAACTCAAACTATAAGAGTTTCTTCATAGTTTGTTTAAAGATTACTTCCTATCAAGGTTAGATAGGTGTTGTTGTTACTTTCTGGGATGAAAGTAATTAAAGTGGAAATAGATCAAGGTTGATCTATACTGGGTGTTGTAAGATTAAGAAGGTTCTTCATTTTAAACACTTAGTAGAAAATCTCACAGCGTGAGGACTTGACGTAACCCACATTGGGTGAACCAGGATAAAACTTTGTGTGGTATTCTCTTTCCTATCTTTTTCTTTGTTATACTGAATTGATTAAACAAGACAAAAGATAAACTGATTTTCTGTTTAAAACTAATTAAGGAATGTTCTCTGTTTTACAACTAAAATCAAGAACGTTCTTCGTTTTCTATTTTCGAAACCAAGATCAATCTTGAGCTATTTTCTTAAGTTTTTAGCACGAATTTTAAAAAGGTGCATTTACAATTCAAACCCCCCTTTCTTGTAAATCAACTTTGGTACTTCAATTGGCATCAGATCTCGGTCTCTAGAAAGTTTTAAAAACACCTAATAAGTGTTAGAGAAAAGATCCAGAAAAATGTTAAAAGCAAAATACATTGTTGAAGGAGGATCCTCAAACAGACCTTCATTCTTTGATGGATCAGACTACTGCTTTTGGAAAAACAAAATGCAGTTGTTCTTAAAATATCAAGACACAGGAATGTGACGTATCATTACAGATGGAGATTTCACACCAAGAGTTTATCAAAACGACTCAAACTCTGCTCTAAAAAGGGAAGCAGACTGGACAACAGATCATAAAGCTAAGGTACTTTTAAATTCTAAAGCTCAGCTATTTTTATCATGTGCTTTAAGCAGGGAAGAAAGCGAAAGAGTGGATGAATGCACAACTGCAAAAGAAGTCTGGGACACACTACAGACTCATCATGAAGGAACGAGTCATGTCAAGGAAACAAGAATAGACATTGGCATAAGGAAATTCGAACTGTTCGAAATGCAAGAAGGAGAAACCATTGATGAAATGTACTCAAGATTTACTACAATAGTAAATAAAATGCGTTCCCTTGGGAAAGCCTACACAATACAGGAAAGAGTAAGAAAAATCATGAGATGTCTTCCCATTATTTGGAGACCAATGGTAACAGCTATAAGCCAAGCCAATAACCTTGAATCACTACCTCTAGAAGAATTAATTGGAACACTAAGAGCACACGAGGTACTGCTGCAAGAAGCCAAACTAGTCAAGAAAGGAAAAACAGTTGCACTAAAAGCATATATCTCAAGAAAAAATCACAGCACAACTGGAAGAAGAACCAGAAGAAGATGAACAGGAAGGTGTTGATGAAGTTGCGCTTCTCACTAGAAGAATATAGAGAATGATGAGAAGAAGGGATCAAATTAAGAAGGGATTTCAAAACAGAAATCCTAAAATAGATGTTGACAAAAGTCAAGTCACATGCTTTGGATGCAACAAGTTAGGACACTACAAAGCTGAATGTCCCTTAAATCAATGATGACAACATGGGACGATTCAGAAGAATCAGAAACTGAAGAACAAGAAGAAGAAGCCAACATATGCTTGATGGCAAAAACAGAGGAAGAAGAGGTAATAAATTCTGAACCTTGCTATTTATGTGAACAAATGGGAAAAGAATTTGATAACTTACTAAATGACTCAAATTTTATTTTACATCTAATTTTTTATATCTAATTTTATATCTAATTTTTTATATCTAAATTTTTAGAATTTTATATCTAATTTTATATCTAATTTTTTAGATTACTCATTATTTTACTTACTAAATTCTGAACCTTGCTATTTATGTGAACAAATGGGAAAAGAATTAGAATTTTATATCTAATTTTTTAGTATCAAGTCATAATTTTATTTTACATAATCTATTTAATTGATTAATTTTTTTTAAAGGTCAAGTCATCAAGTTTATTATTAAGAGATTTTTATTTATTTATCAAGAACAAGTAATATAATTAAGGTATCCATTTGAATCATGTGGTTCAACCAATAATTTAATAGTTCAATCAATGATTAAATGACTCAATGCTCTTACAAAATAAACGACTTAATCGAAGGTTTATTTATTCTTCACACAACAACACCTACCATATACATAACATCCACCTCCATTTATAAAGCCTTTGTTAATGCATGAATTGAAGCACTGCTCACATGACTCATGGATATTGCAGTCAACATCCGGATCCACAAAATCCAAACCTCTTGTTGGTCTTGCTATTGCTGGTCCAGCTGTAAGAAAATAATATTTACAAATTCAAAACTCATATTTTGTTTTCTTAAAATAATTAGCATACATTTTATTGAAAATTCAATAAAATTAAGGATGAGAAAAATGAATAATACATCAAAAAAGAAAGAAAAAAACTATTATTTTCTTTTATATATTAGTTAATCATTCGATATAGAATTTAAGGGGTTTATGTACTAGTGTTGTATTTCTTTTTTATATATAAGTGTACTAATATATTTCTTACCAGCTAGGACCAAAGCAATGCATATAATTCCAAAAAGAAAATAACGTGAGATGGAGAAAGACATTTTTTGTTAATGATATCGATATATAGACTGATCATCATTATATATATAGTACTCACTTGATGATAGTTGTTAGAAATAAAATAATAAAGAGAATTGAAAACATATTTAATTTGTATATACACTTAATACACAATTTTCTTTTTACACATGTATTTAATTATAGTTTACCATATAATTATCTGTGAAAATATCTCATGAACAAATGTAAAAAAGTGATTAATATGATTTAATTGAATGAAACTTATAAAATAATTTTACAAGCATATAAATTGATCTCATTAAAAACAATATAAATGAATTAATTTGTGAATCTATAATATCTTTTATAATAATTTATTGAACATTTTTCCATAAAATGGGTCAACAATTCTATCAACAAAAAAAAACTGGTCAACAGTCGGATTGAGAAATAGAAATGAATTAATTCACTAGATCTTTTATAATAATTTCTTAAACCTTTTTCCATAAATATAGAGGTGAGGATCAACTTACTTAATGAGTAATTCCTGTTAGAGTTACTTTATGGAATAATTCTATGTAAACATTGAATTTTATCAAATGATTATTTAATGAATTCTAGAGTTACTTTACATAGAATTATTCCATAAATTGTTAACTATTATTATTATGCATGATATAAATCAAATGATGATAGCTATATAGTTTTATAGTTGACATTTTACTTGTGTTATAAAAAATACACTTTAATATAATTTTGGTTATTTAACTTTTATAAAATATTTATTTTAACTTTTTTATCTTTTTTTTATTCATTTTAGTCATTTATGTGTTATAAGTGATGTATTTTATTACTTGTCACATTTATAATAAAAATTAAACAATATCTAATAATTGAAAATCCTTTTTAGTGATACTATAATATTCTTTAGAAAAAACAGTCATTTAACACAGTAATAA
>JBBPBS010001171.1:2432683-2453664 GCA_037974835.1 Cicer judaicum | reverse complement strand
AAAAAAAAAGCTCAAAACGAATATTTAATAAAATATAAAGTAACAAAATTATATTTAACTCTAAAAAGTATACCATGTGTTGTATTTTACTTATTTTATGATGTATCAAACATTTATAAAAAAAAGTTATAAAAAAATTGCAGATTAAATCTATTAAAAAAACTATTAATTTGGCGGTATTTAAAGAGTAAAATATTGTTTCTCATGTATATAATAAAAACTATTAATTTAACGTTTCACACTTGTATATAATAAGAACCATTAATTACGGAGTTGGCGTACGATAGCGTAGCATGTGTGTTTACTCCGTCAATAATCCGATTGCCCCTTTCTTGTTCATCATTGCAGTAGAAGGTCTTGCTGCCCTCAATGAAAAGGGGGCTGCAATTGGTAGTTTCACCGGTTACAAAATCCTATACGATTTACACTTTTGAAATCAACAATTTGTGAACGATACTATTGAGAATAGTTTATCAAGTGTTCTATGTTGGAATTAGGGGTGGGAATAAGCCAGGTCAGGACAGATTTTGAAAGGTCTGAGCCTGACCTACGATTTATTTTTTCGGCCTGACTTGACGTTTTTAATAGTCTGATCTGACCTGTAAGCCTTTTTAAAAGTATTTTTAAACGCAACTATTATTACCTCTTAAATAAATAAGGAACAATTGAGTAATTGACTAATTGAACGGTTACCGAATATGAAACGACTACCAATATAGAACCACTACCGAATATGGAACGACTACTGAATATGGAATGATTACTAAGTGATTGTCTAATTGATAAAATTTAAAATAGAAAATAATATTATTAATATAATAATAAAAAATAATATTAATAAACAATAAATATATATAGGCCGGCCTGTCAAGCTTAATAGGCTTTTTTATAAGCCCGAGCCTGACCTATTTAAATAAATAGACTTTAAAAATAGTCTGAGCCTATCCTTTTTATTAAATAGGTCAGGTCAGGTCATACCATAAGGAAAACATATGAGATAAGAATTAGACTCTCCTTCACTGACAACAAGGTAAAATTGATGAGTCTCGAGTTGAAGCTATGAAGGAAAAACCTTCTCAATTTGAAAGAAAAAAATCTAACATTTGGTTCCACTAACTCAAGATAAAATTGTCATTGGAACAAGATGGGTTTTTAGAAAAACATTAGATAAAAATGTCATAACAAACAAAGCAAGGCTTGTAGCTCAAGGTTACAACCAAGAAGAAGACATTGATTACGATGAAATATTTGTTCCAATTGCAAACATCTTGTGATTCTGATTATGCTAGAGATAAAGTTCAAAGTCAAATCACAAATGGAGTATGCCAATTCCTAGGTCAAACTCTTACTAGTTGGCAACATAAAGAGAAAATCAAAATTGCTTTTTCCATCACTAAAGTTGATTATGTATAAGCTGCAAATTATTGTACTCAAGTCATTTGGATGAAGAATCTATTAGAAGATTACTCATTAAGGTACTCAAACATTCTTCTCTTATGTGATAATATACCAATACAAATTTCAACATTCTATATCAAAGCATATTGAAATTCAAATTCACTATATTCATATGATCATGTTCAAAAAAAAGAAAATGAATTAAGATAACTTGTAAATTCACTATAAGCATGTATGTTTGGATTCAAGTTAGAGAAAAATAATATTTCATTAATAAAAAAAACAATACACTTATAAGAACTCCAACAATATGAAGATGATCTATATATTAATAAATTAGGATGAATTTTATTTATTTTAATTTGATTTTTAATAATTCTTAGTTTGCTTTAATTTGAAATTGGAATAGTTTTAGTTTAGATTTAGTTGATGTCATGTGTAAGTGAAGATAATTTGTTTCCTTACATTTAATTTATTTTAGAAAAATATGATATAATCCCAATATGAATGATGTGGATTCTAGTTGGTTCTACAAGAGATGAATGATCTATCAAGTGATTTATTGAAACAAAGTGTTGAAATAAAAAGGAAAAGAAATAAATACATGGTTAGATAGAGAAGATGGAGAATGCACCATAATCAATAATGATTGATAAGTAAATGCGAAATCGTCACAATAGTAAAGAAATCGTTGATAAAATTCAAACAAATTTTAATCTAAGAATTCCAAGAGGAGACGCATCACACTCACAATTTTTATTATGAGAGAGCTATAATTCCTTTAAAAACTTGTCTCAACCAAGTTACAAATGCATATTTATAATAAGATTATTTCTAAACATAAAAGGGTCATAAATGACATTATTCTCTATGCTCATATTGAGCTTACATCATATTTTTCTAAAATAAACTAAATGTAAGAAATCAAAGTATCTTCACTTACACATGACATCAATTAATTCTAAATTAAAACTATTACAAATCCAAATTAAGGAAAACTAAGAATTATTATAAAAATCAAATAACAATAAATAAAGTTCATCCTAATTTATTAAAATATGGATCATCTTCATGCTCTTGATGTCTTTAACAATGGGCCTAAATAATAGTGTCATTTATGACTCATTTATATTTAGAGATAGTCGTACAATAAATATGCATTTGTAATCTCATTGAGACAAGTTTGAAATGAATTATAATGAATGATAAGTGACACGTCTCCCCTATGAGTTCTTGGATTAGAACTTCTTTGAATCTTATCAATGATTTCCTTACCACTGTGGCAATTCCTCATTGACTTATCAATCTTCTAGATTGTGGCACCTTCTTTTCCATCTTCTCAATCTAACTCATATGTGGTCATTTTTCCTCTTTCATTTTCCACTTTATACAAAGAACCACTTGATTAGATCTTCAATCTGATAGGGAAGTACTTAAATCTACATCATACACCATCACAATGATAAAAAATGGACAAAACCCAATCAAAATCTACATGCTATAATCCAAACATAAAAAGTTTTTACCCATTGTCAAAGATAAACAAATCATTACCTTTATATTGATATTTCACACTCTTACATATATCTTTTACAAAGTATTTTTTCAACTTCAAAATAAAATTGTGATCTCTAATTTGTCCAAATTCACATGAATCTGATAGTGTTTCAATGAATGAAGATGATGTTAATAATGGCGAGTGCATTTGTCTTGGAGAATAATTTACCACAATGGAAAAACAAACAACATACCAAGCCGACATACAACATAAAGTCGGGCTCAAACCAAATCATATATAAAGCTACAAAAGAAAATTAAATATATGTGAAAACTATTTATTTAAATAAAACAGTAGAATAAAATGACTTAGAAGAATAATTTTATACACAAAAATACCATAAACCACTTCTCTATTGCATGAAAAAGAAATGAAATGACTAGATTTTAATGTGTTGAATCGTCTTTATACCCTCTATCACCATAACAAATAAAAAGAAGAGTATTGTAACAAAACTGAGTTAAAAAATATATGATGCAATATAGAAATAATATTTTAAGGAGGATAAGTAAAAAAGTAAAATAAGTATAACATTCTTTTATCATAGAGAGAAGGGCCATGAAGTTAGTTTTAATAATATATTTATTATGAATCAATAAAGAGTTACTACAATTGAACTAGCTATTATGGTTGCGAAAAATTCTACCACAAGCTCAAAAACTATCAATATAAGTATAAACACCATAACGTTCATATTGATAACTTAACATAGAGTTCATCCATATTTTTTTATTATGTTTAATATAAGACTATTATTCATGTTATGAATAATAATTATAAAAGATTATATATTTTATTACTACAATTATATATGAATTAAACATTAGTTTGAATAAAAACGTGTCTAGATCCAATTGTAAAAAGTATATATTTATATTAACAGTATATATATATAAAAGAATACCACATGTAGATTCGTCATTAATTCTCCATTTTTATTTATATATATGTAAAAAAAAACTACCATCACAATTTTCTTAGCAGACCCCGTTTGTCAAATTTTTATTTGTATAATAGCTTTTAATCAAAGCAAAATTTTCTCAACAAATTATTTCTATCTAATTTTTTATTATTAATTTATAATTATACCATACATGATTTATTTAATTGTTTAATTTATTTTTTTAATTTTAATAACATAGTTTTTGTTTAGAATTCGATCATTATTCATCTATATATTCAATTTTTAATTATTTTCAAATCAACCAATCCATAGAAAATATAAAAATAAAAATAAAGAATTGTTAATGTCACATGTCGCTTCATCAATCATAAAATAAAGTTGTTTATGCCACCTTAACAAAAAGTAAAATTGATTGATAAAATGATGCAAGACATAAACAACCTTACTTTATATATTTACTATTGAATGATTCGAAAATAATTAAAAATCAAATAGATGAATAGTGATCGAATTTCAAAAAATTTAAAAATAAAATTAAGTAATTAAATTTAGTTGAAAATATTGATTATATAAAATAAAATTAATAGTTAATAATAAAAAGTTAGATATAGATAGTTTGTGGAGAAAATTTTACTTTGAAAAACTGTATTTTATATAAAAACAATAACAAATTGAGTTTATTGAGAAAATTTTGCATTCATAAAAAGTATTTTTATAAATGAAAAATAATTCAAAATTAATGAGAAATTGACATGTCGCATAAAAACCTTATATATATAGTATTATATTTTTTTTAAAATAAAAACATGTGTATTACAATTATTATGAGATTAAGTATTTTAATTAAATATCTCAATGATTATATTATTTAATAATTGTGAAATCTTTTATTTATATTGTACTACTTAAATATTTATTTTTTAGACATAAATATACCTAAAAGATTAGTTATTTTTTAGAGGTTTAAAACTCTAACTTTTTTAATTTTAGCTTTAATTAGGTCGTGGACGATGGGTGGTACCACTCCTTTTAGAGACAAAAAAGAAACGTATATTGTTGGATAATCCACTCATTTTTATATGTCATAGTATTAAATCAAAAGAAATTAATTAATTAATATAATTTCTCTAACACTCAATAAGAAAACTAAGTCTGTTTACTTTTTGTAAAAATATTATATTTTATTCTTTTTAAATTTTTAGCTCTCTTTTAAGATAAACACTATTAAATTCAAGAGCATTTAAATAAGATGGTAAAGGTCTCTTTTAATTTAATTACAAATTTTGTATTTGGGTTCAGTGTATAACACTACGCCAAATATAGTCTTTTACGACGCTTTTTTTTATCCATTTACAGCGCTTTTTCAAAAAAAAAAACGCTGTGGAATCGAGCGCTGTAAAAGATACAACAGCGCTTTTAAAAAAGCGCTATAAATCATATAAATATAACGTGCGCTTGTTATGCACTTTTTACAGCGCTTTTTTAAAAAAGCGTTGTAAAATGCGCACATAATGTGCATATAAAATTCATATACCGGGTGTGCCTTTTACAGTGTTTTTTTTCAAAAGTGCAGTAAAATGTAGACCTATAATTCATTTTAGTAATCAGTTTGCCAATCGATTGACCCATAATTCATATATTTGGTGTGCCTTTTACAGCGCTTTTTTAAAAAGCGCTGTGAAATGCAGACCCATAATTCATTTTAGTAATCGGTTTGCCAATCGATTGACCCATAATTCATATATTTGGTGTGCCTTTTATAGCGCTTTTTAAAAAAAGCGCTGTAAAATGTGTTTTTTTTTAAAGCGATTTTAGCTTCTTATGGCATTTTTTATACAAAGCGCTGTCTTTTATCTTTTTATCCAAAATTATTTTGACCTATTTCACACAACACCACCAGAATCAGTTCACCCAACACAACCAGATACATATATATAACCCTGTAGCACTGTAATTTACAATAAGTAGTTCACACAATCTGATACATATATATAACCCTGTAACACTGTAATTTACAACATAATTAACTACATTCAGATACATATATATAACCTAATTTACAACCTAATTAACTACATATACATTGAACCTAATTTACAACCTAATTAACTACATATTCATATGCATGTTCATATATTGTCCTATGATAATATACATATAATAACTAACAAAATATACAGAATATGCACAAGCTACCATATAATATTCAGATCCCTTGCCCAACAGCATGCTATTTCCCAGAAAATCAAATAATTGTCATTTCAAGCACATACTAACACCAGTCTTCCTTTAATTCCATTAGATCTTCCTCAGAATATGATGGACTGGAATTGTCAAAGTACTGCAATATAAAAATTGAACATATTATATTAAGTTAGTATCAAATATATAGATAATTTATATATGAAAATCATATAATGAAAATACCGTACCGTTTCTGGGATAATAGTTTTATTCTTGTCAACAATCTCCTTCATGAATCTCAATACGTAGTACCCACAGTCGATGTTGTTTGTTTGACGAGGACACTTTATTGAGATCCATGTAATGTTATTAGACTTTTACTTCGACACTGTAGCACCTCTTTGAGCTCGAAAAACTTTTAAGGCATTATTAAATGAATAAATATGATTATTATAGCATGAACAAACACATTATTTATATATATATGTAAGAAATAAATGAATACTACTTACGTGTCGAGCATAGTCTTTATTTCAGAGTAATTGTTGTAATTGCCATGCACGAGATCCAAATAATATATAACTTCAGAGACCGCATTGATTGCAAATAGCACCCAATGTGCCCTACAACAACAAAAAATTGGTTAACCAATTTTGTTTATACACAACTAATAAATTAAATTCTCATCAATTAAAAAAGATAAAATTACGTACCCTGAATTATATGGTCCGAAGAATAATTTATCCTTTTCTATATTTCCTAATAACATATCTACAATGTATTTTTTGACATTTTCTGGATCGAGTTTCCACATCGACATCTTATGCGGAGACAAGAATGAGTCTTTATTTGACAGTTTCCTCGTGTACACGACCTTCTCATACAAAAACCTTCAATGAAAATTTTAAACTAGATTAATTACCAATACATTTAATTAATTACCAATAAATGCAATTAAAAGTATTTTCTACCTTATGTACAAGCTCATTACAGTAGCACTAAGCTCCTTATGTTCGAGAAGTTCGTATATGTGCTCCTATTTGAGAAATTCATCATACTCTTCTCCAAATATATCTTTATTCATGTGTACGATGCGCGAATTATCGCTGCTGTCCATGTTCCTTTTTATTTGGATGTCAAGACACGCCCCATATTTACCAAGGCATGGTTGACTTATTTTAGGAGCAGCAGCAGCAGTGACCGATTTCCCCCGATCCAGTTTTTTTCTTGCTGCAAGTTTGGCAGCTTTATTACCCTCCGGCCTTTGTAATTTGGCAGCTCTATTAACCTCCAATTTTTGAGGTTTGCTGCCTTTTTTTGACTGTACGGGTGGTTTATTTAATTGGATCTACAAAAATGAGGTTAAATGTTAGTTTATTGAATCTGAAAAATTTGACAAACCTTATGCAATAAATGTGACAAATCTTTTCGAGAGATGTAACCGAAGTATTTATACAATTTTCCTTTTCCCACCTTCCGATGAGTAGGCGAGGACAAGTATAGGACACCTGAAGTGACACCCTAAATCAATAGTTAAAACATAAGTACGATTAATATATAAGTTTGTTTAATACATAAGTAATTACATAAGCAAGTAAGTAATTAATTACCTCGGGAATACTTTTCAGACCGATGTTGCAACTCGCGGTTTCACTCGCCATTTGTATTTCATGTTGGAGCTGATCCGGGAGTTGCTTGTCTTTGTTCGTATTCACCAATTGTGCCACTTGCTCTGTAAGTATTCTGAGCTTCTCTAATACTTCCTCGTTGGAAGGTTTTTGGCGCTTCTCTTGAGGAAAAAAGCTTTTGGGAGTTACACTAAATCCTTTCCCCCTAACCCGACCGGAATACTCAGGGACATTAAACACTTTACCAAGAATTTCCCTGCAAGTATCCTTGTTGCCCTCCGGATTTTCAGAACTTTGTTCGATAATCTCCTAAAATACATGTAACATTAAAAAGATAAGTTCAATAGCATTTTTAAAATACAATATTAAAAAGTATTTAAGTGATAAATACAATATTAAAAAATATTAAAGTGATAATATACTTACACAAAGTTCTACTACTTTTTTGACATTTTCATTATCAACCACTACGTCTTTATTAACTCGAGCTTCCTTCCATAATATATGACGACCCCAGGGTTGATCGGCTTGGGTGTCTTTTCGCTATTCGTTAAGATCATAAACAAAATAATGTAAATTACTTCATTATATAAAAGTGATGTTTAATTACTTACAAGTTGTTGATCAAGGCGTGCATATCCCATACGTGATTTTTTGTATGGGTGTGTTGGATTGCTTGCCCGTTCGCGATTTGCCTTATTAATATTCTATATAAAAAAAGTAGCAATTGTGTAAAAATTTAAAATACGATACGAATATGAATAATAAAACACAAATGCTAATAAATTAATCACTTACGACAAACGTGGGGTCAGAACGTTTGGAAACAAATGCACTCCATTCATCGTTTGATATATAATGTTTATATATTTTTGGAGGTTCAGCATTTGTGTTTCCTTCTCTATCTTTTAGATAGAAATTTGAGAGATGAGATCTAAATCCACGATGGATCTTCCCAGCAATTCTGAAAACATAACTCTTTCGTCCCTCATCAAGAACAAAAGTCGTTTGCAATGAAAAAAATTATAAGTAAAGTATTTCAATGAAAAAAATGATAAATGACAAAAGAGTGGATCAAAAAATTTACTTGAATGTCATTCCATATTATATCTTTGGTATCCTTCAACGCCTTATCTCTCCAATCGTCAATCGTAATTGGGATATTTTGACGAACAACAGCCCCAATATAGCTTAAAAACATAGAGCTGTTGGGGTCAATTGGCTGACCGCTCTCATTCCTGCCAACCTAATAAACTCATATAGTAAGTACATGCTATTAAAAAAAGATAAAAAAAATACACAGCAAACAGAGTATAGTATAGTATAGTATAACATCAAACTTGGTGCCATTACTCCTTGCTTTAATCACGTTTTGCATTATAGTTGCACCATGTTTGACTTCATTTTCATAAGTCTTAGTGGTGCCAACTTCTTCATTTTGACATTCTAAATCTTTGTTTGTATCTATTTAACTACAAGAAGTTCAACATGCAGTTTAGTATAACATCAACAAGCTCAACATGCATCATGCATTATTCTAAACAAGCTCAACATGTATCAGTATATCTTAAACAAGCTCAACATGCATTTTAATGATTACAAAAATTTAATAACATCAATACTTCAATAATGGTTCGAAGAAAGATGAAATGTGAAGAAAATAGGGAACGTAGAAAGTTCACAAAAATATGGTTCACATAAATACGGTATTGATGAAATACGTAATGAGGGTTACGTATTTCAATGAAAATATATTGTGTGCAATGGGAGAGATGATCTTGGATGGAAATAAGGTTCGAAATGAAGGAGATGATCGTGGAAATAAGGTTCGTAATGGACGGGATTATAGAGTTTGCTAAAGAAGAGAAGAACGATGAAGGTTGAGATGATAGTGAAGTTTACCTAATGAAGAGGAAACTGAAGAGGTTACTGTTATATATAAAACCCTTTTACAACGCTTTTTTATAACCCTTTTACAGCGCTTTTTTAAAAAGTGCTCTAAAAGGCCTAAGTCTTTTACAGCGCTTGTTTGAAAAGCGCTGTAAAAAGCGTCCTTATTTAATTTTTTTAAAGGCTCTTTTACCGCACTTTTCGCAATTAGCGCTGTAAAAGACCTCATTGTTTTAGTATGTTATATAATGTTTTTTTAAAGCCTTTTACAACACTCATCCAAATAAGCACTGTAAAAGGTCTCTTTATTTTATTTTTAAAAGAGTCTTTTACAGCGCTTATTTTAACAAGCGCTGTAATAGACCTCCTTGTTTTATTATATTATATGAATGTTTTTTTAAAGCCTTTTACAGCGCTTTGCAAATCGATTGGGTAATCGATTTTATAACTCACAAAACAAAGCTTGTACTGAGCCAATCGATTGGCAAACCGATTACTAAAATGTTTTTAATCAGGTCAGTGTTATGTGATTAAAGAAATCGATTGGACAATCGATTTGATATATTTTTCTTAAGCTACTGGTTTTGCACTAATCGATTAATTAATAGATTGCATGAATGACTTAGTTCATCATTTATCAGAAATATATTGCATAATCGATTGGCACATTAATTTGAACTAAATATCTGAGTTACTGAGACAAGTCAAGTCGATTGACAAATCGATTGGAGTAAATGTCTGAGTTACAGGGAGAATTTAGCTCATTGCCAAATCGATTATGTCAATGAAAGGGAGTCGACTGAGTAATTGATTGTTTTGATCTCGTTGTTTGAACAAAACAACTATAATCGATTAGTCAATCGATTCTGATATAAACTAAGTATCCTTTTCTGATAAATGCATTAAAAGAATCGATTAGGAAATCGATTAGTTTATTATACCAAAATTTGGTTTATATTTTGGTTCAATATTGGATGACATTAAAAACATTGTTATTATTGTTGATTAGATTAAAAACATGTTATCATAATACTTTAGGAGATGATAAATTATTAGAAATGAGAACTTCTGAATAACCTAAACATGTACATTAAGATGTCGTTCTTCTTTTCCTGGTGGGATTCACATTTGTTTGTCCATTTACAATATGAAATGATGGATTAATCCAAATTCCCTCATCATGATCATCTCTAAGATATAAACCATCATTAGTTGAATCAATTTCATGTGGTTGTTGTGATGTTGCAAATAAAAGATCATTACCAACATCTTCATCATTATTGTTATCATCACTTATTTTATTGGTCGATAGGACAACAGACCATTTATCATCAGAAGAATCAGTGACATAAAACACTTCTTGAGCTTGCGACGCTAAAGTAAAAGGCTCGTCTTTGTATCCCACCCTATTAAAATCGACAAGCAAGAATCCTGACTCATCAATCCGAGCGCCATTATTATTATCGACCCACTTGCAACCAAATATAGGAACACAAAACATTGTGTAGTCTAACTCCCATATGCGCTCGATAACCCCAAAATATGATAGATTTGCATATATTGGGTTTTTGTCTTTGGCACTTGAGACATGCATCGCTTCAGCTATAAGAGTGACTCCACTATTTTGCCTAGTGGTCTGATCATCTTGTTCTTTGGTATAAAATGTGTAGCCGTTAATAACATAACTAGTGTAAGAAAAGACATGTAAGCTCGGACCATTTGCTAGCTATCTCAATTTCTGTGAAATTGATCCGGGGTCTATATCAAATTTTGACTTTATCTGATTTTTTAACCATGTTATAAAACTTTGATTGTGCTCTCGAGTTATCCAATTTTGATTCCTATTCATGTTCAAACGAGATAACTGATCCATGTGTATTGTAACATACGGTTGAACCTCATCATTATTGTGCAGAACATACAATTGTGCCTGCTCCCATTCTGTCCTTGATATAGTTAGTAGTCTCCTTCCAATTATCCCTTCTCCTGATATTCTTCCTAAATGACGAGACATGGGAAGCTCTATGGATGCAACATTGGACAGATATTCAGTACAAAATTCAGCAGCCTCTTCAACAATGTATCGTTCAACAATACAACCTTCTAGTCGACTTCTACTTTTTATGTACCCTTTTAATATTTTCATATATCGTTCTATCGGATACATCCATCTCATATAAGCTGGCCCACAAAGTTGTGTCTCCTTAACCAGATGAACGGTAAGGTGAACCATTATATCAAAAAACGATTGTGGGAAATACATTTCAAGCTCACACAAAGTAAGAACAATTTCCCTTTGCAATGTCGGTAATTTCTGAGGGTCGATCACTTTACTACAAATTTCCCTGAAGAAGAAACATAATCTAGTTAAGGCTAGTCGAACTTTTTTAGGTAAAATGGAACGTATACCTATTGGTAGCAAATGCTCCATTAGAATATGACAATCATGGGTCTTCAAACCTTTTAACTTGAGGTCTTTCATACAAACCAAATTTTTAATGTTTAAAGAGTATCCTTCTAGAACTTTAACTTCGTGTAGAAATTTACATAAAACAATTTTTTCCTTTCTAGATAGAGTATGAGCGACTGGAGGTAGATATGTGCGATTTCCTTTCTTTACTGGAGCCAATTCATTTCTTATTCCCATATCAACCAAGTCCAATCTTGCGTTGATGCCATCTTTAGACTTTCCTGGAACATTGAGTAACGTACTAATAACACTATCAAATACATTTATTCAATATGCATCACATCAAGGAAATGTCTTATATACAATGACTTCCAATATGGCAATTCAAAGAAAATTGACTTTTTCTTCCACCCAGTTTTGACCAGCTCTCCCGCAAAAGGTTTGTCAAATTTATTGGTCAAACCTTGTACTTTTTCAAGTATTTGATATCCAGTCGGTGCTAAAGGTGTAACACCCTAAATTCGATAATAAACTATTTTATTAATTAAATAGGATTTTAAATAATTCATTTGATGTTAAAGTTATTTTAGAATATATGTTGATAAATTTCATGAGTAAATTTTGTTATATGGATGCTTTATATGATGTACTAGTTTGATACATGTTATATTACATGAGCGATATAAATAATACATATTATATTTTATTATTTGATATATTTAAAAAAAAATAATAATAGTATTTTAGTGTAATATATATTTTAAAGAAAAAGATTTTATGCGATTTTACGTGTATATACGTGTACCCAATTAATACAACTATTTTCTATTTTTAGTTATTTTTTTATAAACAATTATCTTGATATAGAATTGATATTGTGTTTGATTTCGTTTATTTTTAAATACTTGTTATGGTATTGTGATTTTATATATATTTATTATGATTTAGTAATTAATATAAAATATTGATGTTATATTTATTTATTTTATAGTTTTGACTATTTTCTAATATGAGGGTATTATTATAATGTGAGTATTTTGAGAAATAAGTATGATTGTAGAGATTATTTTGAATGTGAGTTTTGATTATTAGTAAGGTATTTTTTATATTGATTATTTTAATTACTCTAATTTATAAATTATTAGTAATAATTGGAAAATTGGAGGAATATTAAAAAGGAGATAAAACAATTATTAATTTTATTTTAGCATAATAATAATAATAATAATAATAATAATAATAATAATAATAATAATAATATGGGGTTAAATGAGTTAGACTAATAATAACTAATATATATGTATATATATAAAAGGTCAAATAAAACCTAAATAGGCTACAATTTAAAAGTTGAATTCATGAGTATAATATATTGTGAGATGAACGAGAAAACCTTATTTCCCAACAATTCATCCGGCGCTTGCTACGTATGGCAGTAGCCCTTTGAGAGATAAATTGATTAATTTGAAATATGAGAATTGTGAGATTAAAATGTGAAATAGAAATTTTTATAAGGTGTTAATTGATTTAATTTTCGATACTTGCGTGGTAGTTGATATTTGTTATTATTGTGATATTGGATATTGAATTAAATTATGTGTACATGTTTGCTTAGATGAAATTATGTGATGTGATAATAAAATATGGATGCATGGTTTGATATATGCTTACGTGATGATAATGATGATTTTTGATTGATGATAGTGATGTTATAAAATTGTGATGAGTTTATACGATGATCATGATTATTTATGATTAATGATATTATAAAATTGTGATGAAAATATTGAAGTACCCCATACTTGATGAGATAGTGATGATTCTTAAATACGGTGCTCTTAATGGAGTAGTCTAAGCTAACGAGGGGAGAAAATAAATATTGTGAATTTGTGAAGTGAAGATTATTTTGTCATCATATAGGTAGGGCCTGACAAGCCTAGTGATTCTGGGGAAGTACAACTGAATGAGCCTGATCGTGGCGGTCTGCTGTCAAGCCATAAGGCAAGATTGTTAGACCTTGGAGGTCTTCCGGTGGGGAATTCCTAGGTGACTTGGAGGTAGCACTCCAAATGTCGAGAGCTACCATGCAACACACGTTTACCTCGACTGTCGCGTATATGTGTCTCGTGTTGAGTTGAGGGGATCTATGAGGACAGGGCCAATTTGAATTGTCCGTCCACCGGGATGGTGGCATAGTATCATGGCCTCCTAACCAAGTACTTCAGAGTTAGAATTGTACCACATTGTGAAGTAGAGTTTAAGCTCATGCATAGAATTGCATTTCCTTGTGATTGTTTTGTTGTGATTGATGTGTTTCAAAGGTAATATTAATTAGATGATTTGATGCATATTATAATGAGATGATTGTTTTACTTGAGTGACTTTGATGTTATAGTATGATACTATTTAACTAAATATTTTGATATATCGTGAAGTGATTATGATACGGTTCTATTATGATTGTTTGCGTGTTCTTCTTACTCATATTATACTATTAACATGATTTCAAAACTCACCTCCTTCGTTGTTTGTGTTTGACTGGCTGGGCTCTGCGTTTGCGAAATTGCAGTTATTACAGGTTATTGAGTCTTGAAGTCCAAGTTTGGGAGGAACCCCGCTCTGATAGGTGATACTGGGAACAAGGGTTTTAATTTGTATTTTACTTATTTAATTCGAATAGAAATTTGGTATGAAAACCTTAGAAGTACTAGTAAGTTTTTAGAATTAAATCAAGTGATTATACTTAAATCAAGCATATCAAGATTGCACTATTTTAATGGATAAAATAAATTTAAAGTGTTTTTATTTCTATTTTTTGAGAAACGTGATATCCTAAATTAAATTAGTTACAAAATTTTTTAATTCCTTGGAAATATATTTTTATTTATCCGCTGCAAATTTTATAGGAATATTATATAAATTATTATATATATTATTTTGGGATTTAGGGTGTCACAAAAGGAGCTTTACCTTCCTCTGATTTTCCATTGAATGCATTTCTCCACCCACGATACTGATGACTATAAGGTAAAACTTCAAGACTCATTAACCTGTAATAACTGCAATTTCGCAAACGCAGGGCCCAACCAGTCAAACACAAACAACGAAGGAGGTGAGTTTTGAAATCATGTTAATAGTATAATATGAGTAAGAAGAACACGCAAACAATCATAATAGAATCGTATCATAATCACTTTACGATATATCAAAATATTTAATTAAATAGTATCATACTATAACATCCAAGTCACTCAAGTAAAATAATCATCTCATTATAATATACATCAATCATTTAATTATTATTACCTTTGAAACACATCAATCACAACAAAACAATCACAAGGAAATGCAATGCTATGCATGAGCTTAGACTCTACTTCACAATGTGGTACCATTCTAACTCTGAAGTACTTGGTTAGGAGGCCATGATACTATGCCACCATCTCGGTGGACGGACAATTTAATTTGGCCCTGTCCTCATAGATCCCCTCAACTCAACCCGAGACACATATACGTGACAGTCGAGGTAAACGTGTGTTGCATGGTAGCTCCCGACATTTGGAGTGCTACCTCCAAGTCACCTAGGAATTCCCCACTGGAATACCTCCAAGGTCTAACAATCTTGCCTTAAGGCTCGACAACAGACTGCCACGATCAGGCTCATTCAGTTGTACTTCCCCAGAATCACTAAGCTTGTCAGGCCCTACCTATATGATGACAAAATAATCTCCACTTCACAAATTCACAATATTTATTTTCTCCCCCCGTTAGCTTAGACTACTCCATTAAGAGCACCATATTTAAGAATCATCACTATCTCATCAAGTATGGGGTACTTCAATATTTTCATCACAATTTTATAATATCATTAATCATAAATAATCATGATCATCGTATAAACTCATCACAATTTTATAACATCACTATCATCAATCAAAATCATCATTATCATCACGTAAGCATATATCAAACCATGCATCCATATTTTATTATCATATCACATAATTTCATCTAATCAAACATGTACACATAATTTCATTCAACATCCAACATCACAATCATAACAAATATCAACTACCACACAAGTATCAAAAATTAAATCAATCAACAACTTATAAAAGTTTCTATTTCACATTTTAATCTCACAATTCTCATATTTCAAATTAATCAATTTATCTCTCAAAGGGCTACTGCCGTACGTAGCAAGCCCCGGATGAATCGTTGGGAAATACGGTTTTCCCGTTCATCTCACAATATATTATACTCATGAATTTAAACGCTCTCTCACCCCTTACCTTATTTTGACGCTTTCACACATGAATACGGTTCCGTGAGAAAACAACATTTGTTCATTGACTCTTTGTCCTTCAATCGATCTAACTCGACAGTTTATGGGTAAACGTCAAAAATAAATTATGAAGAGATATTCTAAAAAACTAAATTCGAAAATCGGTCAAAGAAAATTACCATCAATCAGAAAACCAAACAGTGAATAATATAGCCACGTTTCACACGGTCGTTTTGGCGTTGGTTTCGTTCAAATCGGACTTACGGTGAAGGATAACGGTGCAAAATAACGAATTCTACAAACGAAGAAGTCGGGTATTTTAGAGAGAAATTGGGGTTGTTAAAAATCTGGAAAATTATGTTTAATTGACAAGTTAAATGAATGAAATAACATACTCAAATTTGGATGAAAACGGAGAAGCTTTTACGGAACAGTTATCGATCACCGGTGTCAAAAACGACAGGTTGTTGTTGTATTTACTCTTTGGTTCTACGGCTTCCCATTCAGCTCCCTTCCCTTTTCTTTGTTTGTTTTATTTTATTAACAATTAGGGTTCACACATGGGTCCAACCATTTGGTCCCTTTATTTATTTTTAAATAAAACCAATAATTACTAAAACTAATGTTTTGACATTTTTTTTAACATAATTTAATTACTAAATATTACAAATATTTCAAAACTATTATTTTATAAAATAAAGTAATTAATCTTCTAAAATATGTTAATAATAAAAACTCTCATATTCAAAATAATCACTACAGTTATACTTATTTCTCAAAATATTCACATTATAATAATACAATCATATTAGAAAATAGTCAAAATTATAAAATAAATAAATATAACTTCAATATTTTATATTAATTACTAAATCATAATAAATATATATAAAATCACAATACCATAACAAGTATTTAAAATTAAAAGAAATCAAACACAATATCAGTTCTATATTAAGATAATTGTTTATATAAAAAAAAAAACTAAAAATAGAAAATAGTTATAAATAATTGAAATATAACTATGTGTATTCCTAAAATCAGTCAAGCGTACATAAAAGTATTATATTAATTGGTTACACTTATATATACGTAAAATCGCATAAAATCTTTTTCTTTAAAATATATTTTATACTAAAATACTATTATTATTTTTTTAAAATATATCAAATAATTAATAAAATATAATATGTATTATTTATATCGCTCATGTAATATAACATGTATCAAACTAGCACATCATAGAAAGCATCCATATAACGAAAATTAGTCACGAAATTTATCATCATATATTAATAAAATAATATTAGTCATCCAATTAATTATTTAAAATTCTATTTAATTAATAAAATAGTTTATTATAAAATTTGGGGTGTTAGAGATATCATTCCCCGATTGTTTTGGTCCAGAAATTAACAGAGACAACATCATAAACTTACGCTTCATACATAACCATGGAGGTAGGTTATATATTACCAAAATCACAGGCCACGTGCTATGTGAGATGCTTTGAAGACCATCTGGATTCATTCCATCAGTAGAAAGTGCAAGTCTTAGATTCTTGACTCTATCCCGAATTCAAGATACTTGTGATCAATTTTTGCCCATTATGGGGAATCTGTAGGGTGTCAAAACATTCCATCTCTAATTCTTTCATCTGCATGTCATGTCAAGTGTTTTGAATCTTCTTCACTGCGATACATGCGCCTAAATCTTGGTATTATAGAAAAATACCACACGACTTTTATTGGAGTAGATTATTTCTTCTTATATCGGGAGACATTGCATTTCGGACACGCCTTAAGTAGTTCATATTCATTTCAAAATAAAATGCAATCGTTAGGACACGCATGAATCCTTTCGTAACTCAGGCTAATAGAACACAAAATCCGTTTAGCCTCGTAGGTTCGACTGGGAAGTTCATTATCATATGGCAACATATCTTTTATGAGTGTTAATAATTCTGTAAAGCTTTTATCAGACCATCCATTACTCGCTTTTAAGTTGTACAACTTTAATATCGCCGACAGTCTTGTGAATTTAGTACAACCATTATATAATTCTTTTTCTGCATCACTCAACAAACTTTCAAACATTTTAGGACAATCTCGAAGATCTTCTTCAATTGCTTTTGCGATCTCGTCAACTCGGTCCGGCTCATATGTATCTGTATCAAAGTCAGTTGAAGTATATGTCGAACTATTCTCAAAATTAATGTTTCCTTTTTTTTTTTCTCACCATGTCTTATCCAACATGTGTAGCTTTGATCAATTCCATTACATACTAGTTGTCATTCTAATTCATCTTCTCTAACACATTTTCCAAAACAATATTTTAAACAAGGACAAACTACTCTATTTGGATCTTTTGCATACTCAACAAACTCCTTCACTCCAATTTCATACTCTTTTGACAATCGATTGGAAGACATCCATTTCCTATCCATATTATACGACCTATATAAATGCAGTTACAAAAATAATAAGCTTTCAAAACATATCAACAAGTTTCAAAATGAAACCAATATCAACTAACAATTTCAAAACAGAACAGATCATGTGGTATGAGTTTTTGACTAGTAGAAGAGATTTAATATATATATATATATATATAAAACAATTTTTAGTTTTCAATTATTAAAAAACTAAAGATTTTTTGACAAAAATAAATTAAAAAATACCTGAGACAGCGTAGATGGCCGCACAGTACGTAGAGGATATGAGGGTTCCCAGAGTAGAACAAAGCGCATATATTTAATTATTTGAAAGATGTAGAGGATATGAGAGTTCCCAACGTATATAATTATTTGAAAGATGTATTTTACAGCGCTTGTGAAAAAAGCGCTGTAATAGGTAATTAAATTCAATGAAAGCGCATGTATTTTACAACGCTTGTGAAAAAAGCGATGTAATAAGTAGTTAAATTCAATGAAAGCGAGTGTATTTTACAGCGCTTGTGAAAAAAACGCTGTAATAAGTAGTTAAATTCAATGAAAGCGCATGCATTTTACAGCGCTTGTGAAAAAAGTGTTGTAATAGGTAATTAAATTCAATGAAAGCACATGCATTTTTCATTTGCAATAGCAATACCTCCCTACAGGGATGACTCAATAATTTTTTTCTTAAATATTTAATGATTTAATAATGAATTCACATTCATTTATTGTAATAAAGAAAACATCCAAACATATAAGTAACACATTAATAATACAAATTTCGAACATATAAGAAAACAAACGAAATTTGAGTTATTGGGAGATTAATTTAATCATAATATATTGAAATTCTCAAAATCGCTAGCAAAATAAAATACCATAAACAATAATCGTCAAATAACGTAATATCAAAACTCTAAATCTCAAAATAATATTTCATAATTTTATAATCACTAGCCATCAAACTTACAACTATTTTTTTTTCAAATACACAAAATTCATTAATTAACCTAATGAAATTTCAAAGTAATTCAAACACAATAAGAATTGAAAAACGAAACATTTATTGTGAGAAATGTTAACTAAATTCAAAAAACACATGGATAGTTGATGAAAAATTTGGAGCATATGCAGAATTAGAGTATGAGAGATTGTAACATTGTGACCAATAAAAAACTCATATCTAAATACATGCAAAGAAGACGAATCAACTTCCCTTTGGCAAACAACAATCACATAGGAAATAGGAAGAACAAGATATAACAAATTAATATAGAGATCCATTGTAAAAATTAATACTGACAAACAAAAAGATAACAATATAAAGGACTTTTAAATTGTACAATATTAAAATTCCCAGAAAAAATCCTATATTAGGAACCACTTATACATTTTCTTTATATTTAATTAAATAAAAATCCCACATAATATATTACATAATCTATTTCAATTTCAAATATATTTATACAACATATAATCCATTAGTAAAAAGAAATTCAATTCAATTTTTAAATAAATTTCGATTCAATTATTTTAATGATTTTGAATTGTTATTTGTTACAATTAAATTACAATTTATAAATATTAATATATATATATAATAAAAATATTTTTATTTTTAAATTTTTAAACTTTTAAACCCATATATATGTATGAATTATTATTTTAAAGCTTTTTCCAAATATTTTATATTTTAAAATTTATGTTTCATTAAATTAATTTTCATACAAATGGTTTTTATTTATTTTTTCTCCACTAAGTAAAATTTATTATTTTTGATATTTTCATTCATTCAATTTGTTTTGAAATGTATTTGTATTTTCAAAAATTATACCCTATAACCAATATTTTATGCAAACTACCTATTTTATCCTTTTAATTTTTTTAATGTATCTCACTAAATTCAACTTAAGTTTTGAAAAATTTAAAAAGATTTTTCTGAAACTCAAATTTATTTAAAAAAATTAAATTTTGTGTACCAGAAAACTTTTTTCAAGTTATCTGTAACCCATTTAACTTTCACAAAACTTTTTATGTTTTCTAGAATATAAACGTGTTTCAGAAAATTTGAATTTTAAATGTTGGAAAACTTGAAAGCTTTGGTACACAATTGTGTTTTGGAAATTCAAAATTTGTATTTTGAAAATATTTTTTCTAGTTTTTCAACACAACATTCTTTTTAGAAAACTCATACTTTGTAATCTAATTTTTTTCTTCAAATTTTATGAAACACAAAACATAAAGTTTAATTTTTATTTAAAAAAAAAAGGTAAAATTGATTTTTTTT
>JBBPBS010001171.1:2386185-2432217 GCA_037974835.1 Cicer judaicum | reverse complement strand
TAACAAATTTAAAATAATTATTATTCAATTTATAGCCAAATACACGAGAGAGAAAAAAAAAAACTCTTAACGAATTGTTATGTGTACATTTGACGTGATAAAATATATCTCATTTATTCTTAACATAGATATTGTTATGATTTTGAATTTCTTTTTATTATGTAAGAGGTATATCTTACTAATTGAAGGTAACATTTATTATTTCATAAAAAATTAAGAAAAAGTTCTAGTGCATGCATGTTGGAAGTATTTTCGAAATGCAAAATGGTGAAATGAATCAATTATTGTAAACAATATGATTTTAGCATATCCTTAAATATACCAAATTTGTCATTTGTTATTTTAACAATTTAAAAAAAAAATGAATTAATTGTCATTAATTAATATTATTATTTTTATTGAACTCATTTATTATTAATATTTTTTATTGAACTAACTTTTTTATTATTAATATTTACTAATTTATTACTGAATTCATTTATTATTAATATTAATGGCCAATAATCAATTATAAATCTAAAAAATATTGACTGAATTATATATACTACTATAATTTGTTTTGAAATAGTCCATTAAATGTTTCTAGAATATTTTTGTTATATATAAAGTGGAACATGGAAGTAGTTGAGCAATAGACAGATAATATAGTTTAAAGATCAAAGAATCTGAAATTAAAATGACAATGAAGTTGTCCATCTCTAAATCTTTTCTCTTTGGAATTTTATGCATTGCTTTGGTACTAGCTTCATGTAAGAAAAATAAGTAGTTAGACCTTTAAAGTTGTATTTACAATTATTTAAATGCAGTATTAAAAATTATTTATTTATTTGATTGAATATTGATATAGAATTTTGAATTTGTGATGTTTATTGTTACAGCAGGAGAGGCATTAGCAGGATCAACAATAGATGTGGACTATATTGAACTTGATTGTCATGACCATGGATTATGTGAAACATGTCAGAATACATGCCTTAATCTAGGCTTTACAAGAGGTGGTGGATGTTATGGATTTGCTCAATGTTGTTGTGTGAAGAATTGACTTCAACTATAATATTTTTTTATTTTATTGCATTCATGTATCAATGAATTTTCTTATTAAAATCTACAATAAATTTGTGTTATTTTACTAAGGTTAACGCGTAGTTGGTATTTTATCTATATTTCATTTGACTTTAAAAAATGTTTGAAATAAAATATTCATGTATCAATGAATTTTTTTTATGTAATTCTACCATTCCATCAGAAGGTTGGGTAGTTTAACTTTTTTGAGTTAAATGTTGAATATGTTGAAAGAGTGAAATAATCGCAATTTAAATTTTGACAAAGGATGATTTTACTAATTTAACTATCACTGTTAACAGTTATCAATAAAAAAAACTACAAGAAAATTTATATTTTCCTACCAAAATTTCCGAGGAAACAAACATCCTTGTAAAATAATAGTGTTTGACTAAAAAGTTCCTAGAAAATTGATTGCTTTTACATTTTTTGTCATAAAAATATTATAGAGGAACCAAGTCCTCGACGCGTGCGTTTTCGGGGACATTTGTTCCTCGCAAACGTTAATACGACAATAACATCGACTAACTAACTACCTTGAAATGCACATAAAAAGTTGAATTGCTCTTATTCACGTCCATAGGAACTAGTTTCTCAGAAATTATTTGACATAGAAAAAGTTGCTTTGCTCTGACTAACTTGCATGGGGACGTGCATCTTCACTCTTATTACATTTTAGTTATCTATTCTATTTTTATTTTAATTATTTTTTATCGTTCAATTAATTTTTTTTTATTTCTATAATCACATATTATGATTGATCACCATTTACATGTTCTTAATCAACTAATTGTTAACGATTGTATTACAACTAATTGATAAATTTATAAGATAACTGAGGCTATAAATTATTGTATGACTAAATTTTATTTTAATATTTAATTTAAACTCTTTGCATGTTAATTTAAGAGAAAAAAATATTAGTCATTAGTGACCAAACAAATAAGTAATCTTAGTAAAGGAATTGATAATTGAATCAAAAGAAAAGAATTAGAACTAAAATCGAGAATAATAAAAGTTACAAATGAAACTGTGATCCTAGACTTCTATAAATGTGTTTTCATTATTTATCTTAATTATTTGCTATTTGTTTATTTCACTATGGTTGTTCATATGCGTTGTTTTAAGACCCCAGTTCATTATGGTGATAGTAAAAATGCTATTCATATTGCTGATGAGGTATTTCATGAATGAACAAATTAAGATCTTGAACATTGATATCATATAGCCCTTAAAAAATACCTAGCTAGTATGATGGAGCTTTTGCAAATCTTCAGTCAAGAACAAGTTGCTGACAGTTTTACCAAGTCACTCAAACTTGGGAGCTTTCAAAGTATGATTGCCAAATTTGGCTCCAATTACATTTTTCGGCCAAGACTTGTGGTGTTGAAAACAAATTGTTGGAAATGATGGAAACTAAATGGTATTGATGATGACATTTAATATTGTGAATTGGAAAAAATGAGAAGTCCCACATAGGAGGGAATACACTCATTAATAGCATTTATAAGGTGTAGGTATTGCACTTGGGTTGGGCCCCAAGGGGCACCGCAATTTTGTGAAGGAAGGAGAACGCAAGCAAATGGACCACCACACACGCCCGCACGCGCCGCCGTCTGTCCGTCCGGTTTGGCTCGGCTATATGGTGTATTAATTATATGCTTGCGTTCCATCACAAGATGGTGCGTTAATTACGTAACTTCCCTCCACCGAGTCAACATAAATAATGTGGTTTGAGGGCAGTCACACTTGCCAACGTTTTGAAGGATGATATCTCTGTTGTTCCAGAAAAAGCTGAACAAACAAAAAAGGATAAGATAGCCGCTACCTCAAATATCAGATGACAAATGACATATAAGTGGAAGCTCAGTCTCATGAAATCTAGAAAATAGCGCACGAAATTATCTCTGAAGGTGTGTCCCTAAATGAACAGTTTTAGATTGTTGTTATTATTGGCAAACTGCCTCCTGATTGGAAAGATTTTAAAAATTCTCTTAGGCACAAAACCAAAGAGTTTTCACTAGAAAGCTTAATAACTCGCCTTAGAATTGAGGAGGAATCTCGTAAGCAAGACCAGAAAGATGAAGTTCTTCTTGTAGCAACAAAGAAGAAAAAGAAATTCATCGGAGCAGTGCTGAAGCCAAACGGCAAGCAATTAAAGAATCAGAATCGCTCCTCTAAGAACAACAACAAGAATAGGAACCCTCATAAGGTCCCTACTGCCAGACAGCATCCACCTCCTAGAAATGGCCCTCTCCCATTTACTTGTTTCAATTGTGGGAAAGAGGGTCATATGGCACGCAAGTGCAGGAACAAGCCAAGCCCTGCAAATCAGGCTAACTTGACAGAAGAGCAATTCATTGCTATGATAACTGAGATCAACCTTGTAGGTGGATCAGATGGGTGGTGGATAGACACTGGCGCCTCTCGCCATGTCTGTTATGGTTGTGCTATGTTTAAAACATACACTGATGCTGAAGATAAGAAAGTGCTGTTGGGAGATTCCCACACCACTAATGTTGCTGGTATAAGAGATGTGGAACTAACATTCACATCTGGAAAAACCTTAATTCTGAAGGATGTCATGCACACTCCAGAAATAAGGAAGAATCTGGTTTCTGGGTTTCTTCTCAATAAGGCAGGGTTTACTCAATCGATAGGGGGCAGATTTGTACACCATTTCTAAAAATGGTATATTTGTAGGGAAAGGGTACGCCACTGATGGCATGTTTAAATTGAATGTTGAATTGAATAAAATGTCTCCTTCTACTTATATGTTGTGTGATTTTAATATTTGGCATGCTAGACTCTGTCACATGAACAAAAATGTGATTTCAAACTTAAGCAATTTAGGTTTAATTCCAAAATTATTCCCAAAGGATTTCGAAAAATGTGATTTTTGTAGTCAAGCTAAGATAACAAAGAAATCACATAAATTAGTAATTAGAGAATTTGAACCCTTAGAATTAATACATTCTGATATATGTGAACTTGATGGAATACTGATTAGAAATGGAAAACGTTATTTCATAACTTTTATTGACGATTGCTCTGATTTTACTTTTGTATATCTGATGAAAAATAAAAGTGAAGCGCTTGACATGTTTAAGATCTTGTAAGTGAAATTGAAAATCAATTTAATAAGAAGATTAAGAAGTTTCGTAGTGATAGAGGAACATAGTATGATTCTAGTTTATTTAATGACTTTTACAAAACCCATGGAATTATACATGAAACAACCGCACTGTATTCACCTGAAATGAATGGTAAAGCTGAAAGAAAGAATAGAACTCTTACTGAATTAGTTGTTGCTATTATGCTTAACTCTAGTGCTGCATCTCACTGGTGGGGGGAAATTATTTTGACTGTTTGCTATGTTTTGAATAGAGTTCCAAAATCTAAAAGCAAAACATCTCCTTATGAGATAATGAAGAAAAGACAGTCCAACTTGTCTTATCTTCGTACATAGGGTTGTCTGGCCTATGTCAGAATCCTCGATCCCAAGCGAATTAAACTCGCAAGTAGAGCCTATGAATATGTCTTTATAGGCTATGCTGTAAATAGTAAAGGGTATAGGTTTTATGACCTAAATGCGAAAGTGATCATAGAGTCAAATGATGTTGACTTCTACGAAACAAAACGAAACAAAAACTCGAAGGAGTAAGAGAGTAAGAGTTGCTAAAGATTACGGACCAGAATATGTGGCCTATAATCTAGAAGAGGATCCTGCAAATCTCAAAGAAGCTCTGTCATCTTTGGATGCAGATCTATGGCAAGAAGCTATAAATGATGAAATGGATTCTCTAGAGTCTAACAAGACCTGGCATTTAGTAGACTTGCCTCCTGGTTGCAAACCTATAGGTTGTAAATGGATTTTGAAAAAGAAACTAAAAACCGATTGAACTATTGATAAATACAAGGCACGCCTTGTAGCCAAAGGTTTTAGACAAAGAGAAAATATAGATTTCTTTGACAAGTTTTCACCATTCACAAGGCTAACATCCATTAGGGTGCTTATATCACTTGCGGCTATACATAACCTGGTGATACACCAGATGAATGTTAAAACAACATTTTTAAATGGTGAATTGGAAGAAGAAATTTATATGGAACAACCTGAAGGTTTTGTAATTCATAGACAAGAAAACAAGGTCTGTAAGTTAGATAAATCTCTGTATGGTCTTAAACAAGCTCCTAAACAATGGCATGAAAAATTTGATAACTTAATCATGTCGAATGAGTTCAAAGTGAATGAAAGTGACAAATGCATCTATTACAAATATGAAAATAACATTTGCACTATCATATGTCTCTATGTAGACGACTTACTCATATTTGGATCAAACATTCATGCTGTAAATAAAGTGAAATCATTGTTGAGTAACAACTTTGATATGAAAGACCTTGGAGAAGCAAGTGTAATCCTTGGAATTAAGATTACTAGGTCAGAAAATGGAATTTCTTTGGATCAATCTCACTACATTGAAAAGATCCTAAAGAAATATAATTACTTTGACTGTAAACTTGCTTGCACACCATATGATCCAAGTGTGAAACTTTTCAAGAACTCTGGTGAAGGTGTTAGACAAACTTAATATGCAAGCGTCATTGGCAGCCTCAGGTATGCCACTGATTGCACTAGACCCAACATAGCCTATGTCGTTGGATTACTATGCAGGTTTACTAGTAGACCTAGTATAGAGCATTGGCACGCTGTTGAAAGAGTCATGAGATATCTTAAAAGAACCATGAGTCTCGGATTACACTATCAAAGATTTTCCGCCGTCCTTGAAGGATATAGCAATGTTGATCGGAACATCCTATCAGATGACTCCAAAGCAACCAGTGGCTATGTCTTCAACATAGTTGGTGGTGCTGTGTCGTGGAAATCAAAGAAACAAACTATATTGGCTCAGTCCACTATGGAATCTGAAATGATAGCACTAGCTACTACTAGTGAAGAAGCAAGCTGGTTGAGATGCTTGCTAGCAGAGATCCCTCTGTGGGAAAAACCATTGCCAGCTTTGTTGATCCACTGCGATAGTACCACGGCTATGGAAAAAATTGAGAATCGTTATTACAACGGTAAAAGAAGACAAATTCGTTGTAAGCACAACACAGTTAGAGAATTACTTTCTAAAGGAGCTGTTATAGTGGATCATGTGCGCACTGATGAGAATTTAGCAGATCCTTTGACGAAAGGATTAGCTAGAGAGAAAGTCCTAAATACATCCAAAAGGATGGGACTATTGCCTATAGATTGATGAGTCACCTGTGATGGTAACCCGACCTAAAAGACTGGAGATCCCAAGAATTAGGTTCAATGGGTAATAACAAGTTATAGTGATATGAGATGAACATGCTACATAATATATGAAGGAAGCATGAGTCCTGAAGCGATGAAAGGATGAGATAATAGAAACTCTTAATGAGATCTATACTCTATGTGGAGTGGAGTACCTAGTTACAGGAGTGCTCTTGATAGACTCACCTATGTGAATGTGGAAGTGGGGGCCGCTTCCTATGGAATTTTAAGGCAGAATTCCTAGAGCATTCACTACACTGGGATACACGTGCATGGCCCTGAATGCACGGGCTTTTGAGAATACACCCAATGAAAAGGTTATGTGTGGGTTTGATGTCAGAGATAAAGTTCAAGACTATGAGTCACTCTTGTTAAATCTGAATCTTACTTGCTACGCAAAGGTTCAAGTCAAGAGACACATATGTTTATGCATAATCTTATAGAAGCGTTTGACACAATTCAAGAACCTATTTTTTAATTCAAGTGGGGGATTGTTGGAAAGGATGGAAACTAAATGGTATTGATGATGGCATTTAATATTATAAGGTGTAGGTATTGTACTTGGGTTAGGCCCCAAGGGGTGTAAGATATATGCCTCCTTGACATTGATTTTGATATAACTTCGAAACATACAATGTATATGCATTATCTGATTAATCTAATAGTTTGAGTTGAGATACATTTCAACAAAGATTAATCATATCATAAGACTTGAAGATTATGCGAAAGAATCAAACACTACACTTGGACAAATCTTGGATCTCAAGCAATCAAGCAAAGATTGATCATATCATACAAGGCTTGAAGATTATGTGTAAATTTGTCTATTGGTCATAGTTTTTATTAGGTAGATTCATCATTATGATTTCACACATCTAACATTTTCCAATTAAAACTGAAATCATAAAATAAGTGCATTAATCAATCAATTAGTAAATCAATTGGTTAATCAATTTTCTGATTCATAGAACAAAGGTTTCACTGAGTAAATCGATTAGCAAATCGATCACTTAAATGTTTTTTAATCAGACCTTTGTTCTGTGATTAAAGAAATCGATTGGATAATCGATTGGTAAATTAATTGGTTAATCGATTTTCTGATTCACAAAATAAAGCTTTCACTGAGTTAATCGATTGGCAAATCGATTACTAAAATGTTTTTCATCAGACCTGTGTTCTGTGATTAAAAGAAATCGATTGAACAATCGATTGTTATACTTTTCTTAAGTAACAAACTTTTTACTAATCGATTAGTTAATCGATTGCATGAATGAATTAGTTCATCATTTATCAGAAACATATTGCATAATCGATTGGCATATCGATTTTAATTAAATACCTGAGTTACTGGGACAAGTCAGTCGATTGGCAAATCGATTGGAGTAAATGTCTGAGTTACAGGGAGAATTTAGCCCATTTCCAAATTGATTATGTTAATGAAAGTGAATCGACTGAGTAATCGATTGTTTGATCTCACAATTTTAACAAAACAATTATAATCGATTAGTCAATCGACTCTGATATAAACTGAGTATCAGTTTCTGATATATGCATTAAAAAAATCGATTAGCAAATCGATTAGTTCATCTATTTCAAGATTCAAGAAAAACAAGAAACGTGATAATCGATTAGGAAATTGATTAAGCTGGTAATCCGCATTAATAAAATCGATTGGAAAATCGATTTGTTTGATGTTTTTTTGAAACTATATAAACTGAATCAATCACAATTTTCAACATAACAATATAGAACAATACAACAGAAAACTGAAAGTTTTTCATTGGCTATTTCGAAAAATATACTTTGAGAAAAATTGTTCTAACTCACAAATATTATTGGCAAATACTTAGTGTGAGAATTCATTGTGATTGAATCAAGTGTTTTTAGTTCTTTTTGAAAGAACAATCTTTGTAAACGAAAGTGTTGTTGATATCCATTATTGTGAAACTGGTGGTCATCTTTTAGAGTGTGTGTGATCATCTAAAAGAGATCTCAATCTGATCTTGCTAGAGTTGATCTTGCTAGAGCTTGGTGATTAGTTCTTAAGGATAGATTGGTTGTTGTTGAAATCCAATATTGTGAAACTGGTGGTCATCTAAAAGAGATCTCAATCTGATCTTGCTAGAGCTTGGCGAGTAGTTCTTAAGGACAAATTAGTTGTTGTTGTAGTTTGATGTTGAGTTAGATGTATAGGCATTGAAGTGCTGGAAAGTTTGTAAGCATACTCAAATCATTTCTAGTGAAGGCTAAAATTATTAAGTGATTTCAGGACTGGATGTAGACTATCAAATCGATAGTCGAACTAGTATAAAAATCCCTGGTGCACACTTCTCTATCTCTATACTCTTTATCTTGATAATACATGTGTTTTTGAATCTCTGTTTTGAATAATCTTTTGAATCTATCACTGTTAAATTGGAATTAATATTAAACAAGTTAGTTTTAATATTAAGTTCGTCACTTAGGAACAAATTGGATAATTTGGTTAATAATCTTGTGTATAACTTCCTAAGGATAGAGGCCATTACACCAACAAGGGGCACCGCAATTTTGTGAAGGACGGAGAACGCAAGCAAATGGACCACCACACACGCGCGCGCGCCGCCGTCCGTCCGGCTCGCCTCGGCTCGGCCCGACCCAACCCGGTTCGGCTTGGCTTAGCTTGGCTATGTGGTGTATTAATTTTTAAACATATGAAAATTAATTATTTATTTTAATTAATTATATGCTTGCGTTCCATCACAAGATGGTGCGTTAATTGCGTAACTGCCCTCCACCGAGTCAACATCAATAATCTGATCCAGTCAAAACCCTAAACAGACTAATCTTCTGTTATTTGCCCAGTCAAAATTCTAATTTGACTGAGCTTCTGTTATGCCCGATCAAAACCCTAATGCTTGGTCTTTCTTGCGTGTCAGTTGTTGCCCGGTCAAAACGTCTTGGTCAATCACGTTTTCCTATTTCTGAGCGCACTTTTAGTGGTCAGCTAATGGATCTCGTGCCTGATGGATCCCCCATTATTCTCAGATCCAGTTGTAGAACTCCTCTATAAATAGAGGGTTCACCTCAGTTGGAAAAGCACACCAAAAAGCTCTCCGTATCTGAGGCTTTTCTCACTTCTCCCCCTTCTTTCTTCTTCTTCTTCTATTTTCTTACGAGTAGCCTTAGTGCTATATTACGAGTGTCAGTCATACGACTGCCATACAAAGGGTGTAATTCTAAAACGATTTTCTACAGTGCAATAGAAATCCAATACAGAGTATCTGGGCTGTTTTATCCTGGGAACTTCGTGGTTGATAGTCTGCTTTGCACAATTTGGGCAGTGCCTCGAAACGTCTTAAAGAGAGCGACCTAGTCCGCGACTCAACCCAGTAATTTTAATCGGTGGCATTGTTATTTTTCAAAAGTAATTTTTTGAAACAACGCAAATGAATTCAGCTTGTTAGTTATTTAGTTGATTTAATTGTAATCACATGCAGATTAGTATGTTAGAAGATTCAAATTGTTAGTTTTCTAAATAACTCTAGTATAATTGCACCATTTGTCATTTGATATAACACCGTATATTAATAATCTAAAATATAATATGTAATGATACATTCATGTACGGGATCAAGTCTATTCGATACAACATAATTATATATTTAATACATAAGTTCAAATCAAACAAAACATAATTAAATATAAATTCGACAATGTTATGTCTAATATAATATCAACTAAATGATAAACATATTTTTATAGGATTATAATAGGATATTTGTAGACACCTAATTTTGTCTGCTATTTGCAAAATTTTATGAAAAATAATAAATATATAATTAAAAATAAATAAATAATATAAAAATAAAAATAAACAGTTAGGTTGCTAACACCTAATTTTGTCAGCTTACAACAGTGCTTCTTTTACAGCGCTTGTCATCAAAAGCACTGTAAAAGGCTCCATTATTTTTAAAATATATTTACAACAGCGCTTGTGTTTAGAAAGCGCTGTAAAATGTGCGCTGTTAAATGTCATTTTTGGCGTAGTGTATGCAACAGTAGAGGTAAATGTGTGTTGCATGGTAGCTGTCGACATTTGGAGTGCTACCTCCTAGTCACCTAGGAATTCTCCATCCGAATATCTCCAAGGTCTAACAATTTTGCCTTAAGGCTCAACAGCAGACTGCCATGATCAGGCTCATTCAGCTGTACTTCCTCGAAATCACTAGGTTTGTTAGACCCTACTTATATTATGATAAAATAATCTCCACTTCAAATTTTTTTAATATTTATTTTCTTCTCTCGTTGGCCTATAATAGTCCACGAAGACCTTCATCTCAAACACAAATTGGAATGGCAACTATTTCACCAACTATGGGGTTACTTCAATATTCTTATAACAAATTCACAATATTACTATCTTTAATCATATCTCATCACATAAACTCATCACAAATTTATAACATCACTACTATTAATTATACATCATCATAATCACATAAATTTATCAAAATAAATTAACCTTTTATTATCACATCACATAAATCCGTCTAATCAAACATATACATAAAATTCATTTGGCACTAATTATCACAACAATATCAAATAGCACACATTTAATGAAATTAAATCAATCAACACCTTGCAAATATTTCTATTCCACATTTTTCATATTTGCACATTAATTCATGTATCCCTCAAAAGGCAATTGCCGTACATACCGAGTCCCGAATGAATTGTTGGGAAATAAAGTTTTCCCGTTCATATCACAATATATTATACTCATGAATTCAAACGCTCTTTCAATCCTTACCTTATTTAGACGTTTTCTCAAACACAAAAATCAATGAAAGTTTTCAACCGCAACTGTAGGCCGACAAGCTACAACGAGTGAATTCGAATAAACAACAAGTTTAAAAAATCATCGAGACGCGATTGAAAAAATATGCAAATCATAAAAACAGTTGTTAAATAATTATAAATAATTTTAGGGAGTCAAAGTGGAGTCAAAACGATGAGACAAACTGTACAAAAAAAAGTCTCATCAACTCATCGGAGTGCCATAAGGGTCCAACTTCAACTTCAATGAAAAATGCAAATGAGTAGTTCTTCTTGAAAGTTTCGACGAGAGAAATCCAAAAATGAAACCATTTTTTTGAGACGACAAACGTGGTGATCAGAGTTGGCCAAAAATAGCTCGTCCAGCGAAAGAAACACATTTGTTTTTATGAAACGAAGCCACGATTGATAAAATTGACACCAAAAATAGATTTAGTGGCCAATTTTGTGTGGATAGAGATTGTGATCGATTCAAACAACAAAAAATTGGTGGGAACGAAATTGAGAGAAAAATTGTTTCGCGGCCATTAGTCTGACTTTCAATTTATATTTTTTTAATTGCAATATGAGTGGTGTAGATAGAAAATGTAGAGGTACAAGAATAAAACTGTAAGTCCCAACACAGAATAGTAAAGTCTGAGGTAGTAGGTGTAGGAAATAAAAAAACCAACCAATAATAGCTCAAATTAATATACAGAAGTAAAAAAAATAAGGGTGTTAACAGTCGTCTGGTCCAAAATTCATTTTCTAGTATTTCTAAAATCTTTAATAAATATTTTATTTTACTTATCCACGCTAGAAAATTTTTGTCCAAAACACTCATTCTAAAATAATATTGTTTTTCCTTAATATAGATAAATCTAATTTTAGTCAAAATTCTCATACTCAAAATAGTAACAATAATTATTACTATAATATTTTTTCAAAATAATAATATAAAAATACAATATCTTTACAGATTAATCGAAATGATAAAATAAATAAATATAATATCAATGATTTATATTAATTACTAAATCAAAATGAATAGGTAAAAAATCAGCATACTGTAACAACTATATAGAAATAAAAAAAAAAATCAATATCAATATTACTAATATCTCAAGATGATTATTTGTAAAAATAAAATAAACTACAAACACACGTATGCACGTAAAATCACCTAAAATCTTATACTTTAAAATGTGTACACTAAAATACTATTATTTTTAGAAAAATATATAAAATATAAAAATATAATATTTGATATTTATATCTCTCATTTAGTCTAACATGTACAAAATTAAAATATCATATGAAGAAACTAAATGAGATTAAAGAAGCGAATTTGTTATAAAAATCAAAATAAAAATGATCACATACATAACTTTACATAAATGGTTATACATGGTATGTAAAACATCAATTTTTTTTTAAGGTATAAAACATCAATTATTATTATCATTCATTCGCCCAATCATGCAATGATTATAGTGTATGCTTTATTTATATATTTTATTTTTACAACTAATAATGTGTTGGCCTTTTCCCTGACCCATACCCTTTCCCTTTATTTTTTTCTTTCATTTTATTTTCCTTCAAAAGATTCTATAACCATGGAATGGGATTTGGGCCCATTGCTTTTGCCCTTCACCAATGCCCAATGTTTTTCAAATGCGAATTCCCTTAACCTTGCTATCTTTTTATCCCGCTTTGCTTTCCTTGCCAAAGCTTTTTCATTCCGCTTTGCTACTTTGACTAAAGCTCTTTCATTCTGCTTTGTTGTCTTTGCCAAAGCTATTTCCTTCTGCTTTGCTTCCTTTGCCAAAGCTCTTTGCTTCTGCTTTGCTTCCTTTGCCAAAGCAATTTCCTTTTGCTTTGCTTCCTTTTCCTTCGACTTTGCTAAAGTTATTTCCTTCTGCCTTGCTTCCTTTGCCAAAGCAATTTCCTTCTGCCTTGCTTCCTTTGCCAAAGCTTTTTCCTTATGCTCTGCTTCCTTTTCCAAAGTTATTTTCTTCTTATTTTCCATCCTCTTTGCATAATCCTTTGCCCTTGCCTTTGCTTCCTTCTCCTCTGCTTCCTTTTCCATCATCCTTTCTTCCCATCCTTCTACCTTGTCTATGGGTTTTCGCCTACCATCAAGCTTATCTACCAAAACATTTTTCCTTGATTCTTTTGTATATTGTTTACCTTCTTTTAATGTCTCTGTTGCCACAACATATAAAAGAAGCAATGCACAGAGGAAACACAAATTTAAAGCTTTGATTTTCATCACTACAATTTCTAAGAACTTAATTGTTGTGAAACATATGAATATACTCGGCAAGATAAATAGGTATGAAAATTAAAAGTAGAATTATTAAATAATATATTATTTATTTGACTTTCGAGAATATTGAGCCATTGAAGGGTTATTGAGGTAGGTAAAGTGTTTAATCTTTGACAACTATGAGGTCGGCAAGATAAATAGGTATGAAAATTAAAAGTAGAATTATTAAATAATATATTATTTATTTGACTTTCGAGAATATTGAGCCATTGAAGGGTTATTGAGGTAGGTAAAGTGTTTAATCTTTGACAACTATGAGGTTGCTTGATAATTTCTTTAATAATAAACATAATTCTAGACTTTTGGTAAACATAATTATCAAACTTTGTTAATAAAAAATAGTTATTGAAAAGACAAAAAAAAATTACTCTTTTAAATTTTTCTCAATTTTCTTTTATGTCTATAGGTTTTATTTATTTATTTTTGATTTAGTCATTAAATTTATCTCATTAGCCACCATAACTTTTAAGTTATAATCCAGTTACGTAAATTTTATTTTTATAAGTTCCTTTAAAAAAGTATAATGTGGCAAATTAAAATTGAAGCCATGATTGATAAAATTGAGTTAAGAGTTTCAAAAAGGTTTGTTGCAATTTGGTTGCCATTAACCTGATTTTCAATTTTTATTTTTTTAATTGCAAAAAGAGGGGTTGCAGATAGCAAATGTATAGGGAAAAGTAAAACTGTAGGACCCAACACAAGGTAGTAAAGTCTGAGGCAGAAATAGGAGTGTAATGAGCAACTCGCAGCAGAGCATTCTACCCTGCACCTCCACATTTAAACCTTTCACCCCCAACCAACTTGAAAAATACAATTTTTCCCTTTAACCTTTTTAATTTTTCATTTTTTCACCGCTCATTCTAGAATATTTGGAAGTTTCGACATTTCAATTTCTAAAATTTTCGAGACTTTAGAACAATTCGAAACTTTTGAAAACCGAAAATTCCAAAATTTCTGAAACATTCAAACAATTCAAAACTTTCAAACTTTCCAGATTTGGAAACTTTCGAAACATTCCAAATTTTCGAAACGTAATCCTTATTTTGAAAATTTCCAAATTTGGAAAATTTTGAAACTTTCCAAATTTTAAAAATGTAATAATTTTAAAATTCAGAAAGTTTCAAAATTTGAAACTTCCAAAACTATCAATTTTGAAACTTATGATAAATGGTTAAAAGGGTAAAATTGTATTTTCATGTGTCTTGATGGGTGGCAAGTTTAGGTATGGGGGTGTAGGATAGAATTTTCCTCGCAGCAGGTGTAGGGTATAAGGGTCTAACCAGTTGTCTGGTCCAAAATTCATTTTCTAGTATTTCTAAAAGTCATTAATAAATAATTTATTTTATTTATCTACGCTAGAAACGTTTTCTCCAAAACACTCATTTTAACATAATATTATTTTTCCTTAACATAAATAAATCTAATTGTAATCATAACTGTGATGATCACAATAATAACTATAGTTATTACTATAATATTTTTCAAAGTAATCACATAAAATACATCATCTTTATAGAATAGTCAAAATGATCAAATAAATAATTATAACATCAACAATTTATAATCATTACTAAATCAAAATAAATAGTCAAAATGCACACATTAGTCAACATACAAGGATACATCAAATTAATTACAAATGCATATATGCACGTAGAATCGCCTAAAATCTTAGACTTTAAAATGTGTACACTAAAATACTATTATTTTAAAAAAATATATAAAAATATATTATTTGATATCTATATCAATCATTTAGTTTAATATGTACAAGATTAAAACATTATATAAAGAAAAATAATCCTAAATTTAATTAACATATATTCTAAATTTCATTACTCATATAAGCACAACATGTCAAAAATCAATTAGCTTAGCATTATAAACTAACATGACACAATGAATCATTTAAACAGTTGCATATAATATTTCAATCATGAACGATATACCATAATTACTCACTATAAATTACGAAGGAAATAAGTCTTATAGATTTAGTAATGATAAACTTATTACCTAAAGTTGAGTGAAGCGAAATTATGCAAATAGATGGTTAACTCCAACTAATTTCTCAAACAATAATTTTTAAGTTTTACTCTCTAAAAAAAAGTAAATAATATTATCAATTTCTCAACAAATTTCCCTTAAGTAAGAAAGAGAGAACAATTTTTCAATTATTTCATATCCTTATGAAATCTCATTTTTCTCTCACTCTTTTGCTCAGCTCAATTTGAAGGTTTGAATAACCATTCCCAGGTTTGCGATCCTCTACGAGAGGATAATTTTTAAAACACTTGAAAAAAATATTGCATATTGGGAGATAGTAAATTTTTTTAGGTTATTACATAATCATTGCAATCATTTTTTTACATTCTCATAACATTTTCCTTCAGGAAAAAAAAAAAGAGAGAAATACCTACCCTATACCATAGTCACCTTCTAGTACTCACACATTCTTTTTCAATCTCCTATATATATATATATATATATATTTTTGCATCATTTTATTTATCATGAATGCCTTTGAAAAAAAAATCATTACTACATCATTTTTAGAATCATAAAATTTAAGACTTCTTGTGAATTTCTATAACTATAGGGAACATGGGATAAAATGGTGGCTCAAAAAATACAGCGTTGGCCACCCATAGAAATGTGCAAGTGGACGCCCTTATAGCGTTGGCCCAATTCTATGACCCTCCCTTTAGATACTTTACTTTTAGGGACTTTCAATTGGCCCCAACGTTGGAGGAGTTTGAACAAATATTAGGGCATCCAATAAAGGGGAGTGAACCTTACTAGTACATGAAGCACTACCCTTCGCTGAAAATGTTTGCCAAGACACTTGATACTCCTATAAAAGAGATATAGGAAAATATAATTGATAGAGGCAATTTGATTGGATTCTCGATAAAATATCTTGAAGAGAAGGCAATAAATTTAGTGAGAGATGGAAAGTGGGACACTTTCACGGATGTACTCGCCTTAACTATATACCGAATTATTAAAGATTTTGTGGATTTTATGGAAATAGACGTCTTTATGGCTCATAAATATAGAAGGGAGAATCCATTACCAGTAGTTCTAGTTGACACTTATTGCACTCTCGACTACTATCATGAGAAAAAGGAAGGCCTGATCCGTTATTGCTCGCTGATACTCTACGTGTGGTTCATCAAACATATTGTTCACGTCAGACATCATCCAAGAACCGTAAGTAAAAAGGAATGGGCTACTACTCAATCAAATCTCCACGAAAAGCGATCTAGTGGTATTCGCGAAGTTAGAATATAAGTGAAGTGATTTGTAAATGCAGGAATTTTAATGATGTCCCACTCATGGGAACCAAAGGGTGCATAAATTATAACCCCTACGTGGTATTGAGACAATTGGGCTATCCTACAATGAAGCCACCAATCATGGATATAACAAAATCTTTCGTCATTCATGGACAAGATATTCGCAATGTTGGCATGCTGAGAAGAATATGTAGATCTTGGAAAGATGTCATCCGAAAATGGGTGGAAGTTAGGGCCTAGAAGCTACAGTGCAGGAGATGAGTATCGTAATTGGGTGATAAACAGAGCACAAGAGATCAAATTGCCTTTTCACGCTGAGGCCCTTGACCCATAAGTAGTAATAACATAATCATTTTCCAGTGCTGAAGATTTAGAGACCGACTTAGTTCTAAAAGAACAAGAAATCGAAAAATTACAACAAGAATTCGAAAAAGCTCACCAGGCCTGTAGAAACCTGAAATATGAGAATGCCGAAAAATCCCTTGTCCCTGATAAAATGCAGAAAAGGGCAAGGGAGGAAGAACAAGGTAGAGAAAGAACTCGGATTTGTTTGGGAGGTGTGAATGAAGAGTTGAGGCTCAGACGTCAAGAGAAGGACGATGCAGCAATTGAGGGACTCAGACTTAAGGAGTTGCTAAAAAAACTTAGGGAGAAAAATGAAATCGTCCGTATACAAGAAGCAAGTCTAAGACAATAGTTAGATAAAGTAAAGGCAGAATGCGAAAGTAAGATTAGGTTAAACAGACATTGTCAAGAAGAGATCATTGAGGAATACCGAATTAGACTCGCAAGAAAGGAAGATGAGGCGCATCGCAAAAAGACATAATGAAGAGACTTGTTGAAGAGACTTTTCCAAACTCGTTTATTTGACCAATTCGGCTGTTAGAGATGTCCCACCATTATTAAGAGCTGCTAATAGGATGGTTACTCCTCTCTCTACTGCTTAGGAGATCTTCATTTTTATTGAACATTGTAAAAAATTAATCGAGCAAATGAAAAAGATGATTGCTCACTAGGGTTTCTAAATTCTTCTTAGGTTTTGATTCTGTTTTTTGTTAAACTTATATTCCTGTTTTTATTATGAATTAAATTTGGTCCCACTCTTGATCTCATAGCCCTATCTTAGTTATTGATTAAAATATTCACAAATAAGTGACAAATGGTTCTTCAACATCCATGCATATATAAATAACACTACAAAAAAAAGTGGTATCATAACACCCTTACCGAACACGTTTCCGAGTTAAAATCATGGATGAATTGGAACAAAGAAAGATGGTCTAAACCAACTGAAAGATCCTATGGCTAAAAGATTGAAAATATTACAAATCCTCGATACTTGAAATCATTGAGACCCTTCATGAAAAAAAAATACATCACGAATAAGTCATTTGTTACCCATTGATTTCATAAGTCTAACAATTGTCATCTTTAACTCTACTTTTTGGTTATACTCTATCTCAAGTCACTTGTCCACAAGATTTGAACATGATACTAATTAGATTCATATTCATCATCTACCCCCTACTTCTAGGTCATGAACATACTTCCTTGGCTTTCTCCACAAGTAAATCGCTAGAAGTTGGGTCGTCTATGTTGAACTTTCATCATTATCGTTTATTATTTGATGTCATGAAAAATTTAGCAATATAAAAAATGGAAAACCTTGGATGAATTTTTTATGACTATTGAAGACAAACCATGGTTAAACACAACTTTGAAGATATTCACTATGTTCTCCTATATATCTCCAAGGGGCAAGGCCAACAATGAAAATGTTATCAAGTTTCCCCATGATCGTTAATGTTATTTCATTCTAAAACATTGATCTGATTGATGTGCCTAAAGTTTACTACACTTTAATGTAGAATCGACACACTTCTATTCCTCAATATTTTGAATATCAATAAATGCATTTTGTATTATTTCCTTTTCCATTCTTACCCATCATGTCTCATAGTCTATTACCAAACATTACTTTTCTTTCTTTTCTTTAAATCATATACCAAGCATATTTGGAAATAGTCCATTCATAATATACACTTTAATTTCAATCATGCTATAAATTCCACTGAATTCGAGAACGGTATAAATAAAACCCACTATCTAGATGGACCTCGATATGTTGGGGGGAACGAAATTAATGTTACGTTAATCCCCTAGAAAAGTGTTTTCATCTTAATCATTGTCTAAATGTGTTTTGAATATATCAATCACGTGAGGAATTTGAAGTTTGTACAGTGGGTATTCTAGACGCCTACGAATCAAAAAATGAAGATGTTGAAAGTATATGAGGCTTGAATATAATCCTCAATCAACTAAATCAACAATGAAAAAGTTGGGATAAGAAGATGATAATTTTCCATCATGCCCCTCAATAATGTAACCAACTAGTTGGTTGTAGCCACTTTATCTTCAACATTCAAAGTAAGTTATGATGAAGAATAGTCATTCACAAGAATGAAAGTCATGACTATCCTGATTACTATCAAATGAATAAGAAAATCTAGATGGAGAGTTCCTCGTAATTGTAGAATACCCTCCATGAGTATCAGACCATAATTGGGGCACCCCTTTGATTCTTATTATATAGAATAAAGGTGGTGCGACCCACCCAAACAAAATCCCTTTATCAAAAGTAATGACATTTGTTGACCGACTGAGTTCAATTCAAGAAAAATGTTGACTGCCTCATGTCACGGACAATTATTTCGAAAGATCTGAACTTTGGAGCTTCGAAAGCAATAATTAGCGTTCAAGAAGATTTCACATATCTAAAAGGACTCGCATGACAAGTGGACTTCCAACTATATAAGTCCAAATGACAAAAAAAAAATACTTTCAAGTGTGGTTTTGATCCACGCCAATATGGATCAGGAAGATTTATCACTACGTGCAAACATTGATGCTTCAAAAGTGTTACATCTAAATAAAGACCTGCTAGGTTGAAAATCTAAAAGGATGACCTAGCAAAAAATTAGGGTATAAAAATACAAATAAAAACTCGCTAGGTCAAAAATCCGAAAGGGCGACCTAGGAAAAAATGAGGGTGCAAAAACCAATGAAGACTTGGCAGGTCAAAAACCCAATAGGACGGCCTAGGAAAAAGTTAGAAGAAAAGAAAGCCCGTTAGGTTGAAAATCCAAAAGAGCAATATAAGCAAAAATTAGGGCCATAAAAAAAATATAGAATGAAAAAAGATGACTAGTTTGAGAATCTAAAAAGAGGGATGGCCAAAAAATACAACTTACATACACACATCAAGGTCAAAGTTGAACATATTGTGAAAGGTTGTGAATATAGATTGGAGCAAATCATATCTTCCAAAGTACATTAAAAACATGATTGAAATTGTGGCATGAGTTACTAGCATGCTTCTTTCATGAAATACTACTAACAAATTGGATCATTTACTCATAAGAGATCACCTTATCAACTTTCCTTTCTATGAATCCGTTTTTTTTCTTTTGCCCCATAGAATTTCTCATTAAAAATCATTGTCTGAACCTTCCATCACTACTTTCTTGTGTCATAAATCTTTTTTTGTCAAAATGCATTTTTATGATAATCATATGTTGGGGCACGAAATATGTGACGTCAATGAGGCAAAAGAAATTCTACAAGATGTCCACAATGGCTCAAATGGGTCCATATGAGCGGGCATGCCATGTTTATAAAGATTTTTCGGGCCGACGCCTTAGGTGTTCTCGATGTGGGGCATAGACTTCATCGGAATGATCAAACCTAAAACATCAAATGGACATCGCTTCATCTTAGTAGCGATTGATTACTTTACCAAATAGGTAGAGGTCGCTTCCTACGCCAATGTAACAAAAAATGTGGTAGTCAAATTCATAAAAAAAAAAAAAAAAAGGAGTTAATATTTCGTTATGGCCTACAAAGCAAGATCATTATTGAAAATGATACAAACCTGAATAACAAAGTGATGGATGAATTGTATATCACCTTCAAAATTCAACATTACAACTCGTCTCCGTACAAACCAAAAATGAATGGCACAGTTGAATCAGCAAACAGAAACATCAAAAAACATTTATTCAAAAATGATGGTAACATATAAAGATTGGCATGAGATGTTATCATTTTAACTACACGAGTATCACACTTTGATTCAACTAGGGCAACTCCTTTTTCCCTAGTATATGGGATGGAGGCTGCGGTATCCATTGAAGTAGAAATCCTCTCGCTAAGTGTATTAATGGAATCCAAACTAGAGGAGTTGGAATGGGTACAAACCCGTTTTGATCAATTGAATTTAATTGAAGGAAAAAATGTTGACGGTCTTATACCATGGGCAATTATATCAAAACAAAAGGTTGACGGTCTTATGTCATGGGAAATTATATTAGAAAAGACTGAAAAGAACGTACGAGAAAAAATACGTCCTCGAGAATTTCAGGAAGAAGACTTGGTGCTAAGAAAGATCTTACCCATTTAAGAGGATTATCGTGAGAAATAGACCCCTAACTATGACGACCCACATGTCGCGAAGGAAGCTTTCTTAGGTGGAACTTTGATTCTCAGGAATATCGATAGATAACATTCACTTCTCCCGATAAACTCAAACACCGTAAAAAAAATCATACTTAAATAATAAATACCAGCTAAGTTGAAAACCTGAAAGGGACAACTTAGGAAAATATTAGGATACAAGAAGTAATAATGACTACCCGCTAGGTTGAAAACCTGAAAAAGACAACCTAGGCAAAAATTAGGGTACAAAAGGTAATAATGAATACCCACTAAGTTGAAAACCTGAAAAGGCAACCTAGGCAAAAATTAGGGTATAAAAAAATAACAATAAAAATACCCGCTAGGGAGACCTATGCAAAAATTAGGGTACAAAAAAACACTCGCTAGGCTGAAAACCTGAAAAGGCAGTCTAGGCAAAAATTAGGGTACCAAAAAATATAATAAATACTTGTTGGGTTGAAAACCTGAAAGGGAAAACTTGAAGGAAAAAAGCGACAACAACAAAAAAAAGAATATATATTCCAAAAGACATGATCAACAATATGGATCAGACTGTAACACGAGAATAAAGGTTGTTTACAGTACAAGACAGACAACAACATGAGATCCAACTTAAGATCACAAAAGAGAGATCAAAGATATAAAGTTCAAGAAAAGTGTATAAATGTTTTTCGCATTCATGATTTGAAGGATCATGTCCAATAAAAACCAACATATTCATCCATCCATTTCATTCATTCACTCATTCATTCATAAAGCCGAGAAAAAGACCCACATCTTAAAGCCAGGAAAACAACTTGCACCCAAAGTCAAGAAAATGACATGCATTTTAAAGTCGGGAAAATGACTCGCACCCAAAGCCGAGAAAGTGACCTGCATCTTAAAGCTAGGAAAACGACTCGCATCTTAAAGCTGGGAAAACGACGTGCACAGAAAGCCGAGAAAAAGACCTGCATGTTAAAGCCGGGAAAACGACTCACACACAAAACCGAGAAAATGACTCGCATGTTAAAGTTGGGAAAACGACTCACACCCAAAGCCGAGAAAACGACCCGCATCTTAAAGCCGGGAAAACGACTTGCACCCAAAGTCGAGAAAATGACACGCATCTTAAAGCCGGGAAAACGAATCGCACCCAAAGTCGAGAAAAAATCCACATGTTAAAGTTGGGAAAACGACTCGCACCCAAAGTCGAGAAAACGACCCGCATGTTAAAGCCGAGAAAACGACTCGCACCCAAAGCCGAGAAAATGACCCACATCTTAAAGCCGGAAAAACAACTCGCACTCAAAGCCGAGAAACGACCTGCATCTTAAAGCAGGGAAAACGAATCACACCCAAACAAGAAAACAACTTACATTGTCCTCTGACAAACCTCTCATTTTTTGAACAAAAGTAGTGTCGTTATCTTTACTTTTCTTTTACTCTTAAGTAAAATTAAAGCAAAGAGGGACAACTATTGACACCTAATTTTGTCCGCCACTTTTAAAGTCTTTATGAAAAATAATAAATATATAAAAAATTAAATAAAAAAATGATAATGATAATGATAAAAATAATAATAAAAATAAATAGTTAGGCTGTTGATACCCAGTTTTGTCGGCTCTCTTTTTTTTATTTGCAGAAAAAATGTAATAATAATAATCATTAAGGATATTTTGGACTTTTCATTAAGTAAAATAAAATAAAAAGATAAAAATAAATATCAATTCTGATTTAAGTGTTTGTTTCTTAAAAAAGATTAAAAAATCATACATTAAGTGATTATGGTAGGTTTTTGAAAATGTTAAAAATTACCTTAATGATCATTAATGAGAATTATTGTCTTCCAAAAAATTAAACCTAATTTCTAACTATAAATAAGAGGACAAGAAAACTGAAGAACGGGAGAGAAAAGTAGAGAAGAAAGATTGGAACTAAGAGCTAATAAAAAACGTCTCGAGTGCGGTAAATACTTTTTTCTTTTTTTTTCTCCTCATCTATTTTTTGACATTATTGTTGTTATAGGGTTTAGGGTTTATTCAACTTATCCTTTAATAAAAATAAAATTGGCGGCAACTCCTTTTTCGCGGACGCGACAGTATTTACCTTCTATCTTATCTTATTTTATAGGTTTGATGTCAAATTCTTTTTATTTATTCATTTATTTATGATATTTGACGAATTGATCATGAGAGGGAAAAATAAGTCTGGTTAAATCTACTAAGTTTTTAGTGCAAAAACCATATCAAAATTAATATTCCAATCAATGAGGACTACAAATAGGTTTGTTGCACACTTCAAATGTTGCCTACGAATGAGGGAGGTTGTTGTCTAAGAAATGATAAAGTGGTTGCATAAAATTCGGATTTTCTTGTTATTATAAAGAGGATAAATGAGAAACATAATAGCATAGCCACACACTAGAAACAAAATCGGATAAGCAGAAAAACTAGATAATGAGAAGAAAACAAAATCACACATGCTCTCTTTTAGGGTTTTATTTCTTTGAGGATTTTATTTCTTTTTTCCTTTAAAAAAATTAAAATTTTGGAGAGAAAAAAAATATCAAATTTTGGAGCAAAAAAAATATCATACACTTTGAGAGTTTTATTTCTTTTTATCTTTAATTGATGAACACTTCTATTATTTTTTTAATTTTCTATATATCAACGAGTAATTAAGCTCTCTTTTAGGGTCATGGCAAATCTTATGATTAAGATACCTTATTATCTCTTAGTTTTAAATTATAGTTTTATCTTAGATTTTTGTTGTTTATCTCAATTAAAATATTCTATTGATGGCCAACCTTTGGATGCCTTAATCAATCAATTGACTAACTAATGACCATCTATATAGGATAATCAAGATTAGGATTCTAACATAGATATTAATATTTCAATTATTCAACCTCTTGATTGTTTATATTTTCTTGTAATTATATTTTTTGTATGATCAATCAAAGAATTAATTTAGGAAAAATAATATTACGTTAAATGATGAATCTTTGTTAATAGTTTTAAAGAATAATTGATAATTGATAAAATAAACAAGAATTTATATAAAATATGACTTGAGTTATTGATATTGCAAATGAAACAATGACTCTAAGTTTAATTTCCATTAATTCAAAGTTGTGTTGTTATATATTCTCGTTATAATTTTTATGCTATCTTTATGTTTTTGTTATCTCGAATCAATAATAATTTTTATTAGTCTATATAATATAAAATCTTAATTAGTTTGGTAGTTGTTAAATTAATCTATGTTGATACGATAATCTTATATACTACAACTTGGTAAACCCGTACACTTGCAGAATTTTGCGCAACAAGTTTTTGACACCATTGTCGGGGATTAATTTAGCAATATTAAGCGAAAAATATTTTTATTACTTTATATTTTTTTTAGTTTAATTTTAATTATTTTATTCAAAAACAAAACAAAATATATTAGTTTTAATTTTCGTTGTTACTATTATTAATATATTTAATTTTCTTTGTGATTTTGCACCTTAGTTTATTAAAAAGAAAAAAAAGATATTTATTTAGTTATTAATTTTATTAGATTTACTTTTATTATTTGTGCATGCTCACTCGCTCCCAGGAGTCTAGTTTCCTTTTTATCCAGAAATTGAACAAATTGCTCGTATGTGAAGAAGACAAATAACAACAATAGGTGAAAGAGTACCAAAATCATTGGAGGATTATTTCAGTCCAACAATAGATTTTATTGACAACATAACTAACCCACCTATTGATGCAAACATTTTCGAGCTTTAGTCAGGCTTGATATCTATGGTCTAAACCTCTACTCTTTTCAAAGGACTACCAACTGAAGACCCCAACGTTCATATAAAGAGGTTCATAAGGATGCCAAACACCGTAAAATATATTAGTGTTTCTACATATGTCATAAGATTGAGGCTATTTCTATGGTCTTTGTCTGATAAGACTTCAATCTGGTTGTCATCCCAACTTGTTGGGTCTATTACCACTTGGGAACAACTGATCAAAAGCTTTTTGAAAGAATATTTTCGTCCATCCAGGTCTACTAAACTTCGAGCTGACATCTCCAACTTTGTAAATTTGGGCAAGAGTCCTTATATGAGGCATGTGCGAGATTCCAAGACATGATTAGAATTTTTTCCGTATCATGGCTACCAAATATGGAAACTTGTTCAGATTTTGCACAATGGACTTTCAATTCAAAGAAGAAGTAGTATTGATGCTGCTTGTGGAGGCTTTATTCTAAACAAAAAAAAAATAGTAGAAGTATATGCTTTGGTGGAAGAAATAACTACTAATAGTTGTAAATGGAATTCAAATGATAGACATGTTAAAAAGCAAGTTGGGACAAAATGGAAACTAATACCACTTTGGAGATGAAGGTAGAAAGAATCGCAAAGCAGCTTGAGACTCTGATGTCTACATAAGCTCAACAAACTTCTGGAGGCACTCCTTCTGGTGATGTTGGTGAAATTTTTGGACTTGATGATGAAATTAATTTGGACAATCCATGGACTAAGCAGATTGAGGAAGCCAACTATGTTAGCCAAAAAGAAGGTGATGCTAAGAAGAGTATGCAAGATGCTTTGGTGCAATATATGCAAAACGCTGGACATCCTTGCAAAGGTGTTATGGAAAATTATATGGGACAGACAAATGAGAGGTTGAAGGCCATTGAAAGTAAAACACACACTCAACCAATTCCAATTATTCGTACTAAGAAAGCTAACTATGTCACCAACACCAACCGCAATAAAAAAAATACCCTTACTCTTCTACAAACAATCCAGGTTAGAAGAATCATAGTAATTTCTCTTGGGGATGACAACAACAAGGGCAAAACTCTAGTTTCTACAAGCCACCACATGTGCAAAGGCAAGAGGAGAGGAAGCCATATCTTTAAGAAGTATTGGCTAAATTCATGGAGAAGCTAGACGAAAGGTTTCAGATATGGAGAATCAAATCTCAACTTGATTTGAAAATGTGGAAACTCAAATGTCTAATATTGTTAATCTATTAGCACAAAGACTTGTGGGATCATTACCTACTCAAACTGAGCCAAACCCAAAAGAGCAAGCTAAAGCTGTCACTCTTAGGAATGAAAATGAGGTTACTTCAATGCCTAAAAAGGAAGGACAAGCGACTTCGAAAAAGGTATATCCTAATGAGCTTTCTTCTAGCAAAATTGAGGAAGACCACGAGTTAACCAAGGTAACTATTTCATTCCCTCGAAGATTGAAAGTTGTGTATAATAATAAGCAGTTTGCTAGATTCCTTAAGATTTATAAAAAATTGCATATCAATATTCCTTTTGCTAAAGTTATTTCCCAAATGCTCAAGTATGCTAATTTTTTAAAAGAAATCATTTCTAATAAAAAGAAACTAGATGACTTTGAGATGATTAAGCTTAACGAGCAATGCTCTGCTATAGTCTTGAAAAATTTGCCTCTTAAACTTAAGGATCCTTATAGTTTTACTATTCCTTGTACTATTCGCAACTCTTATTTTGAAAAAGCACTTTGTGATTTGGGAGATAATATTAATTTGATGCCTCTGTCTGTTTTTAGGAAGTGGGATCTACAAGAACCCCAACCAACTAATATTTCTCTATAACTTACTGACAAATATATTGCCCACCCTCGTGGGATAATAGAAGATGTGTTAGTAAAAGTGGATAAGTTCATTTTTCTGCAGACTTTTTTGTTTTAGATATGGAGGAAGATGAGGAAGTACCAATTATATTGAGTAGACCCTTCTTGGCCACTGGAACAACTTTGATTGATGTTTAACAGGGAAAATTAACTTTGAGACTAGGAGATGAAGAGACTAAATTTAAAGTGCAAAAAAAAACCCATCTTCATTTGCTTCTTGTAGCTTCATTAAGGCTAATGATATTAATGATAAGGTTACATATGACAATTTTGAGAATTTCAGGATGCAAGACGGTGTGGAAAAACATCTTATTTTGTATGACCCTAACATAATGGTGGACGATGATCAAATTAGAATTTTACCATCTCCTAAAACTCATTCACCACATGGGAAAAGGAGAAATAATATGAACCACATGATTAGAAATCTAAGAGCAATGCTTTAAAGGTGAAAGTTTATATGGGAGAACCGCCTGATTAATTATTTGGTTATAGTCAGACTCGAAACGTTAAACAAGCGCTTTGCAGTAGGCAAACTGTATTTACTTTTTATTTATTCTAGTTTAAATTTATTATTTTTGTTGATTAATTTTGTTTTTAAAAAATAAAATATTCAACTACATCCTCTTTTAGGGAAGTCATTTTTACTTTCTCTTATTAATTTGTTTATTTATTTATTTAGTCTACTATAATATTATGTCTTGAGGATCGTCCTTATTGCTAGTGTGGGGATAAAATACATTTTGATATTTGGCCTCTTGTAGTGTTTGTGATAACATTTTTGTTGGCTTATTTTACTTCAATTATTGTTTGAAGATCATTATTGCGTTTGATTTTTTAGCAAGACCTAATGATGATTATGCCTTAGGGCTAAATTGAAACTTAATTATGTGTACTAGATAAATAATATCCTTAACTTTGAACAATACTTCAATGCATATCTCTATAAAAATAACTTAATAGGGAACTTAAGAGATGAGAATAGGAGTTCATAAAGTTATATATACTAAAGGTAATATCCATTAAATTGTTATTGTTATTATTATTATGATTATACTTTAGAGTTCTGATATTTGAATTATATTAAATTGTACACGTGTTATTCTTAATAGAAAAGTGTACAGTAGTATATTTTATATTATTAATTTGATCAATTACATTTTTTGCTTTAATAATATATATTATTTTCGTCAAAAAAATACCATATACTATTTATTTACTTTTAACTGATTTATACTATTATTTCTATATAAAGCAACTATTGAAACTTTTACATGTAAAGTTATCTTATTTTTATATAAATTAATTAATATTTATCATTCAATTACAGAGACAATAATAATTAACAAAAATAAGAAAGGTTGAGAGTTTTTGTATCTTTTGAATACATTGATTAATATTATTAGATATCATAAAAAAGGGTGAAAAAGAATTTAGAGTGCAACAAGGCACAATCCAAAGCCTAACATTGACTCAAGTTTCTTTACCAAGGTTAACTCAAGTTTCCTTTACAATAATAATAATAATAATAATAATAATAATAATAATAATAATAATAATAATAATAATAATAATAATAATAATAATAATAATAATAATAATATATAAAAAGATAACGGAGATTCAAAATATTGAATGAATTCCACTATTAGAGTTGATTTCGAAATCGTCCATTAAATGTATACTTTTTTTTACTAAAAAGTCTATAAACAGGATATTTTTTCTTATATTTAACGGGCAAGGGAGTATTAGTCGAACAAGATATTATAGTTCCAACATTACCCTCAAAATGGCATTGCGCATCTCTAAATCTTTCATCTTTGGAATTTTATGCATTGCTTTGGTCCTAACATCATGTAAGAAACATAAGTACACATAGGCCCCTAAGGTTCCATATATTTAAAATATTTCAATGATGTATTAAACAATTTTCTTTTTCTTTTATTGAATTTTCAATTTATCAATCTAGTACCTAATGTGCAGCTTGAAATGTGTCGTATGTTAATATTTTCATAAAACAAAACATATTTGATTTTTTTTTTCTTACAGCACGACCAACATCAGCAAGACTAACAAAAGCTTTGGACAATGTGAAACTTGACAATGAAGGAGATGTATCATGTGAACAATGCAACAAAACATGCCTTGACCAAGGATTTACAAAAGAAAGTGTATGTTATGGAATTTCTCAGTGTTATTGTGTGAAGGATTGATATAAATTATTATTTCTTTTTTTTTCAAATGCAAATGAAAAAATTTAAATAAATTATATCATTGACTCATTTTCTTTGTGTAATAATATTGCCTTCTTGAAGAAGAATAATCTAAATAAAAGTATATGTATTCCTTAATGACTTTTATTTTCACTTTTGACTGAAATTTATAAAATATACAAAGGATAAGGAAATCAATCCTAGTTCATAATTTAAATAACATCAAATTCATCAAATAAAAAATAAAAATATAAGTTTATTTAAATATTTAAGTTATTAATTTGATGAAATGTGCGGTGTATTGAAGATGATAATTAATTTTATGAGTTTTGTACTACTAGAAATCAGCGATTTACCTACGGATATTCCTTCGGAAACAAATCCGTAGATAATACATTAGATTTTTCTCCGCTCACATTTACCTAGAGATATTTCCTCCGATATACTTTTCCGCAGGTAACACGGCAGGTAAACTTTTAATTTACTTCGGATTTACGTGCGACTACATATTTGCCGCAAACATCATCGCAGGATTTTCGTGCTGATAGTATTCTGAGGAAAGATCCGCAGCAAAATTTACATTTCATATATTCGCAGGTAATTCTGCAGATATATTTCATGCCAATTTTATTTTTAAATAAATAATGTAAATTTTATGATATTAGTTGTTTGTTCTGATTTCCTCTAATTCTTGTTGCCTCTAGTTTTTGTGTCTTTGATTTCGAGTGTCTTTGATTCATAATTAAAATTGGTTTGATTGTAATTTTAGTCCATTTATTTTTATCAATTCACGAAATTTATCCATTTATTTTAAAAGTCTATATTTTCTATGCATCTCATTCGTTTACAGAACAATATGATGGTAAAAAACTAATCTAATTAGTAATCAATAATATTATTATTTAATATATATATTAAAAATATTTTGAACTTTTCCCAACAGAAAAAAGTTTGAAATAACTTTATATTTACTAAATATAAGATAGTAAAAAACTAAACATTTAAAGGGTATTATCACATTAGAGAAACCACAAAAATCATGTACATTTTCTATGTGGTATATTTTTCAATAGTATGAAGGAAAACCAATTTTGTACCATCTTAGTTTGTTTTTTAATCCACCTCACAAATAATATTATGATAATTTTTAAATTTTATATACATATACATATTGAATATACTTAATATTTTTTTTAAATAATAAAAACTATAATTTTATCTCTATAAAAAATATTTTCTTAATTTTATTAATTATCTAATAATAATAATAATTTTATTATATTAATTATAATAATAACATAGTTTGAAACAACTGTAATACAATTAATATGTATTAAGAACTAATTAATACGTAAACCAAAAATACTACCTCTATTTTTACTTATTTGAAGAATAGAAAGCGTTCACAGTTTCAAGCTTAAAAAAACAAAACAAAAAAGAGGTACTGCAACATTGTGTGCCATTCACACGATTCCATGAAACCCTAACCCCTTTTTCCATGGCACATAAGACTCAAACTCCGATCCCAATCCCCAAACCCGATTCTACAACCCATTCAAAGACCTCGATATTCCTATTTAACATTTCTACAACAAACTCTTAAACCTCACTGGAGAAAATCTCAGTTCATGGGGAGAAAATCTCACATTCTACACCGGTTGCGGTTACCTCAGTGGTTCAATCGCCGGTGCCGGAGTCGGACTCGTCGACGGCGATAAAGCCTTCGGATCCAGCGACACCGCGAAACTTCAAATCAACCGAATTCTTAACTCATCTGGTCATTCCGGTCGGACATGGGCAAACTGTATCGGAATCATCGGATTATTTTAAGCCAAAATCGATGGTAGTTAGTCATTAATACATCTATTGCAAAGTATTGTTTTAATGCCATATCTTTTCTATTTTATTATAGAATCAATTAATCTTTTGTTTTAACTTGTTTTTAGATTTATGTGATAGGTGTTGTTGGATCTGAAATAACAATGTCAATTTACAAGGAAGGGGGGTTTGAATTGTAAATGTACCTTTTAAAAATTCATGTTAAAAGTTAAGAAAATAACTCAAGATTGATCTTGGTTATGAAAACAGAAAATGGATAACGTTCTTGATTTTATTATAAAACAGAGAACGTTCCTTGATTAGCTTAAAACAGAAAAATAGTTAGTGTTTTATCTTAGTTAATCAATTAAGTTTAACAAATAAAGAGATAGGATAGAGAATACCACACAAAAAAATATCCTGGTTCACCCAAGTAAGTGTCTAAAAAAAAGAACCTTCTTGATTTTACAGCACCTAGTCTAGATCAACCTTGATCTGTATCAATCTCTATTACTTTCCTCCCATAAAGCAACAACATCACTTATCTAACTTTGATAGGATTCAATACAATCTAAACAAACTATAAAGAAACTCTTATAGTATGAGTTTTTACAATAAGATTGTCTTTGACATAATCTGAGATATCTCAACTCTTGTTTGAGAATTGATTCTTTACAAAGAATTCAGTAATAATTAAGCAATCTGATCTGAGACTTTGGGACTGCTTCTTTGTGAAATTTCAGAACTTCAAGTATGTGTATGTGATTGATTTGTGGGATTTTACAGCACTTGAATTTCTTGCTTTGTTCCTGGATATTGGTCATCTATTTATAAGCTATAGAAGCATTAGACCTAGGGAAAAAGGAAAGGAATTTTGGGGGCTATAAAGTTTGTGTCAGCATTCTACCTTCAAACAAGTAGACACATGTATTAAAAGTGATGACTCATAAGAAAATGTTGGTTTTTCAGAACGGAGAATGAAGCTTCGTGAAAAGGAGACTCATAAACGTTCTCCGTTTTCTGCATAAGCAAAATTTATCCAGAATTTTCTGGATTTTTCATAATTTTCAATTTTTCTTTGATCAAATTGAAACTATCCTCGACAAGAGGCTTTGTAAAAATCTCAGCAAGTTGATTTTGAGTATCAACAAAGATTAATTCAATATCTTTCTTATTGACATGATCACGAATAAAATGATGTTTTATTTCAATATGTTTTGATCTAGAATGTTGAATAGGATTTTTAGACAAAATTATAGCACTCGTATTATCACAATAAATTGGAATACTAGAACAGCTTACAGATTAATCTTGAAGTTGATTTTTAATCCACAGAACCTGTGAACAACTGATTAATGTTGAATCGGCCTCTGTTGTTGACAAGGCTATGGTGTTCTGTTTTCTGCAAGACCAGCTGATTAATGCTTCGCCTGACATGCTCCAATCGTGCTTTTTCTTTCAATTTTATCTCCACCATAATCAGCATCGCAGTATGCTATAATATCAAAATGTGAACTCTTTCTATACCAAAGACCAAGATTAGTGGTTCCAACAAGATATCTAAATATGCGTTTTACTACTGTTAAATGGGATTCTTTTGGTGCTGATTGAAATCGAGCACATAATCCTACTGCAAACACTATATCAGGCCTACTAGCAGTTAAATAAAGCAAACAGCCAATCATTCCTCGATACTCTTTCTCATAAACAGAATTGACATTTTCATCTTTTTCTAAAGAAGAAGATGGATGCATAGGAGTGGTCATGATTTTTTATTCATTCATTTTGTATTTAACCAACAGATCTTTGATGTACTTTTCTTGACAAATAAAAATGTCGTTTTCATATTGTTTAATTTGTAAACCAAGAAAGTACCTTAATTCTCCTATCATGCTCATTTCAAATTCACTTTGCATAAGTTTTGAAAAATTCTCAGACATTTTTTCATTTGTTGATCCAAAAATGATATCATCAACATATACTTGAACTATGAGTAAATGATTTCCCTCTGTTTTCTAAAATAATGTGGTGTCGATTTTTCCTCTTTGAAAATCATTTTTAATTAGGAATGAACTCAGTCGTTCATACTAGGCCCTTGGTGTTTGTTTTAAACCATATAGTGTTTTGGTAAGTTTGAAAACATGATTTGGTTTTGATTGGCTTTCAAAACCTGGGGGTTGTTTTACATATACTTGTTCATTTAAGAACCCATTTAAGAAAGCACTCTTAACATCCATTTGAAATAATTTGATAAGTTTATGAGATGCATATGCAAGAAGTATTTGAATAGCTTTTAACCTTGCAACTAGAGCAAAGGTTTCATCATAATCAATGCCTTCTTGTATATTGTAACCTTGAGCTACTAATCTTGCTTTGTTTTTGATAACCTTACCTTCTTCATCTAGTTTGTTTCTAAAAACCCATCGTGTACCAATGATTGTTTGATCTAATGGATCAGGTACTAGAGTCCAGACTTTATTTTTCTCAAACTGCAGTAGTTCTTCCTTCATGGCATTTATCCAAGATTGATCAGTAATTGCATCTTTGATTGATTTTGGTTCGATCTGAGATATCATTGCCATGTTGTTTTCATCATTCTTGAACGATTTTTTGGTTCTAATTCCATCAACCATGTCTCCAATGATCTGGGTTTAAGGATGATCTTCAATTGTTTTCCAGCTTTTTGGTGGAGAATGAAACGGAGATTGTTTATCAATCTTTATTTTCTGCAAACTGTTTTGCTGTTGTGTTTCGATTGTAGTTTCTTCTTCCTCATCCTTTTTACTTATATCTAAGTCATCAAACTCATCAAATAATATATGCTTACTTATTTCAACAACATTAGTTCTTAAATTAAACACTCTATAACCTTTAGACTCGGTTGAGTATCCAAAAAAGATTGCTTTATCAAATTTTGCATCAAATTTTCCAGTAAGATCTTTGTTGTTTAAAGTTTAACAGTAACAACCAAAAATGTGGAAGTAAAAGATATTTGGTTTTCTATTTTTCTAGATTTCATATAGGGTTTTGTTGATTATATAACAAGATGTGTTTATGGCTTCAGCCCAAAAATATCATTCAACATTTGATTCTTCTAAAATAGTTCTTGCCATTTCTTGTAGTGTTCTATTTTTTCGTTAAACAACTCCATTTTGTTTTGGAGTTCTTGCACATGAGAGATTGTGAGAGATGCCAAGTTCATCAAAAAAAGTTTTAAATGAAGCATTTATGAATTCTCCTCTATGATCACTGCTTACAGAAATGATGCTAGATTCTTTTTCATTTTGAACCTTTTTACATAATGTTTTGAATGCTTCAAAAGCATCATCTTTTTGTTTTAAAAACATAACCCACGTAAATCTTGAAAAGTCATCAACAATAACAAAACCATATTTCATTCCTCCCAGACTTGTTGTTTTGACTAGCCCAAAGAGATCTATGTGAACTAGTTCAAGAGTTCTATTTGTTGTTACAAAATCTTTTGAGTGAAAGATACTTTTAACTTGTTTACCTTTTGCACATGCTTCACATATTTTATCTTTTTCAAAGTTAAGTTTTGGTAATCCTCTAACAAGATCTAGTTTGGAAATTTTTGAAACGGTTTTCATATTGATATGCCCAGCCCTATTATGTCAAATCTATTTATCTTTATTGATTGATATAAAGCATGATTCATCTGGTAGTTCTTCAAGATATAAAACATTTAAATTTTTCTTTCGATTTCTAGAAAATAGAATTTCTCCAGTTTTAGTTTTCCTAATTTCACATACCTTTGGTTTGAAAATGACTTCACATCCATTGTCACATAGCTGACTTATGCTTAACAAGTTGTGTTTTAAACCTTCCACATATTGAACATTATTTATTTGAGCAGAGTTTGTCTTACCAATGGTTTCATTACCTTTAATCTGAGCTTGATTATCATTACCAAAAGTGACCGATCCTCCATCCTTCTTGATGAATGTTATGAAGCAGTTTTTATCTCCTGTCATGTGCCTTGAAAAGCCACTGTCCAAGAACCAAGGCTTTCTCTTTATATTTGGAAAACCATCCTGCATGTGATATTATTTCAGCCTTAGGTACCCACCTTGTTTTGGGTCCTAGAGAGTTAGTTTTAATATTTCCTTTTTCTTTGAAATGGTGTATCATTCCTTTATTTTTAAACTAGCTGAGTTTTAGTTGTTCATTTTGAAATAGATTTAACAATATGGGTTTCAGAAGGTTTAAACTTTGGTTTGAAAGAGTTTCCAGATCGTTCGGCTTGTGTTTTGGAACATTCTCCGTTTAGGAACCATTTTGGAGATTGTTCTCCTTTTGTAGTTTTTTCAAAACTATTTTGACATAATGATTTCCTTTTTCAATTACTTTTTTCCTTTCAATCTTTTCATCTCTTTTTCTAAAATAGGAAGCAAATTCCATATGTCCAAGTTTTTTACAATATGAGCATCTAGTCTTGCATTTTTCTTCCTTTCTTTCTGGGACGAAGAAATTTTCATATAGCTTGGTTTTTTGGGTTTGATTGAAACCAAGGCCAGCTTTATCAAAAATTCCTATTTGAGATCCCATGATGTTATGAAAGGTTTCAGTGGCTTTAATGGAATTTAATAAATCAGTTTTGAGAAGTTCGTTTTCATTTTTCAGTCGAACGTTCTCTGTTTGTAGTGCATAACGTTCTTGACTTTCTTAATTTTCAAAAATTTGGTTTTCTTTTTCTTTCAACTCCTGGATGATTTTTTTTAGCATGTTATTTTTAGCCTGACTTTCTTATTTTTCTTCTTTTTCATTATAAAATTGTTCTTTTAAGGAACTACATTTTTTAATAAGGAGATTTGAGTCATTTAACAAGTTATCAAATTTTTTTCCCATTTGTTCACATAAATGACAACGTTCATAATTTATTACCTCTTCTTCCTTTGTTTTTGCCATTAAGCATATGTTGGCTTCTTCTTCTTCTTCTTCTTCTTCTTCTTCTTCTTCTTCTTCTTCTTCTTCTTCTTCTTCTTCTTCTTCTTCTTCTTCTTCTTCTTCTTCTTCTTCTTCTTCTTCTTCTTCTTCTTCTTCTTCTTCTTCTTCTTCTTCTTCTTCTTCTTCTTCTTCTTCTTCTTCTTCTTCTTCTTCTTCTTCTTCTTCTTCTTCTTCTTCTTCTTCTTCTTCTTCTTCTTCTTCTTCTTCTTCTTCTTCTTCTTCTTCTTCTTCTTCTTCTTCTTTAGTTTCTGATTCTTCTGAATCATCCCATGTTGCCATCATTGATTTCTTTTTGTAAGGAAATCATTTTGGTGGATTTCTATTTGAGGGACATTCTGCTTTGTAATTCCCTATTTTGTTGCATCCAAAGCATGTGACTTGACTTTTTTCAACCTCTGTTTTGGGAATTTTGTTTTGAAATCCCTTTTTGATTTGATCTCTTCTTCTCATCATTCTATGTATTCTTCTGGTGAGAAGACCAATTTCATCAACATCTTCTTGTTAATTTTCTTCTACTTCTTCCTCTAATTGTGCTGTGATTTAATCTTGGGAAGCTTTTGGTGCTATTGTCTTTCCTTTCTTTATTGGTTTGTCTTCTTGTAACAATATTTCATGTGCTCTTAATATTCCAATTAATTCTTCCAGAGGCAGTGATTCAAGGTTCTTGGCTTGACTTATGGCTGTTACTATTGGTCTCGATATAATTGAAAGGCACCTCATGATCTTTCTTACTCTTTCTTGTACTGCATAAGCTTTGCCAAGGGAACGCATTTCGTTTACTATTGTAGTAAATCTTGCGTACATTTCATCAATAGTTTCTCCTTCTTGCATTTTGAACAATTCGAATTTCCTTATGCCGATGTTTATTCTTGTTTCTTTGACATGGCTTGTTCCTTCATGATGAGTTTGTAGTGTATCCCAAACTTCTTTTGCAGTTGTGCATTCATCTACTCTTTCACTTTCTTCTGTGCTTAAAGCACATGATAAAAATAACTGAGCTTTAGAATTTAAAAGTACCTTAGTTTTATCATCAGTTTTCCAGTCTATTTCTTTCTTTATGGCAGAGTTTGAGTCATCTTGATCAACCCTTGGTGTGAAGTCTCCATTTGTAATGATGTGCCACAGTCCTGTGTCTTGAGAATTTAGAAACAGTTGCATTTTGTTTTTCCAAAAGTAGTAATTCGATCCATCAAAAAATGGTGGTCTGTTTGAGGATCCTCCTTCAACAATGTATTTTGCTTTCGACATTCTTCTAGAACTTTTCTCTAGCACTTGTTAGGTGTTTTTTGAATTTTCTAGAGACCGAGCTCTGATGCCAATTGAAATAACAATGTCGATTTACAAGGAATGGGGGTTTGAATTGTAAATGTACCTTTTAAAAATTCCTGTTAAAAACTTAAGAAAATAACTCAAGATTGATCTTGGTTATGAAAACAGAAAACGAAGAACGTTCTTGATTTTATTATAAAACCGAGAACGTTCCTTAATTAGCTTAAAATAGAAAATCAGTTTGTGTTTTATCTTAGTTAATTAATTAAGTTTAACAAATAAAGAGATAGGATAGAGAATACCACACAAAGAAATATCCTGGTTCACCCAACTTGGGTTACATCCAGTCCTCACACTATGAGATTTCCACTAAGTGTTTAAAACAAAGAACCTTCTTGATTTTATAGCACCTAGTCTAGATCAACCTTGATCTATTTCAATCTTTATTACTTTCCTCCCAGAAAGCAACAACAACACATATCTAACTTTGATAGGATTCAATACAATCTAAACAAACTATAAAGAAACTCTTATAGTTTGAGTTTTTACAATAAGATTGTTTTTGACAGAATCTGAGATATCTCAACTCTTGTTTGAGAATTGATTCTTTACAAAGAATTCAGTAATAATTTAGCAATCTGATATGAGACTTTGGGACTGCTTCTTCTTTGCGAAATTTCATAACTTCAAGTATGTGTATGTGATTGATTTGTGGGATTTTACAGCACTTGAATTTCTTACTTTGTTCCTGGATATTGACCTTCTATTTATAAGATTTATAAGCATTTAATGAAGGTCAAAAAGAGTTGTTGGTAGTGCTCTGTATTTTTGACTGAAACCAATATTTTAGAATAAAAATAATCCAACCTTGAATTGATTTAGAACCTGCTTTGACTTTTCTGTTACAGCTTTAAATCAGTTTTGTCTTCTAGTTAAAAAGCCTTTGAAGTTTCTCCCTTAATCTTGAATGGTACAGTTTCGATCTTGAGTCTTGAATGTAGACAAAAGAGTTTGGAGAAGAATTATAAGTCATTGCAGAAGAGAATAGATTGTTGCTGGAGTTATGCAGAAAACGGAGAATGATTATCAATATGGATCTGTCATTTTGATCTTTCTGGAGATTTGATGATTAATCTGGAGTTCCTGTTTTGATCATTTTGGATGTCCTTTGCAATGTCTTATCATATATCAAGGTTGATCAAACTTTTTTGACAGTTTGATTTTAGAGTTTCAAACTGTTTTATTTTAGCTGTTTCAAGTCTTTTTATCTCAGTGATCTGATAACCTTTTTGAGCTGGGATGAATCCTAATTGTTCCTTGCCATGTAATGATCTTATTTGAATAAATATTTGAGGCAGAATCTTTGTTAAAGAGGTCAAAAATGATTGATCAATATGTTGTGATGACCATTCTTGAAACTAAAAATCATTTTGTAGAATGCAGTCTTTTCTGCTTTGCTTGATTATGTTCTTAATTAAATTCACTCAAAAACACAAGTTAAATTAACATAACATTTTAAAATCATAATTAACTTTCTTAATTAACATTTATTTATTTTCATCAAAACTTTAAATATGGAGTTTGTCTCAACAGGATTAACTTCAGGTGATTTCTTAAATTTTTTTCTGAATTTTTACTTAAATTTTGTGTGTTTTGTTTTTTAAACATTTGCTATGGTTCCAGATATGGTGTTTTAGTTACTAATATATTTTCAGCAAACACCAATAACTTATGAAGCTATCATAGAGGCATTCAAGGGAAACATAAGGCTTATCATATGAGTTTTTAATATGCCCAATTAGAAATCTTCACTCTTGCAATATACAACAAAATCATCAAATTTGATTTCAACACTATGTATTGCACTTTCTAATACCTTTTTCTTAATTTCCTTTGATCAGAATGGCAAATTGACTAGAAACAAATGGTCTGCTGTAGTATATATAGGTGAGGTTAGAAGCAGCTAACTCGATTATTCTTGAAAGAAGTAGAACATGCTCTGCAGTTATCAATGACTGAAGAGATGAGTGTTCCTTGATAACCATGTCACATTGTGAAGTCCTCTTGTTACCTGATCTTTAGTACAAGTTAGATTTAGGTAATTGGTAAAATAATAATTGTTCTTTACCTTGTTCATTTAACAAAGTCTAAAGGTACTTGAGATGTTTAGACTTCAAGAACATTTGATCTTCAGTTCTTTGATGAATTTATTGTTTATTTACATTCCCCTACACAATTATAAAAAGTGTTATCTTTGTTGTTCCTTTCTCAACGATGTATTTTCCCTTGCACTTTCAATTCTCATGTCATTTCATAATATATTTAGACGTCAACAACTAACTACTTCAGTTGCTCACAGGAAACAATAAAAAAAACAAGTTGCAAGCCTCTATCTTTGGCCTCAAACCTTGGAAAATTCCTATCCTTGATGAATCAATGGATAGAGTTCTACACGCCTCTTCGTAAATTTTATTGATATCAAATAGATTGTGAAGCTGAATAATCTATTTATTGTTGTCCAGAAGCTTAATTCGCGCGGAGGAGCATCGAGCATCAACCGAAGCTTCTTATCTGAGATTTCAACTCTGGAAAGACTAGGCACATGAACATTGTGAAGCTGCATGAATTCTCTTTTCATGAAGATTATAATATTTTATTATATGAGTAAATGGATTATGGAAGCCTCGGTGAAAAGCTTCATTCAAGTTTAACATTTTGTATATTGAATTTGGAATGTTTGATATGAAATAGCTTTAGGATTCAGAACATGATATAAATTTTATTTAGAAGTAACACAATAGTTGGATTATATTTTAATTAATATTAAATTTTGAATCGTGAACATTATATAAATTTTGTTACGGAGTACTCTAATAATATTTTAATTAAAGATTAATATTAAATATTTAAAAAATATATTTATAATTATATTTTTATATATATTTAATTAAAATTTTATATAAATAAAAAATCAGAAAAAGTAGTTTACAGTGGAAATTATTTAAGCAAATATTATCTGGAATTTTTTATAAAAATAAATTTTGATGCGAAATTCCGCAGGGAATTTCATGTGGAAAGTATTTCATTTCATAAGGGTGTATCTGCGGATTTTCATGCGAAAATATTTGTAGGAATAGTACTAAGATATTTCTACATGAAAAATCGTAAGAAAATGTCTCATGTTTACTAAATAATTGTTGCGGAATTTATTTACTTTTTCTGCGGATTTATTCGCAGGTATGTTTTACGTGGGGATATGATTCTATCGGTAAATCTGCAGGTAACGTGTGTTCCTGCGAATTTGTAGCTTAAAAAAAACGTTGATTTCTAGTAGTGTTGTTTGAAAATTTTGATGAAATTTTTTAAGTTTTGTAAAAAAAAAAAATATATTGTTGATATTTTAAAACATAAGAAATCAAATTCTCGTTTAAAATTAAAATAAATGACCAAATCAAAAATAAGAAGAAAAAAAATAAAAAATTAAATGTTTAACTGAAATTAAGTTAAATGACCACATATACTATTTAGCCTAAAATATAATATAAAATGGTGCATTTAATTTAATATATGGTAAAAAAAATCAGCATTTATCGCAATATATAGATATAGATATCTATTAAAATTATTACATGATAAATAAACCAAAATTGGTCAATATTCAAGAGTCAGTCTACAAATAACGAGTAACAACGGAGATTCAAAATATTGAAATTAGTATTTAATTAATTATACAATTTTAATAGTTTATACATTTTTTAAAAATTCACCATTTATGTAATAATTCCATAAAACTTGTTTCTTAGTTATAAATTTTTTAAATAAAGTAAAATTGGTTAATAATCAAGAGTCAATGTCAAAATAATGAGAGTAATGGAGATTAATCAAAATATTACTAAATTCTAATTAATACTATAATATATTTTGAAATCGTCCATTAAATGTATGCAGAATTTTTTCTTATATTTAAGATGGAACGTGGAAGGGAGTATTATTAGTCAAACAAAAGATTTTATAGTTCCAACATCAAAGACTCTCATAATGACTAAATCTTTTCTCTTTGGAATTTTATGCATTGCTTTGGTACTAGCTTCATGTAAGAAACATATCCCTAGCTAAACTTCTATTTATAATTATTTCAATGTTTGTATTGAACATTTTTCTTATTATTTTAATATTGAATTTTCAATGTATCAATCTTGTACCAAATCTAGAGCTGGAAATGTGTTGTATGTTAATATTTTCATAAAACAAAACATAGAGTTTTGAGTTTGTGACTTTTTTTCTTACAGCAGGACCAACATTAGGTTTGGACACTGGAAACTGACTGTGAAGGACATCCTGGAACATGTGAACAATGCAACCAAACATGCCTTGACCAAGATCTTTACAAGAGGAGGTGGATGTTATGGATATGCTCAATGTTGTTGTGTGAAGAATTGAAATAAAATAATATTATTTTATTTTATCACGAAGGAAAAATAAAATTTTTGATAAATTATATCATTGACACTCTTTCTTTGTCTAATATTATTGCCTTCTTGAAGAAGAAGAAGAAGAAGAAGAAGAAGAAGAAGAAGAAGAAGAAGAAGAAGAAGAAGAAGAAGAAGAAGAAGAAGAAGAAGAAGAAGAAGAAGAAGAAGAAGAAGAAGAAGAAGAAGAAGAAGAAGAAGAAGAAGAAGAAGAAGAAGAAGAAGAAGAAGAAGAAGAAGAAGAAGAAGAAGAAGAAGAAGAAGAAGAAGAAGAAGAAGAAGAAGAAGAAGAAGAAGAAGAAGAAGAAGAAGAAGAAGAAGAAGAAGAAGAAGAATCTAAATAAAAGTATATGTATTCCTTAATGTCTTTTGTTTTTACTCTTGAATAGCTAGAATTATTAAAAAAACATGTAATCTCAAAAAAAAATATTAATGAATTAATATATGTTCTTATTAAAATATATCAAGGATAAGGAAATCATTGCTAGATGTTTAAAATTTAATAAATCTGAGATAATCAAAACCTATAATTTTGCAAATTAATTTTAGAGATCTAATGTCTAAAACCTTAAATTAATCCTATAAGCTGGTTGAGTCAACCCTCATGGTTCAATAATTGCCAATGTATTTTTTTTTTTTTCAACAGTAACAACACGCAACAATAATTATTTTTTATTTAAAGAATTGGAAAATATTTGCTCTTATTTATGAAGTATTAAAATAAAAGTAATTTTCGAAAACCAAAAAAAATGAAAGTGTTTTTATATATTTTTATATGAATAACATAGAAATTGTTTTAAGAGACTTTAAAGAAGAGCCTAAATCGTTATTTTGTTTTTGTTTCCAATTATATTAAAAGTGACTCCGTATGCTTCTTCCTTCTATTGGAAATATTTTTTCCTAAAATAAATAAAATAGCTTTTAATTTCTCACCATAATAATTATTTAAAAAAATCGTTTGTGAAAAATAAAATACTAAAGCCTAATTTAAATTGATTTCTTTTTTAAAAAAATTAATTTAGGGTGGAAACCCACCTAGTGCAATTTTAACACGAAGCTAAGATTTCTAGTGTATCTAACAAAGAAAAACAATAATAATAACAATTTCATGAACTACGAAATATGTAGTAATTTAAATTATTGGTAATTATCCTTCATTTATAGAGATCGATTTATAATCACAAATTCCGTTCATACTTCAATTTATCATTACTTATCCTTTATTTATTCATGAATTTCTCATGCTTCATCTATATTTAAAAAAATATATTTAGTTTAATCAATATGTTAAGAATCTCAAGAGGAACTTCGAATGTGAACTATTTGATAGTGTAAATATATATATGAATTTACAAAACCGCAAATTTGTATTATAATTTCAAATCATTAAACCTTTTCAAATAAAATGAAATAGATATTTACTTTCCTATTTTGATTTTTTTTTTTTTTTTATTTCCTTTAGATACATGGCCATACAGACTAAAATTTAAAAAGAAATAAAAAAAAATTGTATGATATCATTAACCTCAATGTATACTTCAAAGGAATTTTATTTATATAAAGAAAAGAAATCATGGAAATTGTTTTATCGTGTATTATCAAATTCTGACAAGTGAGAAATGACAAATAATAAACAACAATTCCTTGCATCTTCTTTTCCATATCTTCCTCCACACAAATTTAATTAAAATTTTTGCTTGAATTGACTGAAACTATTGCTATATTGCTATGATTTTGAATTTCTTATTCGTACATGGGAGTATATCTTACTAAGTGAAAGTAACATTAATTTTTCCATGGAAAATTAAGAAAAAGTGGTAGTACATGTTGGAAGTATATATTTTTTAAATTGTGAAAATAATCAATTACTATACAAAAATACGATTTTATCATTTCCCTAATTATACCAAATTTAACATTTGATTATCTAACATTTTAAAAATGAATTAATTGTCACTAATATTAAATATTTAAGAGAATCGTGTGAATATTTATATTATTAAATTTAAACTATTATTTTTATATGCTTATTTGTATATCTATTTGATTTGATATATTGAATTTTAATGAGTATTCCAAATTAAACAAAAGTTTGCTTTATTTTTGTTTTACGAATTTAAAATTATTGTTTCTGTTTTTATTGCCAAATGCATGAAAGAAGAGAATTGTTGAGTAATTGTTACGTGTATAGTATACCCTGATAAAATAGGTCTCATTTAATATTAGCATGAGATAGATGTGGTAGTATATCTTATTAATTGAAAATAACATTTATTACTAAATGAAAAATTAAAAATACTAGTCTATGTTTGAAGTATTTTCAAAATTCAAAATGGTGAAAGGAATCAATTACTACATAGAATATGATTTTATCATTTCCTTAATTATACCAAATTTGTCATTTGGTTATTTGACATTTAAAAAAAATGAATTAATTGTCATTAATGCTAAATATTTAATAGAAAAATGTACATATTTATATTATTGAATATAAATTATTATTTTTATTTTATATCTATTTGATTTTATATATTTCCAATTATTATTATCCACATATCAAATAAGTTTGTCACATGTAAATTGAAAAAAATCGTAGAATTTAATGTGTATTTAAAAAAATAATTTGACTTTATTTTTGTTTTACTAATTTAAAATTATTATTGTAATGACGTTTATTGTCAATATTATCTTCTTTGTCGGGTATTTCACAATATATCATATAATATTATTGGAGATAATTGAAGCTGGGTGTTATCCATATTGAAAATGACGTAATACAAATTGGGAGACAAGATATCATATATGATTAATCTTTTTATGTAAAATACAAGTTCTTTCATAGGTTTAATGCTAATATTTTTCGTATGTACCATCTTCTATTTTTTATGATAGGTTTTTACGCTTCTAGTATTTCTAACCATTTAAATTCTCCTAGTCTATACACTAAGGAAGATAATGAAAATGACATTTAGTTAGTATTTATTTATTTATTTATTTATTGACGTAGATAAATATTTAAAAGTTAATTTGTCATTGAAGAGGAAATTTTGACAATTAAGTGATTATTAATTTTTTTTAAAAAAATTGTTATATAAAACTTTGTAAGCCTATTATTTTTTTTGTCTGTGAGACAATTTTTTTATTATTAATAAATACACTAAAATTTACATGCTTTAACTATATTGATATGTTTAAAAGAGTTTTTGTTAATTTTTAATATATATGATGTGGAATTTTTATGTAGAGAAAAAAATATTAATCACGTGTGAAACAAACGGATTAATTTTCTTAGTAAAGGAATTAGTAATTGAATCAAAAGTAATGAATCCAAATAAAACAAGAATTGGGGATAATTGAGGTTACAAGTGAAATTGTGATCCTTTACTTTTCTCCATTGATTTACATTTTTGTATTTTATTATTTTTTTAAATTATTGGCTATTTTCATATTTTGTTACTGTAATAACTTATCTATTATTGTTAGTCTAAATAATCAATAATTTTATTTAATTTGATATTTGTTAATTAATTTATGTAGATATAATAATCTTTTATACTACTTTTACGATAATATAAATTTACTCTAACTGAATTTTTAACGCAACATTTTTTCTTTAGAATTTCATGCATTGCTTTGATCTTTTAAATTCATGTAAGAATTTTGATCTTAGATTCATGTTAGAAACATAAGTAGTTAAACACCTAAAGCTTTATTTATAAGTACTTCAATGCATTGCTTTGATCTTAGACATTTTTCTTATTCTTTTAATATTGAATTTTCAATGTATCAATCTTGTACTTAATCTGCAGCTTGAAATGTGACTTAATCTGCAGCTTGAAATGTGTCGTATGTTAATATTTTCATAAAACAAAACATAGAATTTGAATTGGTGAAATTTTTTTCTTACAGCAAGACCAGCTTTAGCAGGACTAACAATTGGTTTGGACGATGTGAAACTTGATTTTAAAGGCCATTGATCATATGAAAGATGCGATTGAACATGTCTTGATGTCTTTTTGTTTTCACTTTTGACTGAATTTATAAAAAATCCAAGTAATATGAAATAAATAATTTAATTCTTATGAAATAAATAGTTGATATTATATATACTCATAAATAGTTAGAGGAAAGTTAATACAGACATCAAATAAAATTAGTTTATTGAAATAAAATTAGTTTATTTTATATTTATATTTTTAATTATAATATTTAATTAAATTTTATTATTTTTATTGACTTCATTTTATTTAAATTTTTTAATAATTATAAAAAAAAATAAATTTAATTAGATAATTATTAAAAAAATAATTAATATTGTATGGATTTATTTATTTAATTAAAATAATAATTATTTAAATTCATAATTAATGA
>JBBPBS010001171.1:2334224-2383184 GCA_037974835.1 Cicer judaicum | reverse complement strand
AAAAAAATCATGAATAACCAAATAATTCTATTTTATTTGTTAGAATTTAAATATATATATATATATATATATATATATAGATATAATATAAATAGCAAAAATACCCTTGTGAACAAACTATATTTATTTTAAATTTTCAATTAATTTATATATTCTTATATTTTTAAATACTAATTTATTAAGTTATATAAAAAGACAAAACCATCCTTGTGATAAAATCATACACATTTTTTAAATTTCACCTAGAGAGACAGAATAGAATAGAGTTTTAAATTAACTTAACATATCTTATTAGTTCATCAAAACTGAATTCACGATAATGATAACTTATTCACATCTTATCTCTTATTTTATCCATCACAGAGACCATTAATTGATGGTCTTTCTTAGAAAACTCTCACAAAAATCAATTTAAATACTAAAATGATAAACAGATCGTAAGTTTTATACCCCCATGCATAACACTACCATATATTAACATTTGTCATTTAAAAAAAATTAAATTAAATTTTAATTTCATATATTTAGTTTGCACAAGATAAAACATAGATATATATGGAACCAAAAAAGAAGGAAAAAACCACATCAATTATGACTTTTATGGACGTAATCCACTAAAACCTTTCATGGAAATGTCATTTTTTGAATAAAGCCTCTGTTAATAGGGAAAGCTTCTAGTTTAATGTATATATTCTGAAACAGCTTAGCCAAAATGGAGTTGAAATGAAGAGCCTGACGAAGTGCTTTGGAGATGGACCCAATTGGCATATACCATTAGCCTACTGCACAATTATGTAAAATAAAATGCATATATGAAGGACAACTAGATGGAAGCTTTCCATACCCGATTAGCGGTATAAGCAGTTAAAGCCTATCGAAATTAGAAGTACACATCAAATGGTTGAAGATAAAATTCAAAAAAGCAAAACATGAAAATATGACATACTTGACAAGCTTTATTTTTGGCTCTAGTCTCTGCTGTGCTTGGAATATCATGATTTGGTTTCTGAAATCTCTTTTCACGTCGATCACAAGAGCCCCATCCATCTGAGAACCTGCCACCCCTGGTGTGTAGCCAAAAAAATTAATATCAACGACAGATTAAATGGTGAAAATAGAGATAAAAAATAAAATTGAAAATGAAACAACTAAACAAGAAACATACTGCATGTATGCACGAACAACAAATTCGGCACGCTGAACATTGCGATCCCCATCAAACTCAATATTCTTGTCTCTAATTTCATAAGAGATATTGAAGTAACAAGAAATCTTTCTCCAACCTATATAAAACACATGCACCGTGTTACATTTACTGTCTAATTGTAGCAGTTACGAAAGAAGACATACTTTGAACTTTACCTGTCTTTTTAATGAAAGGGTTCCCTGAAATTAAAGTGAAATCAGTTTTCTCCAAAATCTGTCCATTGAACGCACAAAAAAGGATTGATCATTAGTTAAACCCCAAGTGAAATCAAATAATTACATCACAAGAACTGTTGTATGTTCAAATACATTCATAATTATTAGTTTACTGTGGAGGACTGGAGGCTGTAGAAACTGTTGTGCTGGTTTAGTGAAATGTCTTTCATAATAATTAGCATTTTCTAGATGCCATTCACCTAGCGTGTTAACCAGCAAAAAAAATAATTTGATTGATTTACAAAATTCACAGATACTTCGGGAGAGTAATGGCCGTGATAATTAGAAGTAGCACTACTCTATTTCTTTATGGTGGTTTTATATTTTTATCTTCATCCCTTCAATAGCTTAAGAATATCGAAAGATAAATGTAATGCAGAAAAATAAGATGATTGAAGATACAAAACAAAAGGATATGAGATTCTTGTCAAATTATATTGTTATGTGATACACCGTTAAGTACAAAGTATTGTTAATTAGCCACTATAACTATAACAATTTACTGACCTGTAACAACTAAATTTGAACAAATTACTATTTTTACACTTGAGAATGAAATACTGCAAGCATGTAATTATTTAAGTATTATTACTTAAATACTATATCTGTCGGAATGAAAAAAAAAATCATCTTATTGTTTAATAAATAAAATAAATAATAAATAAATATATAAATAGTAACTTTATCCAAGTTCATAGTCTATAATTTTGAGAAGGAAAATAAATAGTAAATGATATGAGATTCCATTTCGATATAATATTCCAATTCCAATCAATAAAAAAGCAAAGGAATAAGAGATTACCGCCATAGCTGCATTTTGATACTCCTTAAACAACGAAACCGTAGGAAACATTCCAGACAAGCTATGCCTCATACCGTTATCCTTATCTGCATCATTTCTCCCAAAGGATTGTGGCGACACCTCCGTATAACTGCTAATCTCCTGAACTTGATTCAACATTCCGATATCCGGTGACGAATAAACATTCGCCGCCGGCGATCTCTGTGCGGTTCGGACCAAAGCGAGGGGGCTGGTTTCACAGGAATCTGAACCGGAGATCCTCGCGGCCTTCCTTGGAGGCCGGTAAGGCCAAGGATCTTGAACAACTTCGCCGCCGTCACTGGTGTCACGCGAGGTTCTCGAGAATTTTGACGGTGGAGGCGGAGGGAAGGGTTTCGAGATTGGAGAAGGTGATTGGCGGTTGTGGTACTTGATTGCGAGAGGTTTGGACTTTGATGAGGAATGTGAGGCTGAGGCTGAGGCTGAGGCGGAATCGATCATTGCCCATAGAGCAGCGTCGTCGAGGTCCTTGTCGTCGACCACGATAGGGTATGTTATCGGAGAAGACATTTGAGGAGATTTAGGGTTTGGAATTGGGAAATTTTGGAAGGAACAAAATTTATGCTAAGATTCTGAGTTGGAGGTTGCAGTGGGAAGAAGATGAAGCTTCATTGATGAAAGATTCTGAATCTGAAATTTGCAGGGAAACGCGGGTGTTGCAATTTGAATTCAAGTTAGCACTGGAAACGACGTCGTATAGAGTTATAGGTGGAAAATGGGGAGAAGAGAATCTTTGGTTTAATTGAGGATAGAAAGTAAATAAATTTGAAAAATGCTATTTGTTGACACTTAGGGGTGAGAATAGGTCAGATCAAACTTTGAAAGGGCTGAGTCGGACCTACGATTTATTCGTTCGGCCTAAGCTTGATCTACGGCCTATCATAGACTTTTTTTTCGGCCTGACTTGACCTTTTTAAAAGTCTAGCCTGGCCTGTAAGCCTTTTTAAAAGTTTTTTTAAACGCATCAATTATTACCTCTTACATAAATAAATAACAATTACTTAGTGATTGACTAATAGAATGATTACTAAATATGAATCGACTACCAAATATAGAACCGCTACCGAATATGGAATGACTACTAAATATTGAATGATTACTAAGTGATTGTCTAATTGATAGAATTTAAAATAAAAAATAATATTATTAATATAATAATAAAAAATAATATTAATAAATAATAAATATATATAGGCCGGTCTATCAGGCCTAATAGACTTTTTTATAAGTCTGACCTATTTAAATAAATAGGCTTTAAAGCTTAACCTTTTTATTAAATAGGTCAGGTCATAGACCCCTACGGACGGAAGAGCTAGCCTATTCTCATCCCTATTGACACCTATATTCTCACTATAAGCTTTGAGAGAAAAAGAAATAGAGTAAATGATCTGATTTAAAGAAAAATTAAAATAAAATTAAATAGATTTTAGAAAATTAGAAATGTTCAAATATTATATGACTTTATTCATGTATGTTTCTACTTTTTTGTTTTAGATGTATATTTTCCACTAACCTTAATAGATAATGTGGTAAGAAAAAATAAACTAAAATGTATAAAAAAAAATTGAAATTGACATTCAAGTCTCTTTTGATATTTTTTGTTTTATTGTAACTTAGCATTAATATTATAAAAAGAAATGCTTCTTTTTATAAATAAATGGATGATAAAATCTAGAGTTTTGTTATTGGTTATTTTTGCACTCACTTTTACTTGTTTTCCACCAAATACGAAAATGATTTTGTTAACGGCTCAATCGAAAATCACACATGTCTTTGTGTATTTCAGAGTGATTACTTCTAAATAAATAGTGTCTCTATATTGTAAAAAAATGCTACGAATTGGATTAAAATATTCGCAAAGCCACCACAATAGAGCTATCTTACATATCAATATATGTGTGATACGATACAAATATATGGATATATACAAAAAATATATAAAAATATATATTAAAAAAATAAAACTAACATTAAATTTCATTTTATATGTTGGAGAGTTCAGATGTGAGACTTAATCACAATCTTCCACATCTTATACATGTACTGTTGTTATTATCAACACAATTTATCTCATGACTACATCACCAAAGCTAGAAAGACTTTCGATACAAAATACAACACTATGACTCTAATAGCACTTGTTAGAGAGTCTATAGAGTGTGAGAAACAATATACCAATTGCTCTGAGACTTAAAAACCACATCTGCTCTCAAAATTTAAAGACATTAAGTATATGGGTCTCTTATCTTATATATCCAATATTTTTTTGTGTTTTTAATCAATATAAGATTTAACCACTCACTTATGAACTCGTTATCTCTATGACAATGATTCACTTAAAGAGTCTCTCATTAAGATAAAATAAACACACAATTTAAAAAATAAAAGCACTATTTTCACCGACTCGACTTTAGTATCATTTTATATAAAAATAAGATAATACTTATAAAAAAAGAGATATTAATCATTCATCATTAATATATAACTATAATATTTGTGGTCAAAGCACAAATTACAGAATTTTTGTATTAACCATAATATATTTTAACGTGTGTTAGGATATCAACAAAATCATCTTCAAAAAATCTTAACTCTATGCAATAGCCAAAAATTCAAAATATTTTAATAAATTAGTGTCTCCGTATTCATTGTCTTCTCCTTCAATATTATCATTATCCATAAAATGTATATTTTCTTAGTCGGGTTCATCAAAGACATTTGTGTCAATTCAAGAAGTCAACAACCATTTTCAAATAGATGATGATTGATATATCTGAACCTTGACTCACCTTTTTTTTTACCCTTAATCTTTTGTAGGATATGAATTTTTTTACAGTTAATATATATATATAGATATTAGGAAGAGGGGGAATATTATTAGTGGGGATTAAATCCATTACCGTTAAGATCATTGCTTGCAAAAAGCCACAACATAGTACTGGACAAACAACCTATTCATGGCACGCAAATGAAAAAATAGATGAAGGTGCTCCTAGTGAGATTCGATATTTATGACCTACTATACATGTTGGGAATATTACATGACATAAGAGAATTGCTCTTGCAGGGGGGAAATACAACACATTCACTTTAGTTCAAATATGTGCATTCATTGACAAAAATAAGAAAACGTCTTTCGATCAGAATGAACCAAATAGTGGACGAGATGAAGCCACAATGTCCAAAGAGTGAAATTAAGCATTATGTATTATCATGAAAAACACATTAAAAAGTTACTACCGCACGCTATGGCAATCAAGTACCCATATATATCTACGTTACAAGGCAAACAAAGCCATACATGCTACAACCTGTGTTCAAAAGGGATTGCATCAAACACTATTTATGCTTGCTTGCAAGGTGCAACTTGATAGCTCTTTTGAGATGCATGTCCTTGCTTTAGTTTTTTATTTTTTTATTTGTCTGAGACTGTGTTCAATTTTGCACTGTAGTTTGAACTTGGAAGAGATCAACCTCTTTCCATATCTCCATTTAAAATTCATTATCAGTGACAAATAGTGAGACACTACTATCCTATGTAAGAAATAAAAATGTTCACCATTTGCATTACATTATCAGATTTTCCAAATTTCTAGAAACAATTTCTTGGTTTAGAAACTTCAGTCTTCTCCTCCTAGTTGGAAGATTAAACCGAGTTAAAATGTTTCAAATCTTGCTTCCTTGGCATTGAGGTCTTTTTTCACATTGAGGATGCACAATTTTTCATCATAAAATGGAACAGCAGCCATGCTTGCATCTCCAACTTTATCTGTTTCTTTGCCATCTTTTCTTCCTTTCTGTATGCTGTTACTTCTAACATGTCAATCTTGTAGTATGAGGTGGTCGTTTACTGAGAAGCTGCACCATTCCATCCACATTCACAAATATCAATAGTGTAAATGTGTATAATTAACTAAAACTTGTTATAGGACAAATGTCGTCTAAAAACAAATATATCTTTAGACTGAGATATTTTGGACTACAACTTCTTCAATAAGCTAATCCAAACACACAGCTCAATCTAAATTTCCATTTCCATAATAGAAATTCAGTTATAACCAAACTACTTTCATCCCGTAATTTTAAAAAATAAGTTGTTCACACAAGTACAAAGAAGTTCACTTTCTAAATGACAAATGTTAGTTGTTATTTTGTAGGTAGAGGGAGTTGAACCCGAGACCTTATCTATCCAACCCCAATGTTCCTTCCCCAAAGCATCAAGCCACTTTATCACTCTGTACCACAAAAGTTAATGTCAGTACCAAAAATGAAACAAGTCAAATACTCATGCATACTAATTGAAGGAATATGTGAGAAATAAGTCGACTAATGAAATTGGGATTGAGAAAGAAATCTAATCTGAAATTTAAGCACCCAAAGCTTTGGAATTCTTGGAGATAGGGAAAGTGGCAAGATGGAACAGAAGTCTCTATGATCCTTGGAGGATAAGAGTGGTGATCTTTCCTTTACTGTTCATGGCCCAAGATAATGACGACGAGGATCATTCAAGCCACTTGTGGAGGACCCCTTGCTGAGTTTTGATCAACTGAAGCACCCTTGGATTTAGATCCAATGCCTCCTAACTCTCTGTACTAACTAGTTACCAAATGATTTGTCCACTTGATATTCCTATTAAAATCATTGATAATTTTTAGTATACATCCAACGATTTATATAAACTGTTGCACTGATTCAACAGTTTTCCCTGTGACACCTTAGTCTCCACCTTAAATCATATATCTAGAATACAAGTATTGTGCATTACTGCTTCACTATCCCATGAGTAATTTCAAGTCTGCAATCTCAAAGCTCTCCATTTAATAGTGTATCCAATTGATCGGTTTTCTTCTTTAATGAAAATCTCATCACACAAACTTCATACCCCTAAAACATAAAAATTATATATATAATAGTTTAAGTAGGAATATTGAAAATGCTGCCACATAAATTCCAGAATTAAATAAGATAGAAAACTCCGAAAAAGTGTAACTCTAAAAAGAAAAGACTAAAAAGCTACACGTTATGAGATAGTAACTACTAGTAATATCATATGGTGTGTTAACTTATATTAAATGCCATCTACCTGAAGAAGAATCTTGCCAGCGGACATTCTCGTCTGCCATCCGCCTAAAAGAAGCCACCAACCAAGATTTATTATCATCACATGAGGTGACATGAATAAGGCACCAAAGGACTCCAGATATTCCTACTCCGACAACACCTGAAAGCAAGCTACTTTAAAAGTGTCAATTAGTGAGGATTGAAGAATTATTGCACCGGCAAACAATAATTTTTTCAGTAAAAATAATTAAAAAACAACCAATCCAAACAACTGTTTTCATTTAAAATTGAGTAAGCATACAAATTCAAAGAGTACATTTCTACAATTAGAAAAACTATGTTGTTAAACTAACGAGTCTTGCATACCTATTACTAAATAAAAAATCCCTCCATCAGTCATCACCAAGACCATCAACATTATGTGAAGAAATCGGTTCTGTAAAACAAAGCAAGAAACCAATTATGTATCAAGTCTTAATATAATAAATAACAAGATACTATCAAATATGTTTTCTTACCTTGCTCAATTTTCTCAAAATCCACATTTGTAAGCAATGGTGAAGATGTTCCCATAAGCCAATCTTGGGTGCAAATAAGAGCTTCCAATGTTGTTGATGGTAAAGAACTTCGATATGAATCAAGCATCCTTCCACTGACACTAAAGACAGACTCAGAGGTAACAGTGGAGACAGGTATAGCCAATACATCTCTTGCTATGTTTGCAATGATTGGAAATCGGCTTGAATTTAACTTCCACCAATTTAGGACATCCAAATCTCCACGACTCTCTAGAGCTTCATCCAAGTACTTAGTTAATTCAGATTCAAATTTGTTGCACTCACTTGATTGATAGAACTTATTAAAGCCATATGGATCATTATAACCACCTTCTTTAGAGTTAGTGTGAGACACCTCCAACCCACCATTATACTCCTCAAAAAGTGAGTTCAGACAAGATTTTAATTTATCCACCAAATAAGTTGCCTCTTCACCATTATAATTTTGATTGGCACACCAATTTACAAACTTCACTTTGTGCCTAGGGTCTAATACGAGAGCAATCAACAACAACATGTTTAGATTATTGGGATTTCCCCAATAGTTATCATATTTCTTTTTCATGTTTTTGGCCATCAAACGTATACCTACATCCCTAGAATTGCACATTTGCTTGATTGTCATTCCAATACCTAGGACCTCAAACATATACATATTGCTAGTCACACAAGTAGAACTAGAGATGCGTAGTGTAGCGTCATAAAACAATTTCAAAAAGGGAAGGATTGAACGTACAATTTCCCAATCTTCACATGAAGGGACACCTTTCTCCTTTTTTAACTCATCAACATATTGATGATCTTTCATCTCAAGCTTTTCAAACGTCTTCTGATGTTTCAACGCATCCTCTAACATTAAATATATTGTGTTCCATCTTGTTTCAAAATCTAGACAAACAAAACCTTTACATTCGATGTTTTGCTGCTCAACACAAGCCTTAAATCTAGAAAATCTCAAAGGAGAAGATCTTATGTACCACACGGCGGCCCGAATTCTCATAATAGAATCACCAATCTCCTCTAATACTTCCTCCACAATCAAATTCAAAACATGCGGACAACAATGCATATGAATGAAATCTCCATTTAAAACTAAACTATTCCAAGACATAAGCTTGTTTTTCAGATGTAGAATCTCTACATCACTAAATGAGGCATTGTCGACTGTCAAACTAAGCACACGATTTAGCCCCCATCCATTCAAGCACTGCTCCATAGTCTTAGCCATATTATCTCCTGAGTGGCTAGTTACTTGAGAAAAATTTAAAACTTTCTTGTGCATCTTCCATTCATTGTCAATGAAATGGACTGTCAAACACATGTAACATAAATTTTGGGAAGAAGTCCACGTGTCAATGGTGAGGCAGACTCTCTGACACTGTTGAGAAAGAAACTTCTTCAACCTTGTTTTTTCTGTTTCCCATAGACTCAAAACATCATGAGCTAGTGCTATGCTCGAGGGGACCTTAAATCCTTGTTGAACAACACTCATAAAATTGTGAAAAGCTGCATGCTCCACGCGTTCAAAAGGAATCTCCAGAGCTACAAACATCTTAACCATTTCATTATGGATTGTTTCTCTGTCAAACTTGGGTGTTGTGGGAGAAGTACAAATATGTCCCTCCAAATTTTCCGTTGAGGATGAAACTGATTTCTGCCTCTTGTTCACATCTTTCTTTGGATTATCCTTGCATCTTGTATAATGAGCTCGCATGGCGCTTGTTCCTTTATCATACTTAATCAAGGAACCACAATAATTACATTTAGCTTTCTTTGTTGAGTCTGGCTCTGCAGTGAAGTGATTCCAAGCATCAGACCGATTCCTACGCGATCTAGTGCGAAGCGGCAACACATTGGTAGTGTTAGAGATAGCAGGTGGAGGAGTAGAAACCATATGTTCTGCTGTCTCAGAGGCTAAAACGTCATCACCCATGTGGACAATGTTTTTGTTCTGCATTAGAAATTAGTAGATCAAATCAATTAGTCCCAATATAATTGTTACACACTATGAGTGTATGACACACAACCTCAATATATTTGGTGTAAGTTAGTACTTAAATCTTATCTCAATTAAAACGGAACTTTTTATTTATTTATTTATTTAAGTTAGTACTTCAATCTTATCTCGTTTACAGGATGAAATTACGGCAACATTTTCACAGATCTCCAAGTACACTACTCAAACATGGTGACATCCAGAGACGGACACAGGGGAGGGCCCTCCCCTTTCATCAACTACTACTGTATAAAATAATACAGAGAAGAAAACCATATATATATATTGAAAGAAGGAAACAGGAAAATATATTAAGAGGTAGAAGTCACTGAACTAAGCTAAAGAAACAATCCCAAAAATTAAAAAAAGGCAATCATGTACTATTCAGTTTCGTTCATATTTAGATTTTATTTCAGTTTTCATAGTACTGATTGGAGTAGTAAATGCATAATACTAATAAATATTAAAATATTTGGTTCTGTTACTATTTGATTTTATAAATGTTATTTTAGATTTAAGGTTTAGAAGATAATGATGATGATGATAGAAAAAAATTTCTTTATCAATTTCAATTTTAATTTTCTAAGCTTTAATGCCTTTCCTACTTTGGACTGAGGTACCATCTCCCACGCTAATTTTTTTTATTAAAAAAATCAGTTTTCATTTTTAGATTATACAATTTTTGACGATTATTTGATATTAAAATAAATTATAAAAGATTTCGGCCCCTGGTCTATTATATTTCTGGATCCATCCCTGGTGACATCCACCACAATCAAGTATATGTTAGAGGAAGAGAGGTGTTTCTAACAGAAAACTTACAACTTGCTTGGTTTCAAAGGTTAAGTACAAGGAGATATTTATAAGTACAATAAGAGAACTCTAGACCTACTTCTAAGACCTTCTTAATAAATACATACTTCTAGATATTTTCTACACTTTTCTATATTTAATATAGTTCTAGATTTTTCAATAGATATTATGACTTATCTAAATAATTATAGATTATTCTAAATTTCAAATTATACTGAACAGTATACACTCATAAACAATAGGAAATGTAAAGAAACGAAATTACATCAAGCACTACATATAAATTTTAAGAACTATCACTTAACTGGTTACTATTAACCAAATAAAGAAAAAGAGTTGACCCAGTTAAGATTCAACATAGTACTCCATACCTTCAAAAAGTATACATGCTCTTCAAATTGAATCTTAAAAGGAAAAAATTATTCACTTGAATTTGACTTATGAACAAGTAACAAGTAAAACTTTTACCATATGAACTTGAATTTCCAGTTGATACAAATATAATAGGAATATAACATCTCGAAGGCATTTTATCAAACAGCAAGCACAATTACAATATTAATAAGATAGTCTAAACATCCAAGACAACTTAAGTTCAATTATTTCCAAAATATTAATACATCATCAATTACTGTGACAAACCTTTCCAAAGAACTATTTAGTAGCAGAGTAATTTAATAACAAAAAGATGATCACAACGAAATTGAGCCAAGCTCCATTTTAACAAAATTCAATTCAGCAACATTCTGAGAGTAAAACAATTCAATAATTACAGTCAAACAAGAACAAACAGAGCTTCAGGAAAAGCAAGCTTCAAAAAAACAAACAACCAAAAATACATAAAAGTTCAAGCTAATGGATGCAAAACAACCATAAAAATCGCATGAACAAACGAAAATATAAAGAGAGAATCGAACAGAATGAACGAAATACCTTAATATTGTGCAAGAATGAAATCGCGAGGAACCCAAGATTTTTTTAATGACGCAACGAAACAGTGAGAGAATTAGGAATCTGAAAGTATGCGAATGAAATCACGAGCAACGAATCGGATTTTCTGAAGCAGATTCAACGACAAACCGAAGAAATTCGGGTCAACTTAGTGGATTAGGTTTAGGGTTCTTGGATTGTGTGATTGTGAAAGTGGGTATCCAATGTCCAAAACCGCTAAGTGGGTACTCGAACTGCATGTATTCTGTTTCCACAATGGACCGGGTTTTACAGTTTTTTTAATCTTATTAATTATGTATACTAGCTTCCAAAGATTCCGCTTTTTTTATCATCTCGAGTGTTTTTTTTCTACTCATTATCATGTTAAGTTGTATATTTATTTTAAAGAATAAAATAAATAAAGTCTACTATTTGTCAAATTCATAATTATTATTTTATGTATATATATATATATGACAAATAGTAGTGATTATAAATTATAATATTAATTATTAATATCTTCACTTTAAATAGATTTAATCTATATCTTTTTAGTTTTATTGTAATTTTTTGATATAAATTGCAATTTAATAGTTGTCTGGCCATTTTGTATTTGTTTGCTGTTATGTTTTCAGGCAGCAGTTTGTCCAATAATCAAATTTTGCACTTAAGTTTTTGTGGATGGTTTAAACGCGGATATGAAGGATATATTTGTCACGATATAAAGCCAAACCAAAAAAATTGTATTCTTTTTAACTAATTTTAAAGATGTTTGGCTCGTTTGTTTAATATTTTTAAAATGTGATTTTAATTTTATATTTTTAAAAATAAAATTTATGAAAATTTATTTAAAAATAGTAGAAAAAAATAAATTTATTTGTTATCAATTAAACAAAAAGACATTTAATAATTTAAATATTTATTATCAGAAATTTTAACATGATAAAAATCACATTTTAAAAAAAATGTATCTTTCAAAAATAATTTTACAAAGAGTTTATCAAAATATCTTTTTATTCTAATTATTTTTTAAAATTTCATTAGCTTTTCATTAAGACTACTAAAAAAATCTTTTAGATCTATTAGGTCGATTTATTTATTAAAGATAAATGAATTTATTTATTGCTACTATTATTATTATGATATTAAGTTTTGTTTTTTTTTGTGTTAAATCATAAATTTGTTAATATTTTTTGGAATTTAAACAAACTGATTTGCATCAATGTTTGATATATTTAAAAGTATTATTATAAAATTAAATTAAGATTTAATAAAGATCAAGTTAGATATTAAAATAGAACTTACACTCATTAACATGTTAACTTGTTCATTTAGAGATGAGTGGTTTACACTTTCGTAAAAAAATCAACGTCATATTTATGAGGTTGTTAACTAACAATGGAAGTGTAAATTGAGGTTGCAATATAGGAGACTAACTACACATCCAAAACACAAAGTTCCCATGTCTACAATTTGTCTCAATCAACCTCCCAAAATATGGATCTTACACATAATGAGTAGTGTAAGAAAACATAAACTGAATAACCAAAATTACACAATTGAGTAACAGAAGCATGACTCACATTAAGATTATAATTATAAAGATAATAAACATCATAAAAAGGCAAGCTAGTTGTGGAGAATGACCCAATGTTTGCTTATGGCATTTGAGTGCCATCAACAATCATGATTGACATGGATGACAAGGGATTTCAAGACATAAATAACTTATGATAAAATAACATACGATGTGATCCTCCATAATTAAGAAACTATATAAAAGAAAATATACATGACAAACTAGAAAGGTCAAACTTCTAATAGAGGCAATAAATATTGTTGGAGCTTGCCCTATATTTTTCTGTTAATAACTCATTAATTACCAAATCAACACTTGAAAAATAAGTTCCATGCAAAATTGTTTCAATAAGCCCCATAAAAAATTGAACCAAACATTTATATTGTCTATAGTCAATGATAGTGTACGCTTTAACAACTTCCAATTTGTGAGTAAATAAAAGCAAATATTTTATCCCACAAATTAATAATCACAAAATAAAATTCCTAAATTATTATATTATTCTGCTTAAGAGTCTGAATTTCAATCTCTAACTGAACCCATTTTACAAAACTATACTAAACATAAAAATATTTTAAATGAACTCAAAATCCTTAGTCAAATCATATTTTGCAAGTTGTAAACATATCGATTAAGAAACAAAATTATTGATTCAAGTTAGTGTCTTTGAATTATTAGCATTTCATGTTTCTAAATCTTTTTCGTATTTCACATCGCTTAACCATAACCATGGTTATTGAAAAATGAGTAATACAACCATTAACCACTTTAATATTTAAATGTGTGAAGAATTGTTAGAGTAGTTCTTCGATGTATCTAAATTACAACAAAATACTCAAATATGCCTTTTGATAGTCATTTTAATCATTGAATTTATTTTTAATATTTCAGCTTAGTCTTCAAATGTGTTTTTTATTGATTATCTTAGTTCTTTTTAACAACAATCAATGTTAATAATTAGTATTATTAATATTTTGCTAAAGATGAAGATTATAAGCTTCAACTTCTTTATCTACTATCTAACTCCTACACTCCACACACACAAAATCAATCATATTCTCTATTGATCAACTTAATCAAATAACTATTTACCCGCTTTTAACACTTCTAACTTTTCTTCTTTTAATATTTTTTGTTGTTGAATTCATTAGACTATACGAGGCTGTCTAATTTTACATTAGCAAGTCATGTACGAAAATGTCTTGCTCATGATTACTTTAGAATAAATAAAGAATATTTATATTTATCAATTATAAATCCAAAGATTCAACCATCAACATAATTTTTTATTTTTCAAAAGTAATAAGATAGAAACTCGATTACTAATTATTTCATAAATACAAGAGAAAATAATTGTATATCTCAAAATTTAACTCAATAAAATGATACTAATTCAATTAAGTCTCAAAATTTAACTCAATGAAATGATACTAATTCAATTAGTGTCTCAGTTGAAAATTAGAACAAATCATTAATTTATATTTATAAAAAATATAATTAATTATTTTTTCACTTTAAGAATTAGACATGAACAATCATCAACAATATTAAAATTAGAGAGGGTCTTTAAAAAATACCGGATATAGCCGATTGACACAGTGAAAAATCTGGTTGTTTGGTTTTTTAAGTTTACTAATGTCGTACAAACAGAGCAATTAGTTATGTCAGTTTTTAATCATTTTTTAAATGGTGAAGATAGTTTGATAGATATGAAGACGGAACTGCCAACTATGAGATCTGATTTTGCTGCACTGGGATTGTATTGCGGTGGAATCTGGTTTTGCTGCACTGGGATCGTATTGCAGTGGAAAGAGAAAGACTTACTCATGAGAGATTTATTGGGTTAAAATTTGAGAGGGGTTGCTCCACTTTATTCTCTCATTGTGAATTTATTATTATTATTTTGTATTTGATAGAGCATGTGGATAATTGATAGTGGTGTTACACTACATGTTACACCGATGAATGAGTTCTTCACATCTTATACTTCAGGTGACTTTGGAGTTCTGAAGATGGGTAATAATGGTGTATCTATGGTAATTGGTGTTGGTGATGTATGCTTGCAAATCAACATGGGAATGCAATTATTGCTTAAAGGAGTTAAACATGCTCTAGATAATCGGTTCAATTTGATCTATGTGCATATGCTTGATGAAAGTGGTTTTGATAATCATTTTTCTTTTGGAAAGTGGATACATAGTAAATAAAGGTAACTTGGTTGTGGCTAGAGGGGAGAAAATTAGTAAATTGTATTGGACAAAAACGTTGGTTGCAAAAGACAGTGTGAATGTCGTGGATATGGAATCATCTTTGTGGCACCGAAGGCTTAGCCATATTAGTGAAAAGAGGTTAAATTGTTTAGCTAGAAATGATGTGCTTCCAAGATTGAAGAAGGTAGATTCAGAGAAATGTTCTCACTGCATGATTGATAAATAGACTAGAGTATCCTTCAAAAGATATCATCCATCTAGAAAATCAGAGTTGCTTCAGTTGGTGTAGTCTGACATCTGTGGCCCTTTAAAGGTAAAATCTTTTAGTGGTGCACTTTATTTTGTTACTTTTACCATTGACTGTTCCGAGAAACTATGGGTTTATGTTCTGAAGACAAAAGACCAGTGTCGGAGAAATTCACACACTTTCATGCTTGTTTGAGAGGTAGACATGCAAGAAGCTGAAACGTATTCGTACTGACAACGGTGGCATAATAATCATACGTGACAGAAAGGAGAAGAAACTTTGGGTGTCACAAGAATACTATATTGAAAAAGTGTTGCAAAGGTATCAAATGGAAAACTCCAAGACTGTAAGTACTCCTATTGCTGCTCATTTTAAGTTGACTTATAAACAAATTCCTTCTAGTGAAGATGAGAAAAAAGACATGGAACGAGTTCCTTATACTTCTACTATGGATAGTTTAATGTGTGCAATGATGTGTACAAGACCATATAATGTGTATGTTGTTGGTATAATCAGTAAATTTTTGTCAAATCCATGTAGAGAACATTGAAATTTCAAAATGGATTTTGAGGTATCTTCGTGGTACTACATGTATGGGGCTTTGTTTTGGAGGTGACAAACTTATTTTGGTGGGGTACTCCGACTCAGATATGAATAGAGATATTGACTCGAGAAAGTCAACTTCAGGCTACATGATTAAATTTGCATATGGAGTTGTGGCTTGGCAGTCTAGATTACATAAATGTATAACATTGTCTATAATTGAGGTACAATTCATTGCCATTACCGAAGCATGCAAATAATTGATTTGGTTGAAGAAATTCTTGCAGTAGCTTGGGTTTATTCAGGACAAATATGTATTATTTGTCGATAATCAAAGTGCTATTCATCTTGGTAAGAATTCAATGTTTCATAGCAGGTGCAGACACATTGATGTGATGTATCATTGGATACATGATGTTTTGGAAGCTAAGTTGTTGGAGTTGGCTAAAGTTCATACTGATTATAATAGTTGTGATATGATGACTAAAGCATTATCAAAAGTGAAGTTTGAATCTTGTTATGATATCACTAGTACTCCACATAGTTGTGAGGGAGAAATATGTTTGGTATTAGGCTCCCTTCCTATGTGGAGAAAGACTCAAATATTGTAGCCCATGTGTCTCACTTATTTAAGTGGAGAGTGGTCTAATTAGGGTTGTAAGAGAGAGACTATTTTGATAGAAAAGACAACCACCAAAAGAGAAAAGAGAAGAGTAACCCTATTCCCGATTTTGTTAAATCAATCACATAAAAACATAGATTGTATATTCGTTAACCATTGGATCGAGCTAGCATATTCAAAATTTTCAGGTCTTCGTTTTCAATGGTCGGATCGGCGAAACGACATTTAGAGGGGAGAAATCGTGCTCGCACAACAATAGGTTTTTTTGGGTGTTTTTCTTCTTCTTGCTTTTCATTTGTAGGCTTTAGTGCTTTGTTATTTTGGCTGATTTTAGGTACAATTTGTGCATCATTTTGAGACTCTATTGTACTCTTATTTGATTATAGTGGAACTATTTATTTGGTCTGAACGACTCGTGGTTTTTACTTTTGCATTGAAATATTTTCAACGTAAAAATATCGGTGCTCTTTACGCTATTTTATTTTGATTAATTTGTTGTCATTTATTTATTATTGCTCCTCACGAGTTCTTGCAAAGTATGAGAATTTTATATCCGCTGCATATTACTTTTATTGTGATTGTGTGTTTATTCTCCGTCGCAACTTAATTGACGTGAATTGAAAATAATAATAAAAAAAATACATAGAAAGGATAATAAAAAAAATATTACTTAGGAAGAATGATACATAAGTAAGTTAATTAAAGTTTGTCCAAAGTATTTAATTTTGTGAAGAATGATACACAAATAGACCAACACACTTGCTGCCAGGATTCAAATACATGATAAATAATGTGAGAATTTTATAAAAAAGGATAAATATATTGGATGTACAGTAAAAGAAAATAACAACAAAGAATTAATATGGAATCCTATTATAGCCGATTCAATTCAACGGGCTCACGGATGGACCTTTTTAAATGGGACCACTAAGGGACCATATAATTAATTAACAATGTTTATTATATCTGAAATTTGGTTAAGAAAATTAAGTACATTCATATTCAACCTGTCTCAAATATTTTAGATACATTATTTTAATTTTAAGAATTAGATCACCATTAAAAAACACAATTTTAATAATTAAAATAAAAGATAAAATAAATTTTAATTTTTATAAAATATTATTTAATTTTTAGTCTATAATTTTTTTTATTCTTTTCTAATCTCTTTTTTGAAAAGTTATGATTTTTTAAATAATATTTTTAGTTTTATAAAATCATAATTAAAGTTAAAGTTAAAAGTGAATAATTTTTTTTTAAACTAAACTTAAAATATTGTAATTTAAAAAATATATCTAATCCAAAACCATCTTCATTTCATTATATTATAAAAAATAACAATAAAAACTTGGAGACCTTGTCAATTAAAAGATATGTAGTGTTGCTGTGCAAACAATCCAATAATCTATCCTTCATGTTCATATCTAGGTTAGAAAGGTTTGGGGCAATTCCCAACCAAATTCTTGATCCCAGTCTATTAGGTAACCCAACTTGATTATGACAGAAGCAACGTTAAACTAATTTAGCAAGTACTTACAATCTTGGAAAATCAATTCAATGTCAACAACAACAATACAATGCAGTTCACCACAATTGCTGCACCAGACTGACAGTTATAGGGTGAACTGTCAAGTTGCAATTCAACTTAAGAATATGATTTTTAATTTAATATTAAAAATAAAAAGAGAGATATAGAATTATATTAGAAAGTAAGCACAACTTTGTATCATAGATTAGAAATTGTTAAAGAAAAGAGAGATGGACTTTGTAAAGAAAGAATAAAACTAAAGTTGACTATTCATTTTCCAATTGTAATTTCACAAACGTGTCAACGAGTTATCCCCGAAAGCATCTTAACATGATAAGCATAGTAACAATAACATGGAGACATAACAAGAACGATTAAGATCAGATTGCGAAGTGCAGAAGCACTCACTTTCTCTGCATTAGAAGCAAATCTTGCACAAAATGACACAAATACCCCCTATCTTAATATAATTAATAGAGACGTAAATAGAGACAAGTTGACCGTTTCTTTGCCTCCAAAAATTAACAACAGTAACCGACCTCTCCTTCTTCCCTTAATTTCCTCTCTTCCTCTTCTCTCTACCCCAAACCTTGAAAACACATTCACAAACCAAAATTAAAAAAAAAATTAAAATAACACAATTGACAAATATAATAATTATTATAGTTAATTTTTTAACAAAAATAATAATAAAATTCAAACGGCACATTTCATTGTCTTATTTGTCATCTCATTTTCCATTCTAAATTCTAACCTCCTCCCGCCGATGGCCGCCATGGAACGCCGGAAAACGCTGACCATGAATTGGGACGGCCTCGGCGACGATGAGGACGACTTACACTTCTTTGAAACCTATAACCGTCTCTCCACCGCCGTTCCCGACGATTTAGCTTCTTCCTCCGACGAAGAAGATAATGATTATGAAGACAGTCGATTATCCTTCGCCTCCGCAGTTTCCTCCTTTCACCCTGCAAAACATCGAAAGCCGCCAGAGCTTCCGTCGGCATCCTCCATTACTCCAAACTACGATATCTGGATGGCTGCTCCTGGATCCATCACCGAAAGAAGACGAAGATTGCTTGGAAGCATGGGATTGGATGAAAAGAAAGAAAATCTCAAAGTTACAAGTGTCGCCATTGGCCGCGGCATCACCAAAAAGTTCGAAAATAACCAAAGAGAAACTTCTCCTTCTTCAAATTCATCCAATTCCGTTACAAATTCATCATCTTCTTCAGTTTCCACTACTAGTCCTACTACTACAACAACTTCCTCTGTTTCCGTTCAGCAAAAATCAGAGAATTCACCTGTTTCATATGTCCTCGTTCGATCGCGATCAGAAGGCGACATTGATTCATTCTCCATGGCAAAATTAAGGAAGGAGGAAATAATAGGAAAAATTTCAAAGCAGCGGTTAACCAAAACCGCTACTGACGTAGGCGTGCCGAGCACACGTGCTCGACACGCAAATGGAAACAGATTTATAGTGAAGGATTCACATTCTGGTGAATCCGGTCACAAACGGATGCCATCGGCACAGATGGTAACGCCCGCCTCAGCGGTCGGAGCATTCTTTTTAATAAAGAACTTAGATACAGGAAAAGAGTTTATCGTAAACGAGTACGGCGAAAACGGAATGTGGAATCGGTTAAGCGATTTAGAAACAGGGAAACAGTTAACAATGGAGGAATTTGAAAACACGGTGGGGCATTCGGCGGTTGTTAAGGAAATAATGAGACGTGCTAATGTTGGAAGAAATGATGGTTATGGGAAGAAACTAGCTTCAAATTCTTATATTTTGAGGAGTTTAAAGTTAAGTAAAAGAAGAGGTGCTTCATTGTTGAAGAATATTAAAGGTGTTGCAAGTGGATTCGTTGGTGAAAGAGAAAGAGAAGTTGTTGCGCCACAAGCTGTTGCACCACCGGTTGTTGAACAGCAGCAGCAACAACAACAACAAAAAACTCAAGGGAAGAATAAATGGGTTAAGGTTAGACAAAGTGGGAAATCACAGAAGGAGCTTTCAGCTTTACATATGTGTCAAGAGTTTCAAGCACATGAAGGGTGTATTTGGACGATTAAGTTTAGTTTGGATGGTCGTTTTTTGGCTAGTGCTGGTGAGGATAAAGCGATTCACATTTGGGAAGTGCAAGAATGTGAGGTTATGTCTATGAAACCTGAGGAAGGGAATTTAACACCTATTCATCCTTCTTTGGTTTCTTCTATGGAGAAAACTGCTGGGGAGGCACCTTCTTTGGGTAAGAAGAAAGGGAAATTTGGAAGTAAAAGAGGGCCTGCTATTCCTGATTATGTTCATGTGCCTGAAAATGTTTTTACTTTTTCTGAGAAACCTTATTGTTCTTTTCATGGTCATTTGGATGAAGTTTTGGATTTGTCTTGGTCTAGATCTCAGGTATGTGTGTGCTTTTTAGATCATCTTTTTATACTACTTCTGTTTTAGATTTGCATTTGCTCCAACATTGTGATTTGATTGAGAATAAGGTTTAAACTCAATTATAATTGTTGTCAATAAAGTTTCAACACATTTACCCAAATAATAAGTTGAGATTGACCATGTCGTGATTGTGTCAAACTTCAAACATGTTAAGACACTAAACATGCTTTTGATAAGAAAATATTAGAGAGATCGAAACATGATAATATGATTGATGGGATCAAACGCTACAAGGATTGCAACATGATAATATGATTTATGGGATCATAATCACTTTTTTTTTTAATTGTTGCATATACATAAAAATAAAAATCTTTAATGTCATTGTGTATATGTTAATCAGGTACATTTTTTAAATCTGGTTTTATATTTTTGAAAAATTATTATTTAGTTTAGAAATCCTCAACAATCTTAATGTTGAAGATGAGAAATACTAATTTGAGCCTAACTTCAAAACAAAAATACTTACTTTTCTTTTAATTTTTTTGATTTTAGTGTGTCAAAACATTTTTAATTTGAGGTTGTGATCTCATAAAATTTGCTCCTTCATGATTGCATTTTAGAACTTTCGTGGATACACAGTAAAATATTAAAAATGTATTTTGCTTTTCCTTACAGCTACTTCTTTCATCTTCAATGGATAAGACAGTGAGATTGTGGGACTTGGAAACTAAGACATGCTTGAAATTTTTTGCACATAATGATTATGGTAATATGTTCGAACTATTTCCCCTATTTTTTTGGTAGACATGAATTTTACTAAATTGTACTTTTTTTTTGTTTCCTCTATTTATTTGTTGTAAAATTGAATATGGTATAGTAACATGCGTGCAATTCAACCCCATGGACGATGATTATTTCATTAGTGGCTCCCTTGATGCTAAAGTTAGAATGTGGAACATCCCTGCTCGTCTTGTTGTGGATTGGACTGATATTCATGAAATGGTTACTGCTGTTTCTTACACACCTGATGGTCAAGTATGTTTTTTTTTTCTTCCTTAGAAAAGTATCAATTTATAATTTGTTTGGTTACTACAATTTTTGGGTCAGGATTGTTTGCACTTGAAATTGTATGCAATTTCACGAAATAAGTTATCTCCATTGATTATATGAGATTAGACGGTTTAAATTACATATTAGTGACGTTAATTATAGATAATCTTAATCATTAGTTTTTTATCGAACCATTTAGAATTGCGCCAAATTCAATTTCACAATTTTCATTGTAATTGTAAAATGTTTTGATTAAAATTTAATAATTATACATTATTCTAACAAAATTTAACGATTAATGTTGGTTTTGTTCATTGTTTTATAGGGTGTTCTAGTTGGTACACAAAAGGGGAGTTGTCGTACTTATAGCATAGAAGGTGTTAATTACTCTTTACTTGTCAACTACTCATATTTACATTATTGTGTGGTCATAAAACAATTTAAAATTTTAATTACTATATTATTTTACTCTTAAATTTTATATTTTAATATTTTTAACTCTCATGGCTACCAGATTACAAATTAACTCAAACAAACACAATTGAACTTCGAAACAAGAAGAAATCTCAGCTAAAAAAGGTTACAGGCTTTGAGGTAAAATATAGTTTTTATGGTTTCCTATTAACCAATATTGCGTTATGTCAATAATGTATATTAACTTGTTTTGGATCTTCATAGTTTGCCCCATGTAATCCATCAGAAGTTCTTGTTACTTCAGCTGATTCCAGGATAAGAATTGTGGATGGTACAGATATTGTTCAAAAATTTAAAGGTAATTGATATATTTGCTTAAAACAAATATTTTTGCTCTTAAAAAAGTGATAATCATATCATAAAATTTAATTTTTCAACTTATAAAATAGACTTAATTACATTTTTATCTACTATTTTTGTTCTTTCATGAAATTAGTTATTCTTTTTTAAAATTTAGTATTTAAGTTTCTTTCTAAATTTTTTTAAATGCAAAAGTAGTGATGCGACAAATTTTCTATTGACATGATGTAAAATTGCTTTTAAATAGATTTCTAACTTTTAACTTTTTTGATGACATGATGTAAAATTTTAAAAAGCTTGAGAGCCAGTAAAAATAGAAGTATCTAAATGACTTATTTGTTATTGTTCTTTATCTTAAATTATTTGTCATTTTACGATACCAATATAATATTAATTACTTTTTTTTCCACTAATATATTCTTATTTATTGTATTTCAACTAATCAAACTTTTCCACTAACTACAATTAATAAGGGTTTGACTTTTTGAGTAAATAAAATTCATTTTATTATTGAAATCATCAAAACTAATTATTTTTTAGGAACTGTACCCAACTTAAATCAAACAATTAAAATGAAATAACTTAAGTTGTTAGTCTTATTAATCAATAGAATAATGTTTTTGTTAGATGTTAGTCAATAGAATAACGATTTTACTGGTTTCATTCCTGTTTTTTCCAATTGCACTCAAATAGATTACGTGAGCTGAATTCGCGTAACCTGTATAAACTTATAGTTCACATTCATGTATGTAGTAAATCAAAATCAATTTAGGAAGTTACATGAATTCAGCTCACCTAACCTATTTGTGTGGAATAAGAAATAAAAGAAATAAAACTGGGTCAAACTAGAACCAATGATAGAACAGTGTTACTAAAATGTTGGTAAAAAACAGGATTTCGAAATGCAAACAGCCAAATGGCAGCATCATTTAGTCCAAATGGGAGATATATCATAAGTGCAAGTGAAGATTCACAAGTTTATGTATGGAAGCATGAAGAGCATAGAAATACAAGCTCAGGTAAAGCTAGAAGTTTGGTTGTTACTCAATCTCATGAGCACTTTCCATGCAAAGATGTTTCAGTAGCAATACCTTGGCCATGCATGATTAGAGGTGATCCACCACAAGTTCCACTTCAAAATTCAAAAAAGAACTCAAAACATTCAATGGATGAAAACAGCAAGAGAATGCTTCCACCACTTCCAAAGAAAGGTAATAACAACAACAACAACAATGGAACAGAAAGTGCTCCATGTTCACCAGAACACGACCCTCCATCACTTTCAAGAACAGAATCAGGAATTGATAATGACTCATTTGCAAATAACAGTAAGAGAATGCTGCCACCTCTTCCAAAGAAAAACAACAACAATCAAACCATGGAACATGAAATGGAAGATGACCCGGCAGCGATTTCAAGGACGGATTCAGGGTTCGGCGATTCGTTTTCTTCGGGTTCTGGTTCGATGAGATATTGTGATTCACCTTCGATATCAGATGGAGCTACTCCATCTTGGTCATCTTCTTATTCATCATATGATGGTAGCCAGGGTGGTGCATCAGCAATTCATCCTTCAGCATGGGGTTTGGTAATTGTGACAGCTGGATTTGGTGGTGAAATTAGGTGTTATCAAAATTTTGGGTTGCCAAGAAGGATGGGTAGACAAGCTCATCTTTTTGGAAGCCCTGCATAATATCTGCAGAATTTTACTTAACTTTTTTTTTCCTCTTGAGAAATGAAGGAATGGCACAAGATTAAATGTAAATTCAAATTTTTGTTTTTAGTTTGGCATAAGATGTGGCAATTTTGTTTGATTCTATGTATCCCTTGGAAGCTTACTCTTCAAGTAAACGTATGATATAGTTACTGTTTTCTCGACCCTTTGATTTCAGTTAACGGTTGAGATTATTTAAAAATTGATTTTGTGAACATGTGATTTGAACACTATAGAAGGTAAACTACTGAGTATTATTTTTTCTTCTGAAGGAGAATATAGGATTGTTGCTCAAGATACTTTTGAGGCTCAATGAGTTTTTTTCTCCTCATAGACTTATTATATATTCCTCATAATTGCCTGGTAGTCATATTTTGCCACAATCATGTTAATTTTGTTTTTTAGGAACCAATGAATCACAGTGAAATTAATTGTCAGGTCACGATAAGATTCAATATTTTGCATCTGCTCTCCATTGTCTCAAAGGATCAAATTGTTGAAATTTTGATTAAAGTGGGTGTGTTAAAATATGAAGTTCTTATTGATGTTAATGTATAACTACAATCAAAGCTCGTTTGACTGTTGTATTAGTATAGAAATAAAATATGATAGATAATTAAATAAAAATAGGATATGTTACAGAGTTACACATATGAGAAAACTTATTCAATCATGTGTTTGATGTTGGTGTAAGTTTTAGAGGCCAATGTTTTGCATTTGAACTTAGAATTTGTATCATGTTATTATTTGTTTATTATATGAGACATCTAAGTTATTATGTTTTTCTCAACGTTATAAAGTCTGTGTAAAATTCATTTTAATGAGACATCGAGTGGATGACTTGATTGTGAGATACTATAAAACTTTATTCTTAAAGATTCACAGTCAAATATTATTATGAAGGGTGATAATAATACAATTGAGATTATTAAGTGTGTCGACTAATAATTCTATCTTACATATTATAGATATGAGATATGAAGTCATAACATAGATGCACATTAAGGTAAATGTGTACTGAGTTGACTCTCATACTACGATTCCTGCATGTGGAGTTGATTGTTTTTATTATTGTCAAGCGTTGATTGTAACAAGACAATTATAAAGATTAACTGGACATTCAACAGTCATGCAAAGGATCATGAGTGAGCTAGATGAGCTTTACTCATGCTACATAACAATAGTAATATAGGTGGTAATATATGATATTGATCTTATTTATTGTTACTAACTATACTCAAGTATCAAAGAATATAATATTGTAATATACAAGGGCGACACATACTATATCTTGTGTTCAACATAGATATAAGGGCAAATAGGTAATTATACACGAGGTCATTATCACAAAAATGTTAAGTCAAATTCCAAAACATTATCGTCCCTTAGGTAGCAGTGATGTGTTGCTAGATACCGCTTACTATTTATAATATTGAGTCAATGATTTAATGTTATTGCTAACATTACGATAAGCTACAAGGCCACACATGTAAGAAAAGATTAATGAGAGATTGAAAGAAAATAAGTAAGACTTATTTTATTTAGAGGTACACTTTGATGACACCTTAAGCTACAATGCTCTAGGTCAACGTGAGTTGCTCTATAAATAGATAGAACCCGAACTGCACTGAAACTTCAGTGAGCATTTTTCCTTCACCAGTTTCATTCATCAACTAGCACTGTAAATGGAGGCTACTCTCATTTGAGTTTGTGTGTGTGGACTGTGTAGAGATATTGTCGTTCGAACAATACTTGTGATTCTATCCAACACTTGTTTGCAAAGGTTATGCACTACAAGATGTAATTATACGATCTTTGACTCATGGGCATTCATAAGAATCCATCAAAGATAATTTTAAATTCTGTTGTATTTTATATGTATTTTAGTTCATGTTTTTCCTTCATTTGATGCATATACATTTTTTAACATATTTTAAAACAATTTTCCGACGAACTTTAGACATTTTTCACAAAAATGTCGAAATGTATTTTATTTTTGCACAAATATACTCGGTCCATCAAATTGTCATTGTAAATTAAAAAGTTAATCCCAAATTTCAGATCCAATGTACAATCTTGAAGTGTAATAATATGATTCTCATTGAAGACACCTAAAAGGAATATGAAGCTAAGGTTGTTATGACAGTTACAAAGAGATTATTAATTTCTCATAGAAATTGTTTTTCATTTACTTAGCTTTTCCATGCATCATTATAAAAAGTTTTCTAATCATTTCTAAACACAAAAAATACTTTCACTCATTCCTCATACTCAAGCATTCAATATCATATCATAGATTTAAATCTTTTTCTTGATCAAATCGGGTGTGCAATATAGTTTTGATGCGAGAAACAAAACCGAGGTTATATCAATTTTTGGGATGTCTATTTTAGATATGAATCATCGTGGGGATATCAGTTGATTGCATGTCGAAGGACTAAATAAGGTGATCTTCAGACAATTTCTAGAGAGGGCTCTCTAGGTGTCTACTCTTTCATGATCAAGACGGGTGTACAATCGAGTTTTGAAGTGAGAATAAACAACGAAGTTATATTGACTGTTAGAGTGTCTATTCCAGATATGAACCATCATGAGGATATCGGTTGATTGAATGTTGAAGGACTAAAGAAGGTGATCTTTAGAGAATTTCTAGAGAGCATGTGTCTATCTTAATTGTGATTGATGAAGATAAATATATGTTCAAAATTTGGAGGATTTTTTTAAGATTCTTTGTCAAAGAGCTTTTAGGAAGAAATATTTTTAGGAAGAAATATTTGTGTACAAGATTTTTTTAATTTGTGTTGTTTGATTTAGATACAATCTATGAATCAATATAATTATCCAATACGCTTTATACTTGAGTTCACTGCAATACAAACTTTTATTTTCTGTGACTCAAACAATTTTCATTCGAATTTTAAAAAAAAATCAAACTCTATTCAACTCTTTTTAAAATTCATTGTCAATAATTTCATACATAACAACATCAACATTTTTTGAATAATAAATAAAAAAATACAACCTTGTACACATTTTATAAAATAAATGACTAAAACCAAAATAAAAATATTAAATTATTATTTATAAATAAAATAAATCAACACTAAAGAATTTTCACCGACTAAAAAGCGAGGAAATCAACTTTAATAAACCTTTATATCCAAAAACATATTAGAATTAGTCAGATATATTTTCTCTTAATCAAGAAAAGACCTAAACTAAGGTAAAGTGAGGAAGAATAAGTGAAATTAAAGGAACATCTTTTCAGTTAAAAAAAAATATATATATATATGTATAGAGAGAGAGAGAGCTAAAACATTTAAATATTTAGGAATATGCACTTTACGAGTGAGTGAAGTTAAGAATGAACAATCAGAAAGCCTATCTATAAAGACAAATAATTAGTGCAATAAGCAGTTGATATCTTTGTGCTTGAAAGACATCAAAATGTTGCTGCTGAAGATCAACAGAGACCATTTCCTCTTTTGCTGTGTGCTTTTGCAAGTGCTTGTCCTTGCTGGAGGTGAGAGTCTAGAAGCATCACAATATAAGGTAACAGATATTAATAATTTGTTACATGTCACGATTCGAGTTCGAGTATTATATATTCTCAGCTGCTGACTTTATTTTTTATTAATTAAAGTGATATTAATAATTATTTTATAATTGTTTTTTAAAAGAATTTCAATATTTTGATATATATTTTAAAATTATAAAATTAAATTTTATCGTTGAATCATCACTTTAAATATTCAATTAATGTGATATTAATCAAAATTTATTATTTTAAAAAATTAAATAAAAAATCATTAACCAACTAGAAAATAGACCCTTGTTATTGTCTAGACTATTCTCATCACTATTTATAAACTATCAATAAAATAAAAGCAATTCAAACTTCTGTGAAAATTTTTAATATTAGAATGAAAAAATTATTATTTTTATTTTAATACAAACATTTGAAAAAAAAATATAGTTAAAATCTTATTAAAAAAACATAGTTAAAACAATATTTTCATAAAAATATAAAAACAATTAGACAAAGGCATGGTTTTTATTTTCTAATATAAAAAATTATATATATATATATATATATATATAATTACAATGTCCTGTAAATATAATTTATTTGATAACTGCATGAACATTTGATATAATAAAGCTTGAGTTCGAATCTAAAATTTTCTTCTCCTCTAAAATCAGTGCATGTGAATTTGTCGTGAAACTCTTTAAAAATAATAATTTATAATTAAAATAAATTATAATCATAGTACAACCTACGGTTGTTAATTATTACAAATTTTGCATTTCTTTTAAATTTTAGTCGCTTTAAACCTTTCCCCCCACCCATAAGTGGTGGTAATTGGGTTTTCGAGAGTCATATATATATATATATATATCGATTACCAATGAAATAGTTTCGCTTACAAATTTTATCTTCGAACTTAGTAGAAAAATTGCACCTATGTGATCACCATAGAAACCACATGCACATGGGGAGCTGAAACCTCAAATCGTGTGAGCTTAAGATTTGGAGACACAAACTCAAGTGAAATATTGGTTAGACACCTAAATTCCAAGCATCTAAGACAAGTTGACCCATTGGAGCCTCAAGTTCTTGATGACATACCAAGGAAACCATTTCAAGCATGCACAGTAGATCAATTTGTGGTCTCGGCGCCATGCGTCGACTCACCCATCTGTTACTTGTACCTCAAGTTAATCGGCAACGATGATTGGCGGCCGGGTTTTGCACAAGTTCAAGTGCTTGAGGGATCTCACCTTAGCTCCAATTACTTCTATTTCCGGCGATATTTGCCTAGACTTGTTTGGCATGGTTTAGATGTATGTGATAGTGAGGTTACTCCTTTTGGTCTCAAGAAGAAGAGAAAGGTTCATGTGAACTATCCATAATGTAAAACTCCATACAACTTTCTATGTGTTTCTTTTAACCAAGTAGAGAAAAATCAATAATTTTCTCCTTGAAATGTAAATTATTGAATAGTATTAATGTCTTTGAAATTTGGAAATATTTAGCTATGCAATATGTGCTCGGCAAGTAATTATTATACATAAGTTAATTACTTTTTTCATTATTAAATGTGATAATTTATTTTGTTTTTTGATTTCACAAAAAAAATTAATTTCATTCGAAAATGTATCTACTTTGGTTTTACATGTAGAGGGTATTTTTTAGACTACCTCGGGAGGGAGTCATCAAGGCCAAAAGCAATAGATACAAATTGGTGGAATAAGGTTCTTTCAAGTTAGTTTGGAATAATATTGACTTATTTATCTCACATTCAATAAAAGTTAATCACAAGTCTAAATTTGTAAGTAAAGTAAATATGTTTGTGGGAACCACTTACAATTTACTTGTGTGACTAATTTTCATTACGATATTTGATAAATAATCCACAATTCTTTAGAGATAATCTATGTCTCACTATATTTATAATAATTTATTTATTAATGTAATTATTACGACGGATTTGAGTACCACTTATATGTTATTTTAATAAAATTTTAGTTATTGAAAAAGCAATACACAATCGGTACAAGAAATAAGTGTTTTAACGTTGGAGGACAGTCGATTCTACAATGGAAAATTAAATAAGATTTTTAAAAGTTGATTAGTGTTGATGTAGCGTCAAGTACTTGTTTGACGTTTAAAGCCTTAAAGTTAAACACTAACGTGTTAGAGGACGCTAGTTAGCATTAATTTTTCCATATTATAGAAGCTATATCATGTTTCAATACTCCGACATAATATTAACTAACATTAATTAGATGTTGATGCTATCTTCCTATTTATAGTTTCCGATTTAAAGTCATCTTATTTACATTAATTTTAGCGTCCACCACGAAGGCTTATACTAATAATTATTGGTATCAATATTCAAATACTTCTAACACTACTGACTATCATTTTTTTTCCTAAGTGGGTGGTTAATCTCAAATTAAATAGCTGCCATTTAGTTCCAAGTAATTTCTGGCACTTTCAATGGACTGGCTTACGATATATTTGTGCATCCAACCCTTTAGCATAGACAACCAATTAAGTTGGAGGCCGCAATTTTTTTTTATAATACATCCTAACTTTGAACAATTATATTGATATTGTTTAAAGTCTAAACTTTTATATTTGTAGTTCTTGCTAGAATAAACAAAATTTGAATTATTCTCGTAGTTCAACTACACACTTCTATCTATCTTCTTTTTAAACTAAATTTCTTTCATCAATCTAATTTATCTTTTCTCCTCTCCACACCCACCATCACTGACTCATTGTGTGATGACAACTGCAACCTACCAAGCACCACCACCAGCCACTGACGGATACTCTTATACCTTTTCCCTCTGATTCTCTAATAGTTCATTTCGCAAATCGCGTCTGAATCGCGCGACCCTATAAAAGCATAAAATTGTATTTCACTTTTCCTAATCGCGTTTTCTACATAATTTTCACCAAATCTCATTTCAATCCTCCATCCAATAGAGGTTGATCATTCAACAAAGATTAGAATCTTGAATCTTTGATATTAAAGTTTTGTGATTTTAGGGTTTTCTAAATTGAGATTTTAGGATTTTGTGATTATTTTTTTTCTTCTAAGTTGATAGTTTTTGAATCCAATTTTGTTATTGTTGAAATTGATTTTGAATCCAATTGTAGTTGGATTTGATTCTAATTTTTGAATTCAATTATGCATTATTATATTCAATTGTAGTTTGATTTGATTATGATTTTTGAATTCAATTATGCATTTTTGAATCCAAATTCTGATTTGATTTGATTATGTTTTTAATTTGATTGTTTGGTTCTAATTTGATATGATTTGTAGTTAAACTCTATACATTAACACTTTATTAACACTTTATGTCGGTAATTCTTATACTTAAGTTTAATTGATTTTTCTTGGTACTAATTTACTTTGAGAACAATGGTACTAATAGATCGCTTGTTGGTAATTCATTAGGTCGCTTGTTGGTAAATGTTGCAGAGTTGATTACACACAATTGTGAGAAATTCTGGGTTTTTTAATTACTATGTTTCCTAATATTAGAAAGTTTGAATCTGGATTTCAGAAGCATAAGAAAAAGAAAACACTTGAAGAGTTAACTCAATATCGAGTAGGAGCTCTTGATAAATTTTTTTTGTAAAAAAATCACTAATTTTTATTGAAAATCATAATGATGATGTTGAAATTCTTGAAAAAAGACTATGTTAACGTTGATAATGTTATTGGTGATAATTTTAAAAGGAATAACTCACTTGATAATCGAGAGGATAACGTTAATGACAATGTAGAGGAAACAAGCCCATTTGAAACATTTCTTTGATATATTTGATCCAAAAATTCGGGCCATGTTCTTGATTAGGAAAGGTTTTAAAAGATACTTTTTTTTCATTGATAATGCTTTGTGTTGTAAATTTTCAAAAAAAGGATTGGTAAAAACCAATTAACAAAGGAGGAAAAAATAGTCAAACTATTGATAAAATTAACGACTCAAATACCAATTGGGAAATAACATAAATATTGAAAAAAAAATATTTTTTAAAATATTTTAATAATAAATTTTTTTGTTAAACATAGTTTGACCTATGAATTTGACACAATTGTCTAATAACATGTTACACATATTACAAATAATAATGTTCACTTTTATTATATTTTATAATAAGATATGTTAATATTTTCCAAATTTTGTTACTATTGAAGAATCTTTTTTAAATATTTTTGAATGTGAATGATACAACTGACCAAAGACTTTTTGATATTTTACAAAATGAATTGAAAAATCTTGATCTTGATCTATTTGATGTGTGAGGACAAGGTTATGATAGTGGGTCGAATATGAAACAAAAACATCAAGGTGTACAAAATAAATTTTTAAACATAAATCCAAGAACCTTTTAAACTCCTTGTAGTTGTCATAGTCTTTACTTGGCGTTGTGTGATATGGTTAACTCTTGTATTAAAGCTAAATATTTTTTTGAAGTTGTTCAACCTATTTATACAATTTTTGCCAATTCTACTAAGAGATGGAAAATTTTAAAAGACAATTTAAGAGAATTGACTCCAAAATCTTTGTCATCCACTTGTTGGGAGAGTCATGTAGATAGTGTCAAAACTATAAGAGCTCAAATGTTATATTTTAGGGAAGCTTTACTTGAAGTTTTGGAAAAGAATCTAAATACTAAAATAAGAAGTGAAGCTAAATCCTTAGCAACAAATGAGCTTGATGATTTTGAGTTTTTAATGACTATAATTATTTGGTTTGAAATATTATTTACAATTAATTTTTACGATTGAATGATATGCTTATTGATTTTGCTGTGGAAAAAAATAAAGGGATTGATTTTATTTTTTGATGGATATATCTTGGATAATGCTAAGGAAAATGCTATTGAATTGAATATTGACCTAATATTTTTTCAAATACGTATAATTAGAAGAAAAATATTGTTTGATGAGAATTTTAATACTGTATCAATTGAACTATTTGAAGAAAAATCTTTTATGGTTAATTATTTATTTTACCTAGTTGATCAAGTTGTTGTTTCTCTTACTAAGAGATTTGATCAATACAAAGAGTATGAAAGTAATTTTGATTTCAAGTTTACTTCTTACAAGTTATAATCATTGAACGGTGCAACTTTAAATCTTGTTGTAGTTATGTTGAATATGCATTGAAACACAATGAGCAATCCGAAATAGATGAGAATGAATTATTTGTAAGGTTAAAGTTACTAAGAGAAATCTTTCTTGGAGGCAAAAGTTGGACCTATTGATATATTTGAAAGAATTAGAATTATTTCTTAATATAATTATTATATATAGAATTTTGTTGACTATTTCCTTGATAGTTGCTTCTACAGAAAAAAGTTTTTCAAAAATAAAGTTGTTGAAGTTTTATTTATGGGGTCTACCATGTTACAAGAAAAACACAATGAATTAATATTAATAACAATTGAAAATGATCTTTTAGAGACAATACAATATCAAAACTTAGTTAATAAATTTACTTCAAATAATATAAGAAATATAACTCTTTTTAAATAGTAAGAAGATTAATATTAGTTTGAAGTTTTATTTATAAATTTTATAATTTATTTTATTAAATTTAAATAATGTAATTTGAATTTTTAGTATTTTATTTGTAAAAATATAATATTTTAAAATAAATTATAATTTTTAAAATTATAATTTTTATTAAGAGTTAAGTTTTTTAGATGGGAAGACAACCTCAAAAAACATTACAACCAAAAAAATTTTCGAACAAATGCTATGTCACCGATCCATGTGGAATAAAGGGTAACATGACTTTTATTATTCTTTTGCCCGTTGCTCCAAAGCAAAGTAGAAAGCGACCAACATCATAAAGCACCCAAATCAAATATACTTTTCAAACACATGTAAAAACTACATTTCAAACTAGCTAATTCAAAATTAAACAATATACAAGCTCATTTGTAATCTTTCAGATAGTATACCATACACCGGCAAACTTTGTAATTTCGCTAATAAGTTTTCTCCTTAACGTATTCGCATCTAAAATAGATTATCTTGCTCTCATATTTATAGTGTAATTGGCGGCATACTGTTAGATTAGATTAAAAGAGAGAAAACATTATTGTATATTTTGCTCTATCTTCAATTAAGGTATAGAGCCGCAAATAATTTAAATCAGTTCTTTCGCATCTGAATCACTTCCATTTACTAACTTGGATGTCCCCTGAAATATTATTTGCAGTCTATTGTTGATCGTATTAAAAGTTAACTTTCTTCTTAGAAATGTTCAATTTTATCGATCATGGGACACTTTAAACTGATTAAATCTACAATTCATGATATATTGGTATACAACTTTGATGTTTACGCATGACCGATCTGTCTTATAAAAAATTTGGATTCTTGGTTGAGGAATTTTATATTGTCAGTAGATATTGCTAGTAGAAAAATTGTTACAGTAGCATGGAAAAAAATCATGTTCTCCTTTGAAAAAAATGGATTTGGCCTTCGATCCTTGCGCTCTATTGACTCTATTGGTTTGATTAAGCTTTCTTGGGACATGTTTTCCTCGCATCAACAATGCGTTTTACTTTTTAAGGCTTATTTTCATCGTGCCAATAATCCTCAATTTGGTTACGAATTCAACAATTTCGCAAAGTCCTCGCCTTGTGTATGTGCTATAATAAACTATTGCAGATATTTTGGTCAATCACTCTTAGGATATTCTTGCTTGTTTTGCTCATTCATTTTCCAATATTGTTGCTGAGATGCATCAAATTATTACTCCTTTAGTGGATTGTGATGACCAACTGGTTTGGAGTCTAACATTCTGAAATTTTATCCTTTAAGGATGCTTACCAAAATCATCATCGTATAAGTATGAAGCTTAGTCAGTGTAAAAAGATATGGAGTACTGCAATTCCTCATTCAAAATATTTTCTTGTTTGGCGTTTTTCCATGATAAAATGCCTACAAATGATCAATTAAAGAATCATGGGTGTGTGGGGGTGTCACGTTGTCAGCTCTGTTCCTTGGCAAAATATTGATCATCTTTTCTTTGATTGTGTATTTTCTATTCAGTTGTCGATATGGTTGTCCTATGTTTTACGTAATATGGTTTATTTTTCTTCCATCTCTTTGATTCGTGAGATTTTAAACAAAAATTGGAATTCTCATGTGGGTGACGTCATTCTCTCTGATGTTATTCACATTGTTTGGATAATTTGGTTTGCATGTAATCAATTAGCTTTTACGAGCTATCCACCATGTTTCTTCTGTTGTATCTCTCTCAGGTAGATTCTCTAAAGGTGTAACATCTTCATCAATGCATGAATTTTTTATTCTTAAACATTTTTTTATTGAATGTCATGCTCCTAAAGCCCTTGTTGTTATACAAGTCATTTGGTTGAAGTCTCCTTGTCGTTGGATTAAATGTAATATTGATGATGTCTCTATAGGTAATTCAGGTCTTTATGCTATTGATGCTATTTTTAGAGGTTCAAATGGCATTATTATTGGTTGCTTTTTGGATTACTTGAGTGTTAATACATCATTTTATGCCAAATTTTCTTCGCCAACTCAAAAAGTTAGTTTCATATGTAAATAGAGTGTAATTTTCCTCGTCAGTTACTGCGTGAGTGAGTCTTCCTCCACATTCCTCCGACTTTGCAGGTCGGTTTTTCTGTGAATTAATTTGTTTTCAATGAACTGGTCAAAAACCACTTACATGGATTTTGCTCAAATTAGTTGCAGAATTCCTCTATAAATAGAGAACTCCACTCAATTCTCCCATCGCATCGAAACTCTAAAAATTTCTGATTTGTCTCTTTTATCCCTTTTTTGCTTCATTTCAAATTTTCTTTTTGTCGTTTATCGAAATAAATACCTCCTTCAGATTTTTGAGGGGTTGTAATCGACATATTTAAAAGGTGCCTTTCTAGAATAGTTTTCTACATAACAGTAGGAAATTGATGCAGAGTATCTAGTATGTTTTTATCATTAGGATCGAACTTGTGGTTGATCGTTTGATGTGCACAATTTTGAACATTATTGCGAAATGTCTTAAAGAGGGCAACTTAGTCCGCAACTTAACCCAATAATTTCTTTGGTGACTGAAAATTATTTTTAATTAATTTTTGAAATTCAAAAACAACAACTTTAAGATGTTTATTTCTGCAATGTCTATTGAAGAGATTACTAGATCTAATTCCACTAATTTTAATTTCAATAAACCATTTTAGTTTGATGTCACTTCAAATTATTGTAACAAAATATGCTATTTTTCTTAACTATTAAAAATATTACCAATATTTTTAAAAATGGCATTCCAATGGTTTCAGAAATAGTAGAACAAAACATAAAAGGATAAGAAAACTGTATAATTAACTCAATGAGAAGCTAATGATTAACTCTTTAAGAATTATATGTAGATAAGAAAATTGCATTTTTTTTTGTTTTTGTAAAATCTAATATTAGCAAGCTTATCGCACATGTTGTCTTCCCTATAAATATGTAATTCCATTTTCCTCGTAAGAAAAATGCAATTCAACCATCTAGTCTTCAACTTCAACGGTACAAGATTTGAATTAGTAACAGATTTGACATATAATAAAAAGTTATACTATATCCAAAGACAATCAACATTTAGAACGAGTAATCTCAATAGTCATTCAAAAATTAATCAGTCAGTCACGTGAGCGATTGAAAATTAATCCCATAGTCATTCCAAAGAAATAGTTAGAAGTTTTTGTGTGATTACAACCTTATACAAATCCAAATTATATATTTAGATAGAGATTAATGACCATACAAGATCAATGTAAATGTTTTTACACTAACAATAAACACAAACAATTAATTTGAGCGGTTATTTGATGATGAAAGTTATAATTATGTAGTGAATAATAAAATCAACAATTACTAATCATTGTCATAGTAAAATTAATTTATACGGATAATAGATACTTTTTTTCTCAATTAAATATATATAGAAAAATTACACATTATTTGTCTTTTGAAATAATAATTAAAAAAATAGTCTTTTCATTATATTTTTATTTTATTTTTGTATATATTTAAATAATTTAAATTTATGGTTGTGACCAATGACCATTTAAATATGGCTGTTTAATAACAGTAGGTTTTAAAATGAAATAAAGAAAGAGGAACATAATGAAAACAATCTCTTGAAAATTGGGCCGGGCTTCTGGAATGATAGATAGTTTTCTTTTTATTTTAAACATGTAACACTGAAAAAGCTTATGAATGAATATATTTGATGTAGACCTTCAATTAAAGTCAAACTTTTGGTAACTTTAGTTCTTAGAACTATATTGCTTGCAAGGGAAACAAGGCATCGAAGAAGTGAGAGATGAATCAAATATAGCAATAGATATATGATGTAAAGGACATTCAGTAAAATTACAAGAGTTGTAAACTTGTAAGGAATGCTAACAAAAAAGCAAATCACGTGCATTAAAGTTCTCATTCATCACACCGCAGCAGTAAAGCAAAGTTTTCTCATTGCACAAAATGCATCCTTATATGTTCAATTTTTATTATTATATCACAAGAAATTTGGATTTACTTTTCTATATGTTGAACTTATGAACGTTTTTATGTGAAGAGAAAATTATATAATATTTAAAATTTTAAATAGCATGTATTAATCTTGTTAAAATTTATTCATTTCCAAATTAGATAATTTTTTTAATACTAACAAAATTATAGCTTCCCTTTACTGTTGCAGAAGTTTAAGATTTTATTTATATATAATTACTCTTAACATGTTGCTAAAACTAGTTACATATCTCATAAAACAAAAATTAGCTTGAGGCTAACCTTCCCTTTGCAAATTTTATCGTTTTTATTTTAGAAAAGTTTGAATTATTATCAATTAAAATTAGAGACAAAAAGAATAATATTATTTTTCTTTAATTTTTATGTCTTTAGTATTTACTGGTGTAATTAGAGATAAATTTAAAATTTTTAATATCTAATTGTTGTTTGTAACTTATTATTTTTGAATTTAAACTATTTTCTTCGTCTTCTATATCTAAATTTATTTTCCACTTCTATGTTGTCTTCTTTAAAAAAAAAACAAGACAAAACACTATAAATTTCCATATATTCTCAAAAAAAGATGAGAGCGAATATCTTGAATTCTTTTACAATGATTTGAGAGTCGCGCTATTTTATCTTCAATATTATTAATTGATACTCTTGATGTATTATTTCTAAGGGTGTAGCTCCTTTTTTTCGCTTTCTTTTTTTTGCATTTTTATTTCTTCCGTGTAAACAAAAAAAAAATACTAAAATTGCTTATTAAAAAAATTGAATGCAAATAGGGTGTTTTTGGGTAACCGAGTGATATATATGCTATTCAATTAAAAAGCTTTAATTTTTGTCAAAAAGAATTGACTTTTTGTTTAATTACTATTAATGAGAAAGAAATATAGTTAATGAGAATATGGAAAATATTCATTTTGCCATGAAAATTATTTTGCTCAATAAAATGATATTAATAATAGAGATATACATCAAAAAATCAATTTGTATACATGTTGATATATTAAGAAATAATTATGCTATCACAACACACTAACATATATTTTTCAACGAAAATATCTAATATAGACCTCTCAAAAAATAGTCAAAAGACACACTCTTACTCTTTTTTGATAAAAAATATATTTTATAATAATAAAAATAAAAATAAATAAAAAATATTTGATTGAAATTTACTAAAAATAATACATTTCAGCTTTAGACCAGTAGCATATTTAGAAAGTGTGTTACTAATATTCCCCATTTAAAAATGTTAAAGCTGTATTAATTAGGATATAAATGTTGTATGGAATAATATTTTAATATACTATATATCTATAATATTCCTCATATGACAGTTGGTAGTATAGGATCCAGTGCATCTTATAAAACTCTTTCAAGTCCACTCTTTTTGAGACACTGAAAACAAAAACTGATGTATAGCAACAAAAACAAACCTCCAAAAAGTAAAGCCAATTAAAGAAGCTAAGAGAAATCATTTAACAATTTTGATTTGTTGATTTTATTCCAATATTGTAAGATCTTCATAAACAACAATATCCCTATATCTCTCTCTCTCACTCACTCTCTTTTTTCTAATGACTCACTCTTACCTCTATTCCTTCCTTCCTTATATTTCTCTTTCATTTTAATTCATTGTTTTCTTCTTTATCTAATTCATGCATCATTTCTCATCAAACATGTCAAATCCAAATCTCTTTCTTATAAAAAATTACAAAGAAGATTTGAGCAATCTCAAGAATAATAATGTGAAGAGTACTCAAAGCCTTGAAGGAATTAGTTCCATCTCTCAAATTTCACAAGATAACAAAAAAGAAGATAATAGTGAAGAAGGAAGTTCAAGAACTCCATCATCATCATCATCAAAAGAAAAGATCAAAGAGAAAGAAGAAGAAGAATTAGAAGATGGTTTTAGAACTCCAACATCTTTGGAACACAAGATTTCAGTGATGAAATGTCCACCTGCACCAAAGAAAATAAAAAAATATCTGAAAAGAAGATCATCAGAAGCAACTTGCAACTGTAGACAACAACTTGATTTGTCAAAAGAAGTTGAATTATTGTTTCCACAAACAACTCAGCATATTCCACTTTCTGATCATTCACATAGCGCCAAGAAAATTCGAAGATATCAGGAACCTAAATGACTTTCATTCAACTTTATTTCATTGCTTGTATCATATTTCATTTCTATGATCTGTAACTGTTAAAGGGGTGCAATTAACATCTTCAAAATTTTTGTCACTATATTTTTTATTTTTTCCTATAATTTATATGCTTTAACATTTTCTTTTGGGTGGTTATTATGTGCTAATATATGGTACAAGTTGTTAAAGATATATACATAAATATTTAACTGACTAATAATTTTTTGTTTTTTCAATTTTTTTTACATGTATAAAAATACATAAATATTAAAATAACTTTTTTTAAATATATCTATAAGTTGGTGTAAATTATTTAGCTTTTTAAAAATTATTATATTTTTACTGACATCCAAATTGATGGTTCATTATACCACATAAATTTATTTTGTAACCGCTTTTAAAAAATAACTACAAAACATTTCATTTTTATTTATTGTGAATGTAAACCGTATTTATATTAAACTTACAGCTTAAAGTGTATTTGACAAATTTTTCAATTAAAATTTATTAATTTACACCTATTAAAAGTAAGTAAGTGTAAGTTAAATAGTCTATACAATTTATAAGCTTACCTCACTCATTTTTTAGTTAGCTAAAATTAACAAGTTACACTTTAAATACTTTAAAGTGTATTACACAAATTTATAATTATAACTTGTTAATTTGTTCCATTAAATATATGGCAAAAATACATTTATTTATCTTCATTAGGATTGTGACACAAAAGAAGAAAGGCTATTATTAAAAAAGAGAAAGGCTAAATATATAGAAGAACCTTAGAGACTTAGAGTTATTTTTTTGTCTTTCTTTGGACAAGAATCTTATTAATTAATACTATTTTAAAAATGAGATTAATTTTCATAAGTTGAAAATATAAAGAGTGTTACATATATTGTAGGCAAACTACAATCAATATGAATGATTTTAGAAATAGTCATAATTAAAATCAATTATTTGAATGATTTAATATTTATGATTCATTGGTAGTGTAAAATATTTTTATATTTATATATTTTGAAAATTTTAAAATTGGAAAGTGATAGGTTAAAATATAAAAAAGTAGGGGTGCATAAAAAATCATATATTAATTAATAGAGTTTTAAAATTGCACTCTATAAGCATACATAGATGTGTCCCAACTTCCTTATGAATGTGGCTGATCCTTAAGTCATGAGTCATTAAGACTCCGTTTGAGAGTTTGATGGAGAGAGAAAGACTTTGAAATGTTATATATTAATGATTGATATTATATTTATAATTTTATTTTTCAAGAGAGAAAATCAATTACTGTTTTCATTATATATTTATTATTATTGTAAAAAATCATGAAAAATAATTAAAAATATATTAGTAAAAAATAAATAATACAATTAAAATTAAAAAAAATGTTTTACAAAAATAGACAAAAGAATAATGTAATAAGATTTTACTAGTATTTTAAGTAGTATTTTAAGTAATTGTTAAGGTGTAAAGAGAAAAGTTTTCAAAAGATGAATGTGAAGTATATATGAACCGAGAAACGGTTGTTAGATATAATATAGTATTTTCTAACTTTACTGCTCCAACCAATTACTTTTGTACAGTTATGATGTTGGTTTGATGCTAAAGGAAGAGAATTTATTCTTAACGTAAACAAACAAAATCAAGATTCATCTTACAAAGATTTCAATTTGGTTTTCATTTTCTTTCTGTGTCTCCTATGATTCTTCCTTCCAGTTTACGCTTGGAGAAGTTGTCTTTGGATTCCATTACAAGAAAGCATGAACCACTTCTTAACTCAACGGGAATGATAATATATTACTCAATTTCATTTATACAGAATATTAATGTGTTTTTTTCAGCTTTATTTGCACATCATTGTCTACAAACTGTATATGTGTGTGTCAATATTTGTTGTTTGTAAAATGAAGCAATTAATAAAATGTGATTGTTATATTCATTTTTTCTTCTTGTATATCTCCATTGAAGCATTCATTTTGACGACAAACTATTTAATATTAAGTTTTACAGTAGTTATTTTACTTGATAAGATATAGTCTTTTCTTTTTCTGTTTTCATTAACTTTTTAACAATTTTTTTTTTCGGCTAGAGTTTAAATTCATTATATATTATTAACAATCAATTTATTTATTTATTTTGTAGAATATAAAAATGACAATGATATAAATTAAAATTATCGAAGTGTATAATCATGTAACATTTTGAGAGTATATACGAGAATCTAAAAATTATCGTCCCACAATTATTTAAGTGAACATTATTTAAAGAATCTAAAAAGATTTATTTCAGAGTCACATTTCAACTATTTAACACTCTATTTGAATTTGGTTTAATTTTGGTTTAATTTTGTGTTATGTTAAACAAATCTGAATTAATTTGTGTTATGCTAAATAATATATATTATTTTGAAAAATTTAAACTTATTTTAATTTGTGTATTATTTTAAAAAATTTAAATTGAATTTGTGTTCATTAAAAAATACAAATTAAATTTATGTATATAAGATAAACTAAATTTTTTTCTAAATGATCATTCAAATTGATTTATATCTAATGCATAAGTAGTATCATAATTATTTTTAAACATACATAAAAAATAAAAATAAAAAAGTCGTAAAAAAAGTAAAAATATATCGAGAATAACATAAAAGTAATTAGGAGTAAAAATAACCTTACCAGGTATAAGGACAACAAATACTAGATCTATTCATAATTCCTGTACTCAAAAAAATAAGGTTGGGGATTTATAGGTTTCACAAAATCTGTCTTCTTCCATCATTATACTAATGCTCCATGTTGCTGACGTGGACAACAACCACTGAGAAGGAACTTTAAAGATATAGTGTAGACATATACTATAATATATTCCGTAATCTTACTTCATCAAACGTTCAAAAGGGTACTCTAGTCTATCATGAACCTCTTTAAGGGTGGTCCATGTTAAAAGGCACCTAGAGATCTAACTCCAAACATTCTTCGTGAAGCTTCTTTAACATCCCAAACCATTTGAGTTTGTGATGATTTGCTTAACATAAGAATATTCATAACTAGCCATGAGTTCCTGAAATTAGGGATGACAATCCGTATTCGCAGGTATTCATTCAAATTTATTTGATTTGAACGGAGAAATTCTGATTTAATTGGATGCGGGTGCGAGTGCAGATTTTCCTCGATATTAAAATTCAGAAGCGAAGATAGGTTTGGAGTAGTAATATTTACCCTGCACGTGCACTCAAACCCGCTCCACAAGTAATATTATTGTAATTTTTAAATTTTATATATATATACATATTTAATATATTTAATATTTTTTTTAAATATTAAAAATTATAATTTTATTTCTACAGAAATTTCTTTTTAATTTTATTATTATTTAATAATTATTATTTTATTATAATAAATATAATTTTTAAATTTATAATTTTATATATATGAGTGAGTGCGTGTGCGGGGAAATCTGAGTCCTGTTGCGGACATGGATGAATGTTTAAATTTTACACCCACTATGAAACGAGGCCGGATACAGATTTTTCTCAATTAACTGGATGCGGGTGTCGACTGTCGAGGACGCTAAATCCGTCTCTCTCCCGATCCATTGTCATATCTACCTTAAATACATAATTTTCCCAAAATTTAATTTAATCACAAAAATTGTATTTTGACTTAAGAACCACATAAAAAATACAATTAAATTTTATATTTTTATAAAGTAATAAGATATATTATCCTATATTTCACAACACCTAATTTTATCTTTATTTTTTTTAACACATAGTTAACCATTACATCTATTACATCATTCTATTTTATCTTTTATTTTTCAATGATTTAAGATATATACACCCTAAGAGGGTGTCTATCAAATATTTTTTATTTTCATATGTGCCGACATCTATTGATAAAAAACGGATGATAAATTTAATAAAAATTAATCTCATAAATACAAATTATCTCATAATTACAAGAATATTGATGAACAAAGACTCGAGTTTGAATCTAAAATTTTTCCATTTTTTAAATACTTAAAGTATGAATTTAATCATAAAACTATTTTTTCTAAAAAAGAAAAATCAAAAAACATGTATGAAGTACGAGCTTCTTCCAAGCAAAGAAACTAAGGCACACATAGAAGGAAAATCATAAAGAGAAGGTATGGTACCAATGTTTGCCTCGACCAACTTGGATAATGTCTCGGATATGTGATTGTGAGTCTGATCTGTGTATATTGACTTTGGTTTGTTGATAATACATTTTTTATTTGTGACAAGTATTTTTTTTTTTTTTTTTGTGATTGTATAATGTGACTTTGATTTGTATATATTATCTTTGATTTGTGATTGTGGCTATAATTTTTTTTTTATTTGTGACAAATATATTTTTATTTGTGATTGTAATTATGATTTTTGACTCCCTTTGTTTTGCATTATTTGAATTGTAATTAAATCATTGATTTGTTGATTTATTTAAATTTTTTATTTTTATTAGATAAGTTTATGAGAATGAAGAATAACAAGATAATTGATTCTTTTTTCAAGAGTAAAATTTGTGAGAGTGAAAGAAATTGAAAAATTATAACTTATGCATTTGAAACTATATTTGAGAATCCAAAAATTGAAGAAAATGAAAATCATCTTTTCAAGATTCCTAGAGTTTTCGAATATGTCTTTGAGAAATATTTAGAACTTGACTCCGAAAAGCGCACTCAAATTTGACAATATCCACCAAATCAATTGGATGCAATACGAAGAGCTTACCTATAATTTATTCCTTATCAAATAAATTTAGAACAATATCCTTTATCTGGCAACGAGGTTCATCCAAGATGATTTTAATATGCTTGGTTTATCATCTTTTCTTCATGGATAGAATATTCACCTTATAAAAACATTACATATTGCTTACCATGCTATCTATTTAGCAAAAGATCAAATGGACGTCCCATATCAGATGCCTTCATTGGTACAAGTTTTAAAGGTTGGAAGAAAGTTAAAAATGAAAAATATTGTGCCTTTCTCAAACACATAAGGATTGATCCTTGATCACCATACAACAATGCAATAAAAAATTGTCTATACTTGTTGAATCAAGATGGACGTATTAGGAATACTATCAAAACAAATTTTGAAGAATCAAATATGTCACAAGATATCAATTGACACAATTTGTTGGTTAACACTTCGAACTTGTGCTTTTAGGGACATGATGAAACTAGCGAGTCAAGAAATCTAGACAATTATCTTCAATTGATAAAATCTTGGCCTCTAACAAAGATGAAGTTGGAAAATTTGTGTTGGAAAATATTTCATATAATTATAAGTATACTTCACATCAAATTCAAAAAGAGCTCTTGCATATTATTTCCAATAGGGTGATAAAATATATACATGAAGAAATTGGTGATTTCAAATGTTGCATCGTTGTAGATGAAACTCGTGATAAATCAAAAAAAAAAAAAAAAAACGAACGTCTCTTGTGTTAAGATTTGTTGACAAAGTTGGTTTAATACAAGAGTAATTTTTTTTGTGTGGCACATGTTATAGACATTACAACTTTAACTGTAAAAGAAGAAGTATGTGATATACTTTCTCGACATAATATCAATGTTTCTAACATACGTAGTCAAAGGTATGATGATACTAGTAATATGATAGGACAATGAATCAGTTTACAAGCACTATTTATGAAAGATTGTTCTAATGCATACTATATCCATTATTTTGCTCATTGATTGCATCTTGTCTTGGTTAATGCATCAAGAGAAGTTGTTTCAATTCATAAATTCTTTGATAAATCCTTTATACAGTGAGTGCATAGAAATTAAATTTTTACAGTATTTGTTATTGACGGTAGAAAAAAAATGTTAATTAATTAAAGATATTTTAGTAATAATAAAATATTAATTAAGGACAAAATAAAATATTTGTTTTTTTTTTACAACATTATATTAGTACTATTAGAAATATCCTAAAGACGATAATCGAATCACTAAACTCTGTGTACTCCTTAACTAATATGCTCAACGAAGCTAACTTTTTATATCCCTTCGTAGGGAATATTTATTCAAGCAAATTGTCCCAATTGTTTTGTTAAGAAGAAAATTTGTTAGTAGCATAATCGAGCCTAACCTCAAGATGGCCGATATAGGATATAAGAAGTGTTCTTTCAACGAAAGATGTTTTTGCAAACAAGTGTTCTTTCAAATAGATGGACCTCACTCTGCCTCTTAGTTTATGGTTGATACAACGGTGGAGTTATCATAATCAAGTTGAATTACCGTTAACTAGTGACAACATAAATAGACAAATAACAAGGAATAAGTAAATATTGCAAAAGAGACATATAAATGGGTTGAATTGGAATTGTATACTACAAAGATATATGAGAAGGTAGGAGAGAGTTATAACATTTAAGTATGGAAAAAAGAAGAGAACTTGTCCATCTATTTTTATATTGCTCGCAGACAACATTGTTTCTAGTCTAACCCAAACTATATCTTTTGAGTAATTTTTGGTGTACACTCTATATTTGGTATACGCTCATTTGACATTCTAAAAAATATTTAATGTATAAAATTAATTTTATGTATTTAAATTTTTTTTACCTTCAACCACCATCAATAGTTGGTGTCAAATTAATGGGTGTCGTCCTAAATATGAGGTATACATCTATTAGTATTCATATTGTTTTTCAACTATTAATTTGATAGAATTTATCTTAAGATATGGACTAATTTGATCATAAGTGATTGATAAATATTTAATATACACTATTTTAAAATATAAATAGATTCAGTGACATATTTGAAATCGCCTTACAAAATCTGAGATTTATTTTGCGGTTTACTCCTACAATTACCTCCTCATAATCGAGTATTCATCTTTAAAGTATTGTAATGTTAAGGATTTTCAAATTTTACACAATAATCATACAAACTCAATTTTGAAGCAAGTACAAATCTGCATTTTATTTATTTAATTATGAGAAATAGACACTTATTACATGTAAAATAAAATTATTGCAAAATTGTAATTTTTCACCCCAAATTTTAGTATTTATTTTTCTCTTAAAAAGTGCTTTAAGTTTACCTTTATTTATTACATGAGTTGAAGGGTACAATCACTCAACCTGTACGACAACAACATAGTATGTACTCTAGAGAGTCTCCAATACAGAGACCACCTTTCAAATAGCCTTTGTTAAAACAATCTTGATAACAAATTTCAGTATTAATGCATTTTCCGCTGCAATTTAGTCCTCTAGGATCACCAAAAGAAGCAGTTGCCACTTCTGCAATGCAAACCAACATAAAGTTGAATGTAAAATTACTATATATGAAACCCATATTATTTTTTCTTTTTTTTTTTATGAAATAGACCAACATGGCTTTACGAAATGAATTATTATTGATCTTGAATCTAGTAGACACAAATGCCTTTAGAAATTCATACTCATCTAACAAATCAATGTTTTTTTACTTGGAATTGTTAAGAAGATTAAAACACAAATAGAACAAACAATATTTATTTTGAGGGTAATTTTTTATGAAAAAATAAAACTAAATTGCTTCTTATTACCTGAAAGCAAAATCATAGTAAAGCACAAAATACAACAAATAAGAGAGTGATAATAAGCCATTATGTAGAATTTTACCCTATGTTTTTTGTCTGGCAAGAAGTTGAACTATCGGGCTCATTTTATAGATACACATATGTGTAATGTGTGAATTATAATATATATATATATATACTTCGATACTAATTAAGGAAAAAAATAAACCAAAATTCGAAATGCGTCAATGTGATTAATTGTTTTTAATACTCCTATTTTGTATTTTTATTACTTTATATTGGTTTTATGAATAAAAGCATAAGTTGAGTTGTTCGTCATTAATGAAAACATTAATTAATTATTATGCCAATATAAAACATCAGTATAACGATATCGTGATGCCGTATGTTATTGAATATCTAATATCAGTATTTTAAATTCTAAACTGCATATTTGAAATATACAACGGTTTTCATTTATATTGATGTAATTTTTTGATTGAGCAATGATATTTTAACATAAATTTAAATACAACGGTTTTTACATATTTTCTTTTTATTTAATTTTTTTTTATTTTCTACACAATCTTTTTTTATTTAATTTTTTTTTATTTTTCTCATTCATCTTCCTTTTCTTTTATAATTTTTTTTTCTTTTATTTACTTATTTTAAACAAATTTTTTATGACTTAAAACAATATGGTTAATTCCTTACACAATTTGGTTAATTAATTTGAACAGAAAGTTTAGTTATTCTAATCAAACAATATAAATTTGGTTAATGGCTATAAGAAACATGCTTAATATTGTGAACAACTTAGTTAATAAATTCGAACTGAAAACTTGCAATATAATCAAACAAGATATAAACTTAGTTAATGATTTAAATAAAACATTTAGCCATTTTAATCAAATAATATAAATTTAGTTAATTGTTTTAAGAAACATTGTTAATGTTGTGAATAAGTTGGTTAATGAATTTGAACTAAAAATTTGAGCATTCTAATCAAATAAGATTTAAATCTGGTTAATGACTTGAAACAATATGATTAGACCTACCAATAACAATAACAACGACGAAACTTAATATTTAGACATAAATAATTAACATGGATTAACAATTCACAGCCCTAATTTTTAGACAAAAATAACATACTATTATACTTTATTAACCAATAATATTTACACTATTAACCAGAAAAGGAAACACGCAAAAAAAAACACAAAAAATATCAGAAGAACTAAAATTAATTAAAAATCTATTTTAAAAAATAAAATAAAAATCTAAGAAGTGTAGATTTGGAGAACAATGTGTAAAAAATATAAGTGAAACAAAATCTATGTCAATACAAAAATTAGCTGATTGATTCAAAAGAAGAGAGAATGAGAGAGAAAGAAGATGGATGAAGATGAATTGATTCAAAAGAAGAGAGAATGAGAGAGAAAGAAGATGGATGAAGATGAAAAGGAAGAGAGAGAAGAGAGACTATGATTTTTAATTTGATTTTATTATTAATTAATAAAGAGAGAGTAATAAAGGTGTATTAATGAAGAGAGAGAATATAAATGTGTATAAATCTATATCTGTATAGGTGTACGGTATTAGTGTTTGTATTTGTGTTTAAAATTGTGTTTAAATATCATTTCTCAATTATTAATTAGGTTTAACAATCTATTAATTTACTTATAAAATTATTAATAATTTTGATAGGTAATTTTTAAACGTCAAAAAATTAAATTAATTTCATAATCTTTCATATATTTTTAAATGATTATTATTTATATTAGTATATTTAAAAAATATATATATATTTCATGTGATAAGTATCATGATCCATTTAACTAATATAAGAATTTTCAGATTATTTTCTCGTTTATGACATTTTCATTTTTAAAGTAATAATAAA
>JBBPBS010001171.1:2301796-2322916 GCA_037974835.1 Cicer judaicum | reverse complement strand
AAAAAAAAAAAAAAAAAAAGAGAGAGAGAAAGTATATTTTTTTTTCCTTTTACATTATAATAGCTATAGTGTTATATAAATGTAAGGTTAATAGTAAAGATAAGATTGTGATTGAAAATAAAATAAAAATTAGAAAAATCAAACCTTCGACGATGTTATTATGTCATTGTCACCAATGTAAACAGCAACCATGTCTTTTGACATTATCGTGTTGTCACCGTCGTCGATGTATTGTCACCGTCGTACTGTCACCAACGTAACATCAATCTCGCCTTTTGAGACATAGGTTGCATAACTGCACAGCTTGACGATCCTAAAACTACCAAGTAGTGTAAATTTTCTTTTAAAACACAAGTTGCACAACTCACAAGTCCTAAAACTACCGAGTTTTAGAAATTGAGTAGTTTTTTATTCTTTTTTAGTACCGTCAAGCTGTGCAACTTGTGTCTCAAAAACTCAAAAACTCAAAGAATAAAAAAGATGTTTTATCTCGAGTTTTAGAAATTGAGTAGTTTTTTATTCTTTTTTAGTTTTTTCACATGGTAGTTTTTACATCTTATTTATTCTTTGAGTTTTTGAGACACAAGTTGCACAGCTTGACGGTCTTAAAACTCGCATTTCAATTTTTTTGTTCAAGTCAAAACAAAATTATTTTCTTTTCTGGTCAAAATATATATTTTTTTATAACAAAACAAATTTTCTTTTAAATCCCCATTTTCTATCCAAAAACTAAGTAGCTTTGATTTCTCCATAGTACCGGGAGATACGTATGAGCAAGATCACATTCTTGTCAAGCACATTAATAAAAATTTATTTTTTATTCTTTATTTCTTAAGCACACATTTATTTTAAAATCACATTAAAAAAAATAATAATAACTGCTATTCATATTTAATAATAAAGATAAATAAATATACTTAAGTTAATATTAATCTTGTATAATTAATTATAGGTAACCGTGTTTTAACGGATGGCGTAGGGTGCTAATACCTTCCCTACGTATAATTGACTCTCGGAAATTTGATTTCAAAGATTATTTTTCATTTTTTTTATCTATTTGTAAGGGATTTTCAACATTTTTCCTATTTTAAAATAAATTTTTATGGTGACTCCACTAAATTCAAAAAACACTCAAAATTTTAGGCCGCGAAAATCTACTAAAAATCTTTGTTCTCACATAGACAATTATACGTTGCAGTTTTAAGGGTCACGTCACAATAAAATTTAAAGATTTTAATTATTTATTATGAAGGGGATGAAACAAATATCCCTTAAATGTAGTTTATAAAAAATTATTTCAAAGAATTAAATGATAAGAAAATCTATTAAAGCAACATTCATTTTTATCACATATTTTTATTTTGTTATGAATTTAGTTGAATACTTATACTCTTAACAAACATCAAATGTGTTAAATAAACCACTTTTAACATTTAATGTATGTAATATTTATTTATCATTACTTATTCATACTAAGCATCAGTACATCTCTAGTTAGTTCAAAGAATGCAACAACTTTAGATTCGGAATGATTAGCATTAACATATAATAATTTTCGAAACCAACAAATATTATTTATCATGAGAGTCACAACTTCTAAAAAAGTCTACAATAAACCATACTGTACATACTAGTTTAATCAATTAACTAGTTGCTAGTTTAAATGAATCATATCATTGGACATTGTACTTGATCTCTTTAAGACTCTTTGTAAAATTTTAAATATATTTATTATTGTTTTTCTAAATATATCATTTATTAATATCATTAAAACATTTTGAAATATGAAACATTAACATTGGATATTTTTATACTAAAAATAATCATATAGTAATAGTTATATCAAATTGTACATGTTAATTACACTATTAATTTTTTTATATACACAAAAAATAAAAATAAAAATCATAGAGTTTATTATAAGAGATAGAGGGAGTATAAGTGCAATTCAACTTTTCGAGCTGGACCTAACATGTTTTATAGGTATAATGTGCGGGCACGTCGATTATCTCCATTCAATTAAAGAATATTTTACAAAGAGCGATTGGCGAAAAGATCAACATTGTGATGATATCATGCAGAATCTTCTAATAAGGACTCCATCCCTAAGAAATAATGCACATATATCAAAAACATACAATGAGTAAAAGAAAGATAGTAGTACTAGTAATATATGAGTAAAAGAAATATAATAGTATATTATGCAAGATATATTTAGAGATGGCAATAAAATCCGTTCACGCGGATATTTATCTGAATTTATTTGATTTGGGCGAGAAAAATTTATTTTAATTAAGTGTGGATGTGAATGTGGATTTTCTCCGAGTTTAAAATTTGGGGGCGCGAACGAGTTTGGGGTGGTGATATCCACCTCGCACCCAAATCCACAATTAATATTATTGTAATTTTTAAATTTTATGCACATACATATTTAATATTTTTTAAAATATTAAAAATTATAATGTTATTTTTATAGAAAATGTTTTTTATTTTATTATTATTTAATAATAATTATTTTATTATAATAAAAATCATTTTTAAATTTATAATTATATATATATATGAGTGGGTACGGGTGCATGTGAAGAAACCCGAGTTCCGTTGCAAACTTGCATGTGGAGATGAGTGTCTAAATTTTACACACGTTATAAAACAGGTGCAGGTTTTCTCCGATTAGTCGGGTGCGGGTGTATAGGAGACGAAATCCGCCTCTTCTTTGTTGTCATGCCTAGATATATTCAATTGATAAATATTAATATAATTAAGTTTATTATCAGATTTGAATATATTGTTGTTGTATGTAAAAGAATTATTTTATTTAAATAAAAATAATAATTAATTATTTTTGTTAATTATTAATTAATTTTTTACAATAAAGTGAAGATGATATTTTAAAAGTAGTAGATGTAATAATAATTAAAGAGTTTAACTGAAAAAAATTAAAATTATATTAAAATTGTATTATTATTTTTTTTCTTCTTTTCTTAAAGTGTATGAAATAGAGGGAGTAGTTGCCGAGAAAAGTTGGGGAAAAAAGTCCACATTTCCAAAGTCAATCACCCACTCAAACATGCTCTCATGGTTGGTTGATAATAAAGTTTTCGTGTAAACACAATAATAAATATAAAACGATCATAAAATATTACGTTGTTGATAACCACCACTTGAAACACGCAGAAATTTCCCTGAAAAAGAAAAAAGGCATTTGTAGGGAAATCTTTTCTAATAAATTTGTTTATCTAAAAAAAATTACAAGTTGGGAAATATAAAGTCATGTACATATTACTTTTAAATTCAAATATAAAAGAAAATAAATTAAAAATTATGCAATTCAAAATTTTGAAATTATAAAAAGCAGAATTTTTCACTCAAAACTTACTTTTTATTTTATTTTTTTATCCTTAGCATAGCATGACCCATATTATTATTCTTATGATTGTGTTTGTTAGTTGGTGCATATAGTTAATTCATGGTTGAAGACCATGACACAAGTGTTGTGTAATCAACCAATTTTCCTATAATTAGCACATAATTATACAACACTAACATTTCTCAAATCCTACTTTGACTATTTCATATTTCCCTCTAATACCCTTTTCTCTCAAAATTTCCAAAATCTTTGTGATTTTTCATTTGGTTTAACATTGATGTCATCAGAAAATGAATCAACAGAATGGATTCTTGAGAGCATTGAGATTGTTCCTGTTGTGGATATTCCACAAAAGGATGAAATAAAAGCTTCTAACAATGAAGTTTTTTTGAATAGTAATAATTATAATAATGGTATCAATGTGAGGAATAGGAACAATAATATTAATAATAATGGTACCAAAATGTTGAGAACGGAATCAGGTGCTGCAAGAGGGCTTAAGGGTTTACGGTTTCTTGATAGAACGGTTACAGGGAAAGAAGGTGATGCATGGAGGTCTATTGAGAAACGTTTTAATCAAAATGCTCTTGATGGAAAGTTATCAAAAGACAAATTTGGAGCATGCATTGGTACAATTTATTTTATTTATCATGTTTTATTGGGTTTTGTTCAGTTTTTGTTTTTTTGTTTCTTATATTTTTTCCGTTGTTCTAAGTTTGTGTCAGAAGTATCACCTTAGCATTATCAACTTGACATTTAAGGGACATGGTTCAAATTCCGTATGAGACAGTTGTAAAATGAAATTAGTACCGCCGTTAATAATAATTTCCCCTTCCTTGATATTTTTTTAAGAAAAGGTTGTTCTAAGTTTGAGTATGTTGCATAGGTATGGGAGCAGATTCAAAGGATTTTGCTGGTGAACTTTATGAGGCATTGGCAAGGAGAAGGAATATATGTGCAAAAAGTGGAATAACTTTGAATCAAGTTAGAGTGTTTTGGGAGGATATGACTACTAAAGATCTTGAATCAAGACTTCAAGTGTTCTTTGACATGTAAAGACTATACATACATAAACAACTTTATGTATATACTTTTTGCATGTTAATAGAATTGTTTTGTATTGAGTTGAGTTGCATAAATGAACTAAAGATATTTTCAGGTGTGACAAGAATGGGGATGGTAGGTTATCAGAAGAGGAGGTTAAGGAGGTGAGTATTGAGACCATATAAATTTTTATTTTATCTTTGGATTTAATTTTGATACATCGTCAACGTAAAACATTTTACTCTGATAATCAATCTCAATCAATTGTGTTTGTGACTTTTAAAAAAAAATTATAATTAAAGTTAAACATGTTTTAACAATCCAACGATTATAATTAAATGTCAGTTGATAGTGCATATCAATAAAATTCTTTACTTTCTTTTTTTATCTTTAATCCAATTTTGTGAAACAGAATTCTAACTGTTTTTGTGTAAAAGGTTATAGTGTTGAGTGCTTCTGCAAATAAATTGGGAAATCTCAAACAGCATGCTGCTGGATATGCATCTTTGATCATGGAAGAGCTTGATCCTGATCATAATGGATATATAGAGGTTAGAATTACAAGCCTATAAATTTTAACTACATGTATCTTTTGTTTGCAATTTTGTTTAGACTTTCATCTTTTGTATACTTCTATATAACACCAACATTTCAGATTGAAAGTGTCTCATATCTCACACCGACATAACATTGACATTACGTTCATTTACTTTTATTTTTTCAAATTATCAATGTCAACGTGTCAATGTCAATATCATATTTGAGGTCTGTATCTTCTTTATATGAATACTTCATTTTTTTTTTTGTTTAAACAGATGTGGCAGCTTGAAACTCTATTGAAGGAAATGGTTAGTGCTGAAGATGGCACTGCAAAACCTAATAATAAATCCCAAAATTTAACTAGAGCTATGATTCCATGCAACTATAGAACTCCAATTAGAAAATTCTTCTCAACAACCTCAGAATTTATATATGATAAATGGAAAAAAATATGGATAATCAAACTTTGGCTAGCCATAAACTTGGTGCTTTTCATTTGGAAGTTTCTCCAATACAAGGAAAAAGCAGCATATCAAATAATGGGTTCATGTCTCTGCTTTGCAAAAGGTGCTGCTGAGACTCTCAAGTTCAACATGGCTCTCATAGTCCTAACAATGTGTAGAAGAACACTCACAAAGCTTAGAGGAACATTTCTTAGTCAAATAATCCCTTTTGATGATAACATAAACTTTCACAAGATCATTGCAGTTGGTGTAGTTATAGGGACTTTAATCCATGTTGGAGTCCATGTGACGTGTGATTTTCCAAGAATAATAGCTTGTCCAACTGAGAAATTCATGAAAATACTCGGGCCAGGTTTCGATTATAAGCATCCTAATTACATGAACCTTGTTGAAAGTATTCCTGGTATAACTGGAATTTTTATGGTCTTGATTATGGCTTTTACCTTCACTCTTGCAACACATTACTTCAGAAAAAGTGTTGTTAAGTTGCCTTCGCCGTTGCATCGTTTGGCTGGCTTTAATTCCTTTTGGTATGCTCATCATTTGCTTATTCTGGTTTACATACTCTTGATCATACATGGCTACTTTCTATTTCTCAACAAGGAATGGAAAAAAAAGACGGTATGTTAAGCTCTTGAGTATACACATTCTGATTTCAATTTGCCAAGTTTTTTTGCTACTTCTCTAAATGCAGTTATAATCTTTGTAGCATTAACACTTCATGTTAAAGTCGTTTTGTTTCCCAAGAGGTGTTTGTGTCTGACTCGACATATATAGTTATATTTGATGTTTTCTATATTTCAAATTATTATCAATGTCAATGTGTTAGTGTCGTGTATGTATGTGTGTTTGTGCTTCATAGGTTACAACGGCATTGCATTCTATACATATGTTTATAACTCAGTTGACAACATCTGTGGTTGATACAGACTTGGATGTACCTTGTAGTTCCATTAGTACTCTACGCATCCGAGAGAATTCATCCATTTTTTAAGGGTAAAGATCATCGCGTAAGCGTCATCAAGGTGTGTGATCAACAACTTCTCCAACTTAGTTTTATTTATTTATGCTGAAACATGAAAAGGATCTTACTATACACAGGAAATGTTCTTTTTATTTATTGGAAATTTCAGGCAATAATATACACAGGAAATGTTCTAGCACTATACATGACAAAGCCATCAGGATTTAAGTATAAAAGTGGAATGTATCTTTTTGTCAAGTGTCCAGATATATCTAGTTTTGAATGGTAATCATTTGATGATATTGACCACAAAAGTTATTTTGCTTCAAAATTACTTTACTTGGATTATAATTATTAAATTTACTATTGGTATAGGCATCCTTTTTCCATCACCTCTGCACCTGGAGATGAATATTTGAGTGTTCATATAAGAACATTGGGAGATTGGACTACAGAACTTAGAGACACATTTGCAAAGGTGATGTTTATGTATGACCTGTGAACTCAAAGCCATATATATTCAATCAATAAAAGGTTTATTAGAAATATGATATAATTGTTGAAAATCTAGTTGTATATATACTATTACTAAGATTTAGAAATGCAGGCTTGTGAGCCTCAAAGTGCACAACCAAGGGGAACCCTTATGAGGATGGAAACTAGAGCAAATGCAAGCTATGAACATTCAAGACCAAGGTGAATAAAAAAATCTTGGTTCTTATGTTTTCATAATGTTATTTATGTATTATACTAGGATATAGAACCTGTGCAACGCACTGGAAGATCGTCGTTGTTGACTATATTATGTTACTCTTTCTTGGAATAGATATCCAAAGATCCTCATCAAAGGACCCTATGGAGCACCAGCACAAAGCTATAAGCATTATGATGTCCTCTTGCTTATAGGTCTAGGAATTGGTGCCACACCAATGATTAGTATTTTGAAAGATATATTGAACCATATGAAGAAGGGAAGTCCTGCACAAGTAAGTGAAAGCGAGCAATTTTAGCCGACACTTCAAATTGAAGGTCTATTTGGTGTTTGACACAATACTGACAAATGTGGTTTCATTCAAACACTTCCATTGTCTTAAATTATTAGGAACGTCTACATGTCAGTATCGTGTCTGATGTCTATGTATATGTTAGTGCTTCGTAGCTTCTCCAAAAGAAATTATGGAAGATTAAGGAATATATCATATGCAAAGAACCAAATTGCTCATAAACTATTGAAATTAATCCAAATTGGGTCAAGAATAACAAATTTTTATGAACTTTTTTGTTGGTTGTATGTTTATATTTTATACATAAGTACTCATTCATGGTGTTAACATAGCAGGAAAGTTTTGAGAAGGACTCATTCAATAGCAATCGCTCAGATGAAGATAAGAAAGGTCCTGAAAGAGCATACTTTTATTGGGTAACAAGGGAGCAAGCTTCATTTGAATGGTTCAAAGGTGTCATGGATGATATTGCAGAATATGACCATGATGTGAGTTTAAGTACCAAACTTTTTTTCCTTATTTTGTTGTCTCCGTGTAGACAATTATAGAAATTTTTGGCATGATAAAATCAATGTTGTGAAAATCAGACTGAACTGGCCGGTTCAATAGGTTGAACATGGAACTGGCTAGTTTGCCAATTGGTTTGATCCTGATTGTAGTGCAGTCTGGTTGAACCAGGTTGAACAGCGGTTGATTCCAACGATTATTAATTTTTTGCATTTTTTACTTTCACTTTTTTATTTATCTATTTTTCATCACAGTTGAACTGATTGAACCATGATTCAAAGGTCTTACTAGTTCGATCTCCGGTCTGATTTTTAAAACATTGGTTAAAATGATGCAGGGTGTTATAGAAATGCACAACTATTTGACTAGTGTCTATGAGGAAGGAGATGCAAGGTCTGCACTTATTGCCATGATTCAGAAGCTACAACATGCAAAAAATGGAGTTGATGTAGTTTCAGAAAGCAGGGTACTTATTTAGTTCTCATTTAGTGTTTATCATATTTTTATCAAGCAAACAAAGATTAATTAAGCTTTTATTATGATGTTATTATATGCCAGATAAGAACTCATTTTGCAAGACCAAATTGGAAAAAAGTCTTCTCTAATTTAGCTGCAACACATCAAAGTTCTCGTATAGGTATCTATTTGTGAAATTCATAATCACACCATTCAGACTATTAGAAATGTTTGACTTTTTCTTTTTCTAAAATCGTACATAATTGATTATGATGTAGTGACAATATAAAATTTTATAAACTAAAATTAAACTCTTTTTGTTTATTAAAAATGAAAATAGAAAACATTTTCTCAAATAAGACTACTTGAGAAAATAAAATAAAAATTTCAAAAAAGGAAATGAAAAAATTTGTGTGCTATTTTCTTGATTCAGGTGTATTTTACTGTGGAAGTCCTACTCTTACAAAAACATTGAAGAATCTTTGTCAAGATTTCAGCCTAAATTCATCTACACGCTTTCAGTTTCACAAAGAGAATTTCTAAAGGAGCGTTGCAAAATTATATGTTGTTATCCTACTTCAACAAGCAACATAAGACTGTAGAATATTTTTTTATACACATAGTTTAGTGAATTTGGATAACTTTTTTTATAAGTTATGTGTATGTAGCAAGATTTCTTAGAATTTGTAATTTTGTATTGGTTTGTGTAGATTTTCATAGAGCTTTTCATCATTCTTTATCTTCCACTTTTGTTTTCATCCCTTCTCGTATTTATACTACTATACTACCTTAGTCACATTCGAAAATATATCCATAGAAGCTTGTTAGACAGTTGGTGGAGTACTCATAGGGTCAAAACATGATCAAACATATAAATACCTTCAAAGGTATTGTAAATCAATGGATTAAAATGGAAATGGAGATATATGCGAGTTGCAAACACTTTCACTCCTCAGGTTTTTACATGAGAGTTGGGACACTTTGGTTGTCACTCTTAGCAACTCTATATGTTTGATCAAACAGATAAGCCAAAAGTGATTCATGATCTAATGTGCTGTCTGAAGAAAAATCTATATGGCCTGAAACAATATTTAAGATAATGGTACAAGAAATTTGATCTCCTTGTGACCCCACATAACATTGTATGTTTGTAAAGAAATGTGAGAATGTTGTGTCTATCATATTTCTTTTATATGTTGATGACATTTAGATTATTGGAAGAGATATTGGGCAAATCTTTTACCTTGAAGGATATGGGTCCAATAACGAATATTTTGGGGATGAAGATCACTAGTAATCGTTCTATAAAAGAATGTTGTAAATATACGTCTACATTAATTTTTGTTTTTAAATATTTTATTATTAGTTTTATTTATTTTCTTTTATATTTATAGTTATTTTAATAAAGAAAAGGAATTTTAATCTTTTTGAATCGGTTTAGATGTTTTGCGGCTAACACTTTCTAACAAGAAAAACTGTCGAAGTATTTTCTTTCTTCTTCTTCTTCTTTTGATTTTCTTTCTTCTTCTTCTTTTGATGTTATAAGTCAATTACATTGAAGAATTGACACTTAAAAAATGATAGAGAGTCATTGCAGACACAAAATAGTTTTCAAAGTACTAAATTTTATTTCATTGAAGTCTATAGCGCATCAACAAGGAAATAAGGGTGCAATGTGTCAGGTTTATTGCACAACAGGTTTTAAAAGAAGCAGTGCATTGCGCTACTGTCTAGCGCAATGCGCAGGCATACGATTCCAAATTCTATTTAAGGCAAAAATCATTATTTTATTAAGGTTCTGATTATTTTATGCAAAGGAGGAGGAAGCCACACCTTAGAGGAGTCTTTGTGCAATTTTTATGTGTAATTTTCTTCTTTCTGTGTAGTGTTTATCAAACAATATGAGTTGCTAGTTTACTCATTGATTAAAGATTTGATAAACTTTCTTGAATATATGTAATTTATGCAATTAAATTATATTTGATTATTCATATATTTTTGTTCTTAATATTTTTTTTGTGTTTGATCACAATATAATTAAACCTAAGAATTATTTCGTTATTGGGAAATATATTATAATAATTAAAACCAAAATTTATGTTCACGTTTCAATATTATTATAAGAATATAAAGTACGAATACGTGTCTAAGAAATCAACGTTTATAAATACTTTAAATAGCAAGTTTGTTCACCTAAGAAGGGTTCATTGTTATAAAAAAGGACGTTGAGCTAAGTAATTGGTCTTAGTCTAATTTGTTCATTTGACGTAATCAAATAGATTAAATTGTTAAAATAATAAATCAATAATTAAATGAACATAAAGTATTGACAAATGTCTAAGAAATTAAAGTTCGTAAATATTTTTAGTAACAAGTCTAATCACCTAAAGAATTAGAATGTGTTGTTATAAAAAAGAGATTTTGAGCCAAGGAAAAATATATAGAAGGGGTAATTATGGTAAAGAAAAAGTCTCAAATCTCCCCTTTTCTATTATGACAAATTTTGGTAATCTAACTAGCGAAAATATGTGATACTCAAGCGGACAAATTGTGGTGGTTGATTTATGGTTAAATTACACTTTTGGTCCTCTAAGTTATGTTTATATTTCACTTTAGTCCTTAAGTTTTATTTATTTTATTTTGATTCTTTAAGTTACTAACATTAGACAACTTGGTATCTCAAATAATTTTCGTACTCTTTTAGCCCTCTTAAATTATAAAAAATTAAACATTTTGGCACCTTAATTTTTAAAAAATAGACATTTTGATCGCTTAAATTATAATGTTATACATAATTAGAAATCACTAAAATGTATAATATTTATAACTAAATAGATCAAACTATTTAATAATTATAACTTAAGGGATTAAGATAAAATGAAAATAATTTGAGCAACCAAAGCATCTAACTTTTATTATTTAATGAACAAACATAAAATAAACAAAACTTAAAAAACTACAGTAAAAACTAAAAATAGTTTAAAGGGACAAAAATGTAATTTAATTTTAATTTTCATATCTTTTACCCATCTCATTACCTAATTCAAAACTGGTCTAATGGATAGTCAAAAAAAACATATTCCCCTCATATTTTTATGTTTATTCATGAAGGGAGATAAAATAAATTATATTTTATTGTATGTTTTAATGGTATTATTTTATTGTAAAAATTTTATGTTCTACTTAGTCAATAAATATCTTTTTTTATGAACTAATTTCATTACAATATTATCACAAAGATATGTTAGTGCTATAGTTAAAATGTTATGAATGCAAGTAACATTCATGAAATAGAATTAGTAAAATTAAATTGTATTTTATTGTATGTTTTAATGGCATTATTTTATTGTAAAGATTTTATGATCTACTTAGTAGATAAATATCTTTTTTTATGATCTAATTTCATTACAATATTGTCACAAATATTTGATACTCATGTTAGTGTTATAATTAAAATGCTATGAATGCAAGTAACATTCACTTAATAGAATTAGTAAAATTAAATTATATTTTACTGTATATTTTAATTGTATTAATTAATAAAAATAAATTAAAATTTTAAATTTAATTTATTGGTATTAATAATTTAGAATTACAATTAGAAGGGAGATAAAATAAATTTAATTTAATAAATAATAATAAGTTTTAGTGACAAACAATACCGTAGAAATAGACTAATTCTTTATTTATATTTATCTAGTTTTTAGAGACAGTAATTATTGTAGGTAGAAATCAAAAAATGTGTAGTGACAATCCTCAAAACATGTAGTGACAATCCTCAGAACATGTAGTGACAGTTCTCAAAGTGTAGCAAGACGCCCCTTAAAGTTAACACTATATTTTTTTGGTTTAAATATGAATTTAAGACCATCAGATTGTACAATATATGTCTTAACAACTCAAAAATAAAAAAAGAATATCACATCTAGTTAAACAAATTTATAAGTCGGTTTTAGAAGGATCAAGTCGTACCATTTGTGTTCTAATGACTCAAATATTAAAAAGATGTCACATCTAATTAATCTTAAATATAATATTTATTTGTATTTTTTATGATGAAATTGATATTTAGGTATGAAGGAAACTAACCCTTTTTTAAAAAAAAATAAAACAAATAGGTTTAAAATGGGTTGAGCTTGAAAAGATTTTTGTTTTGTGTTATTAGAACCTAGGCCAAACTTAACTTAAAAACAATTTTTGATTAGAGTCCAAACCCAACTTAACAAAAGAAGGTTGAAACATAAAACTAAAAACCCTAATTTCAATTTAAGGGAGGCGGCCACATTAACTAAGGGAGGCTGCCACAAAACTAAGTGGTTGGACAACAAAAAAGAAAAGAAAACGAAGAAGAACGAAGAAACGGCGACGGCAGCGACAACGGCGACGGCAAGGACGACATCATCATAGGTTCGACTTTTTAGTCTTATTTTTTTATGTTTCGCTCATTAATCTTTATTCTTACAAATAAAAAACCTACATTTTTTAAATAAAAGAGTAGTTGTATGGTGAAGATAAAGAAATAAATTTATTGTACAAAAAAAAATACCTTTGCAATTTCTATTTATTGTTTGTTACTGATACTTCTAATTTCTTCCTCTTCTCCTTCTTAGTATGCGTTTTTTTATATCAGTAGTATTAATCTCAGGCCCCTTTTAAAAGATAAACGAATATGTATTTATAGAGTTTTTTAACTTGTCTAGTTGCTTTCTTTGTATGTGCCCCTTTCCAGATCCATGTTTGATGCTTCTTTTCTTTTGTTCATTATCTGAGTTTTTTTTTCTGCAGATCTAATGTATTCATGGTTTTAGTTTATGTTTGTTTTTATTTGTTCATTTACTGAGTTTTTTATTTGCAGCTTTAATTTATCTTTTAGTTTTTTTTTAAACTAAAAAGTTTGTCTCTTTGCTCTATATAATGTGTACTATGGCTAAGGGAAAAGATAATTGACTTTTATAACTTACATATCATCTTTTGTCATGTATCATTTTTCAAATAGTTACAACTCTCTAACTTATAAGACTATGTTTTTTCTTTAGTTACAAAACAGGCATAAGGATAGTGCTTCAAAGCAGTGCAACAACAAAAAGATCAAATAAGGCAGATAGCTAGAGCAAAAGGAAAACAAACAAGGCATGTAGCAACTGGCAAGGCAACATAAAATGACTTTCTTTGTTGTTTTAAATTGTAATTTGATTTGGCTTAATGTTGTAATTATAATTTGATTGGACAAAATGATATTAATTTTTAGCTATATTTTTATTTCCTTTTATATATATATATATATATATATATATATACTGTATTAATGATTATGAAGGCAGAAATCACAAAATTTGATATATTATAATAAAAATGGATATTATTACATTTTTGAATTATTTTTAATAAGTTGGACAAAATTGAGGTACTACACTATATATACTCATTGTAACTCTATTAACTCAAGTTTGGTTCATTTGTTTATGAAACCCTAGCCAAGGGTTCCTTCTCTTCTCCCTTTCTCTTATTCCTCTTCTATTTTATGTTAGATTATCATCGTTAACATGACATCTACTGTAAAGTGATCCACAACTTAGTGCAACTCGTTTTGCAGCCAGTATTGATTTGCTTCATTTGTTTTCGACTCAATGGACAAAATTACTCTTATTAGAGTTATGTGATGAAGAAAAAAATTGATTGAAAAAGATATGTGGGATTATATTAATAAAACTTCATCGTCTGTCATATCAGGTTTGTCTCTCTTTAAAAAATTGTATGTTTTTATCCGTGATTACTATTCTTTGAAAGTCTTTAATTCTACTTGTTTTATTCTTCATCCACAAGTAGAGCGTAGTAAGTTGTCTTCTTGATCAACCATGTGTGTTTTTCTTGGTTATGGGATGGTCGAAATGATTATTGTTGTTATGATCCTCATGCAAGAAAACTATATGTTTCTCGTAATGTTGTTTTTCTTGAGCACGTCCTCTTTTACTCTATTTCCTCTAATTCTCAAATTATTAAGAGTTCAGAACTAATCCATATTGATCACTTTGATCCTAATGATAATGCTTCTAGTGATTATAATATTGAGAATTGTAGGACAAATATTACTACTCCACATGATGGCATCCCCCTTGTTACCCCGGATGTCCAACCACCTCATGCAATTGTTGATCCTCCGTATTCGCCTCCTCATTACCCTTCTCATCATTGTAAGTATACTCAATTACCTGATTTTTTTTATTCCACTTATTCAACTTCATTTGTTTCTTTCTTAACCTCTGCTCACAATTTGTATGAGTCCTCTTCATATAAAGAGGTTATTTTTTATCCTTTTTGGCAGCAGTCTATGGTAGAAGAACTCTTTGCATTGCAAAAAATAAATACTTGGGAATTAATAGCTCCTCCTCTTGGAAAGCATGATATTGGGTCTCGTTGGATATACAAGATCAAAAATAAGTATGATGAGTCAGTTGAGCGCTATAAAGCACGTCTTGTTGCTAAGTGATTTTCTCCACAATATGGATGGATTATGAAGAAACTTTTGCTCATATAGCCAAGATGACCACTATATGTACTCTTATTGCAGTTGCATCTATTCGTCAATGACATATTTTCCAAATGGATGTCAAAAATGTGTTTTTAAATGGTGAGCTTCATAAATAAGTCTATATGGTCCCTCCACAAGGAGTTTCTTGTAACACCCCGATTTTTAACAGCGCGAGTGTATTTTTTTTTTCAAACAAAAAAATAAATAAGAAAATACCTTTGGATAAATATTTAAGTCATAACACAACGACAAATAAGTCAACATAATTTACAAGCAGCATAATAGTTTTTGAAATATGAATCCAAAGTATTTACACGTCAAAAGTGGTACATGGAATCCATCGAAAATAAAATGTCAAGCTGACAATATTGGTATAGGTACAGTCTTCCAAATTAAAATAAACACATCCCAAAAGAAAGACTTCTTGTCCCTATACGTCAACCTAATCTGATCACACAAAACTATACATCCCGAGTAATCTTCACGCACCCCGCAAGACCCTCCTAACACAGCTCCAGTCAAGTGTGTCCAACTACATTCCCATTCACAGGGTACTAACCGGTGGGAAGATCATGGTTCTCATCTGAGGGCCATGCCCAGATTTCCACAATAATTGTAAAGGTCACCAACCGAAATTAGCAAACATCACATAACAAAATTCTTATATTTTTAAATGCTCAAAAGAACCTTTCGTCTTAGCATACTCCTCGAAAGGGTTTTCATATGTCCAAAAATGCATAAACAATGTTGAAAAATGAAGTTTTGACAAACTGCATTGTCGTAGCCGAATACAATTGAGAAAATGCAGATTTTCAATTCTAAAATGGCTCTGAATCAATCAACACTTCAAATATTAATATTATCAATTATGAACACATAATTAACACCAAATTAATCTCCACAAATTCACACCTCAATCACACATCGAATATTCATTAAATCAATTATGAACACATAAATACATCAAAACTTAATCAACCCAACTTCACACCTCAAAGCAATTACGACAAATCACAACAACAATCGAATATGTATATACAATCATTAAAGTATAACAAACATGACTCGCGTGTCAAGCACCCTAATGCAATGCGTATATGCCAAAATGCATCATTCCGGAATTCCAAACCAAAACCCTCCTCGAGGGACGTAAATCATAATTGTACAGCCTCTCACAGACCAGTACTAATTACTGAGGTGCAATCTCTCACGGATCAGCACGATTTACTAGCGTGCAGTCTCTCACAGACCAGCACGACATACAAGAGTGCAGTCACTCACAGATCAGCACATTCTAGAGTGCATTCTCTCACAGATCAGCACGACGCGACAATCCCCGCAAGGATAAGATGAACCAACAATTCACATGGCATCATCCCGTGGCCCATCACGGTCACCACTATCACCATGGCCCCATCGTGATCACCATGTACTATGAAATGCATGAGCATACTCTAACACTTTTCACCACAATCATTAAGTAAATGCAGCTATTAAAAGATTCATCAGTTTTAATACTCATTTAACACTAATGATTTTTCAAACACAACACAGAGCATACTCAAACATATTTATTCACACCAATTAAAATTTCCACAACCACACATAAATCACATCTCCAAATTCCATTCACACCTAAATTGAATTAAATTCATTTTCCACCAAGTCACACATAAATTTCATCTCAAAAATTCATAATATTAATTAAGAACACATCAATTTCACCTAACATAAATCACCAAAATTTCCAAACATTAATCACCATATTCAATCTCTAAAATTTCCAACCATAAATCACCACAACAACATTAATATATCAGAGTTCTCCCCACCGCTAACTCGATGCCAACGGTCTCGATTCCTTTTCGAGACTCAAGGAGCTAACTACATAAACATGAATATTTATAACAACTTGTTCACAATAAAACTAATCCAAACACAACAAAATTTCCAAAATTAAATGTTTCTCACACACCAAAGTTTTAAAACCAAATAATCTATATTATTTACTTAAAACTATATAAAACAAATATCGTCAAAATTTCCCATACACACACTCGACTATTAAAGCATCGAAATTTTTGAGTTAATAAAATACTCTAAACTTTTTTTCTTTTTAAACTCAATTAAAAAGTAATTAAAAGAGTAACATTTTGAACTCTAACCATTTTTAAGTTCAATCTATCTTTTTGCTCAAACTCTTTAACTTTGTTAAAATTTGAACTTTTTCATAGCTTTAACAACGCTAATTTTTGTAAAATTTCAATTTCAGTTCAAACTCATTTATTTGAAAATAACTCATTATGTAACTCAAACTTATCAAATTTAATTATCGTCAATTCACACCGACAACAATCAATTCAATTCCACAACACACATATAACACCTCAATTAAATTTCAACAATTCAAACATAACTCACCCAATTTCAAAACTCCACTTTTTTACACATAAACCACCAAATTTCATCAATTCATTTTCTATAAAATCCACAAATAATTCATATCTCAAAAATTCATAATAATAATTATGAACATATAAATCACAACAAACTTGAATCACTACAAACCACACCTCCAATTTAAATTCCAGTAAATTACACATAATCACGTCAAATTAATTTTTCACAAAATCACACCTCAAATACATCAAATTTCTTTTCCACAAAATCACAAATAATGTCCTAAATGCAAACTAAAAGTTTGGAAGGAGCCCTTACCTCCGTTGTAGCTTTAACAACCGATTACGGCACTGCGATTAATTCCGGGTAAAATTTAAGTTCATGACGTCGCTTCCAAAGATGGCTCACTAGCACCGTAGCGTGGAGATGAGCACCTTTCCCTTCTGTCACTTCTCGAATGGAAGCTTAGATCTAGGAGAAAAGTGAAGGTTTTTGTGTTTGTGGGTTTTGAAAATAAATAAAATTGAGTAACAGAGAAGGAGGAAGAAGAAGATCTCGCGTGGCAAGGAGGAAAAGTTTTGTTTCAGCCTTCTGGATTCCTTTCTTTCTTAAGTGTATATATATATATATATATATATAATATATATTAAAATAATAATAATAATAATATATTATAATAATAATAATAATAATAAATATCTAAATAAATATTTAGATATTTATAAATATTTAAATATTTTTATAAAAATCATTATTACGTTTGTCACCTCACGTCAAATCACAAATCACTTTTTCAGAAAAATATCTACTCTCGCCGTAATTCAATAGGCGGATGGATTTTTCAGAAAAATGCTGCATCTCAAAAAAAAATTTCTTCGACAAAAGATTCACCGTAATTAAATAAAATTATTCATCGACGAATAATTTTAATCGGGTCTCTAGAAAGATATTTTTGGCATTTAACTCACAAAATGCCATAAAATTGGCTAAAAAGCCTTAGAAATTCAGCACAAAATTCCCCAAAATACATAAATTAGAATTTAAAATTAAGGGTCTTACATTTCTCATAATCATGGAAAAATGTGTAAGTTAAAAAAGACTTTTTACGGTCTTACACAGGCTCCTCGAGCTTGGTTTGAGAAATTCCCTATTGTGATCACTTCTCTTGGTTTCCGCTCTAGTGAACATGATTTTGCACTGTTTATAAGGTCTACCACTTATGGTTGTATTATGCTTTCTTTGTATGTTGATGATATGATAATTAAAGGTGATTATGTTAGTGGAATCAATGAGTGAAATTGCAGTTAGCCAAACAATTTAAGATGAAAGACTTGGGAACTCTTCATAAATGCGCCAACCACATTAAGATTGATTGTCATCTTACCCGTCATCATCTTCAGCATAGAACCATTACTCTACCATTTGTCTCTTCTTCCTTACATATTGTTGATTTATTCAGAAAGATACATTTCATTAAATGTTTTTGTTTGTTAGTTGACAAACTCTCAAGTTTGGTTCAATTATTTATGAAACCCTAGCCAAGGGTTCCTTCTCTTCTCCCTTTCTCTTCTTTCTCTTCTATGTTAATGTTAGATTATCATTGTTAACAACACAAAATATACATATGGTGAAATCCTACGCGGCTACCCAATGACTTTTAGCAATATTTTTTTCTTTGCTAGATTTTGAGCATTGATTTGGTTTTCCCTTCAAGTATCACAATAAAGTTATTCAGTTTCATTTTTTCTATAAACTTTACCATCTCAAATTGAAAAATGATATATAATTTCTTCTATTTGCGTTCTTAGTCTATTTAATTAAAGATGATAAAACCTAAGTTGTTATATGAGTACGACGGAACAATTTTACAGGCAAAAATTACACAAGGAGTTTTTTGACTTACATTAAATGCTTCAAATATGTCAATTTTTTATTTTTTTATTTTTTAAGTCTAAAATTTGTTCTTTATTTTTTAAATTATTTACATGGTTAAAACAACTTTTATCTTTAGTCCATTTTTGTTACAAATTTGTATATATGATTATTGAAGGTGGATGGTGGTGGTGGTTGGAAGCCACTGGTGATGGTGGTTGAAATGGTTGATGAAGTGTTGTTAACATCCACTTATTGGTACATGTTAATTTTAAAATAAAAATAAAAATTATAAAAGATATTTTGTACATTTTTAGAGAAAATCTACTTCAAAATTAAATAAAAAATTAATTCAATCCAAAAATTCACAAACCACCCCAAACAAATCCTTAAAACAACTAAAACATATCATGTAAATTTTAATTGATTATCAGATAGAATATTTAATTTATCTCGTTGTAATGGTCAAGTAAGACTTGTAACAAATATGTAACAAAGATGAAGTTCGAATGAAAAGTAATTCGACCGTAATTGAAGGTGGATTAATTAGATAGTAGAATAATGGTTTTTCCTTTATTATTATTTTTATTATTGACAACTAAATCATTACTTTTATTATTATATAAATTTAAAAGGGCACATATATATATATATATGTATATATATATATATGTATATATATATATGTATATATATATATTGCTAGATCCATGTTCAACAATAATTTGTTATGGGGATGCTATAATAGTTTTGCATAACACTTTTATACAAATGGGTTTGCTCGTCTAGCTAGATTTAAACTTTTGTTTTATTGGTTTCAGGATTGTCAATTGGGTCAACTCCCAAATTTCAATGCACAATGTTTGAATGTTTCAAATTGCAATCAAGATTGCATTAACAATGTTTTTAGTAGAGGTGGCATGTGTATTACATTCCATCCACAAATGCAAAATCTGTGTTGCAGTGTTTTCCATCCTAACACAAAACACATGCATGAAAACAACCATAGAATTTCAAATTTGTGAGATATCTATGATATATCTAAAAATTTTGTGAAACTTGAACTTGATTATCAATAATATTTGCGATGAAATAGTTTATTTTTATTAGTATTGCTCTCTCGCAATTTTATATTTTCTCTGTCCTTAAATAGAAATATATTTTATTTTTATTGAAAAAAAGTTGATAGTCTACTTTCATTTTATATAAATATAATTAAATTGTCTTTTGTATAATTCAAGATATACCAATAATATTAATTAAGATTATATTTAAAAAAAATAATAAATATATTTAATAATTTGTAAAGATAATTATAATTAAAGACAATTTTTTTTTCAATTGAGTGTTTATAATTAGAAGTGAATAAATGATTATCTATCTCCGTTTGACTATGATTGCATGTGTAACAAATTTAATTTTCTTTCACTAAATCCAATATTTTGTAACAATTTGGCTCAAAATGTTGGAAAGAATACCAAAGAAACAATTAAATTAAGAAATAAAATTAAACACAAAATTATAACGTTAAAAATTTTCAAAATAAAAAATAATAAAAACAAAAATAGTTATTTAAAACATTGATAAACGGACCCGGGAAGGCAGACTTGGCCCTGGCCCCTACCCCTCATCAACTACCAAATATATTGAGAAAACGAAAAGGTAGAATTACATAACTACCAAGTTAAACAAATACAAAAAGTTAAACAAGACTATCATTTGTTTTAACTGTAAATGAAATGATGAAAAAATTATATACAATAATAAGATTTTGAGTTAAAATCAAGAATACGTGATAAAACTTAATAATATTAATATTTATTATTTAATATAAGATAAAAAGACAATAATTTTAGTCACGATTTATTTCGTTCATTTATTTATTTTCTACTTTGTTTCTTTTATATTTTATTTTAATTTTCATAAATAATCTATAATACATAATACGAGTATGGTATGGGTATCATAGT
>JBBPBS010001171.1:2218518-2290910 GCA_037974835.1 Cicer judaicum | reverse complement strand
AATATATATATATATATATATATATATATATATTTATATTTGTAATAATTATCTTAATAATTAGTTGTTAATTTTATTAGAAGAAAAAATGGAACTTGAATAAATCAAACTTCTTATGACTCCAACTCTTTTATACCACTTTATAACTCTCAATTACATTTTACTAAACTCTCGATGTCATTCTGAAATACCAAAACAAACATATGAATCAAAAAATTAAGACAAAATCTTCATCAATAAAAAGACTACTGATTCATTTTTTTTAATAATAGTTAGGTCCATTAATAAAAAAGACTAATGCTGATTCATTTTTAAAATAATAGACTTAGGTCGGGTATTGGATATGAATGAGTTTGTGGATAAGAATGCTTGGGCCTCCTTATGGTTTATGAGTGTGCAAAAAGACGCTGAAGACCTTTATACATGACTTGAGCAGTTTTCAAATATTTGCTCGATCATCTCTTCTAGATGTAAATATGTCCTACAATTTAGGTAAATGTTAATGACTATTTTTATTAACAATCTAAATATAGAAATATTATCTTAGAAATAATTTGTTTAATTTTTTTTTTGAAAAAATTATAATTTTATAGTAGATGACTAATGATGATCAACACGTTGGTCGACAAAAATTTGTTTTGTACTATTTTGTAGGGTTGAAGTCAGTACACCTGTAACAACATGGCTAAACAGACCCGCACTATAAGATTAAATCATCCGTTACTTTTTGTAGGGTTGTAACCAGGCTTTTTTATTGGTATGCCATAAAAAAAATTAAATTATTACTAATTCTTGATTAAATATTAAATTATGTTTTTTTTTCTTTTTTCTAAATTTTTATTGAAAAATCGGAGAAATCGGTTTTTCTCAGTATATTGTTTTAATTTAATTTTTTGTTTAATCAATGAAAACACGTTCACCCACTCATAAATAAAAATCAAAGAAATTTCTATTAGTTGTTAATTTTTTTTAATTTCTAATGTATTATTATTTTTTAATTATTAAATTTATTTTATTATTTATAAAATTATTTTTAGTAGTAGTTCTATTTAGTAGGTACATATAAAAAAAAATTGATCAATTAATAAAGACACGATCACCTACTCATAAATAATGTAACACATTATTTTTTGTTAACATCTTTCTTAATAATAAATATGTATTTTATTAATCAATAATTATTATTTTCATTAAATAATTAATTTAAGTTTCATTAATTATTAATTTAATGACATAATTAATTTATGTTTTATTAATTGTTTAATTAAATAATTATTACTTTAAATAAATAAATAAATACAATTTTAATTTTATATTTTATAATTATTAAAAAAAATAATGAAATGGAGTCCATAAAATAATAATATTTAATTTAATATTATAATTAAACATTAAAATACCAAATTAACTAATTTTATTACAATGAATTAATTTTTATTAGAAGCATCAGTACGATAAAGGCATTTATTCTTGCTAGGTCCCTTGTTCCGACACAAACCACATCTCTTGGGGTGTATATTTTTCTCTCGTTGATTAATTTCAGTATGAATACAAGTAGATTGTGGATGATCTTTTGGATCTCTTCTCATGGTTGGATTACGTAGCACAACTCTATTCCATTGTATTATGGCCATTATGATTAAAGAGGAATTGTTGGGAACTTTGCTTGTAAACGTCAAATATACATTGCAATGTATATTTAGAAGACACATACATCATGTAGTCACGATGAATAAACGAACAAGTGGCGATGATGACATGTGAACATGAATAGTGTAATGCTTGAAACTCACCACAATCACACCATCTCTTTGTCGAGGTCTACCTTGAATGTCCCTACAGGTAACTGTAAAGATACTATGGGCTCGATTATGAATAATAACTTCATGGGAATTTGACATTGTTCGTTCCTTGTCAAGATTTTGAATGATTGTATTTGAGTAAATCAAACCTAATGTCATCATTGCTTGGGCCCGTGTCCCTTTTTCTTCAAATTTTGCAATCACTTTGTAGTATGTTGCTTGCACCAAAGAACTGATTGGAAGGTTGTGTGTCCCCTTTAATACATTGTCCATGCACTCAGAAAAGTTTTTTGTCATGTGTCCCCAACGTCTACCTTCATCATATGCTTGTAGCCATTGTTCGTTCGGAATATCGTTGAGCCATTTCACTGCATCTTGACTTCAATCAATGATTTGTCTTCTAAAGTATGTGATGTTTGGTTGAGTCGTAGCATATCCTAAAGGAACAAAAATTGATGTTGTTATAGACAATTTGAAAACAAAAATATAAAGAAAAAAAGTATGTGTAATATATATATATATATATATATATAATACTAACCCCCATGTTTGTTACAATATTTTTCATTAGCCCATTTTTTAAGGTCCTCGTGAAGTTATGATATATGTCGAACGCAAAAGACGTGATGTCAATTGTTGTTTACACGCCTAACAACACTTTTAATCAACTCATGTCTATCTAAAATCAAGTAGAGGTTGGACTGAGGTGTGACAAACATTCATAGACGACTGAGGAAGAAAAACCAAGCATATAATGTTTCACCCTCAACAATGTTGTATGCTATGGGGATGGTATGATCATTACCATCCTGAGCAATTGCCATTAGTAAGGTCCCATGATACTTCCCATATAACCATGTTCCATCAACTGAAACAACTGGTTTATAATGATCAAACCCTTTGATACATGGTTGGAAACTCCAAAAGAGGCAATGAAAGACAACTTTGTTAGGAACTCGTTGGCCATCCTCAATAAAGGGTCCCAATAAATTATGTATAATATATTTGCCAAACTTGCTAAATAATAGTTTTATATTCTTTTATTAGATGGATTGACAGAGGACTAATTCATTTTGGAACTCCATACAGAGATCTTGTCAGTTATAGATCAAACATTGATCACATGCAACATTATCAGGTTTAAAATTTCATTGTTCAACAAAATTTATACTTATTATAATTGTGTTGCCTTACTAATATGTCTTTTTTTCTCTAGTTCATATGGATGTCTTACAGGAGTCTTGAAAACGTCATATCACAACAAGCATATCAAAATTCAAAGATATGGACTGCCAAAACCGCATTGATTTGTTTCTCAACTGTTGAATGACATCAAACACATAGAGTCAAAATGCAGTTTGGACTTTTGCAGGAAATACCATATAAACCTGAAAATATTGATACACTTCACTGTCAAGATATGAGAGGGAATCATTTAGAAAATTGGAAAGACAAACATTCTGCATGGATTCAATTTTGGAACGAACGTTGAAGTTATTGTCTTATCGAGCAACCGATACATGGACACCCAATACCAACTAAGGAGTATATGGTGTGGTTTAGACACAACTCCAATCTGTATCTATCAGCTCTGCACCTACTACGAGACCCACGATGTGGTGTTGCAGAAGAGTCAACTCAATCATCACACGGACAAAGGCGTAATAGACATTGCATACCGACTCCCCCTGTTACCATTGAAAATGAAACGCCAGAACCACATCGTCGTTATATTAATAGCATATACTCATTTGGTGTTTTGTCATTCCCCAATCAAGTAGATCCTACTTCTTCGAGGCATGTCGACCAAATGTTCAGGAGACATATGCCCAAGTTGACGAAGAAAACTCACCTTTACATCGTCCACGTCGTATTCGTCGACCAACACGACGTGGGACTGAACACCACATAGGAGATTAATGTAACAAAAACATTGTAATAAAATTTATGTATATTTTTTTTCACTCATTTGGTATTTGTATGTTTAATTATAATATTAAATTAAATATTGTTATTTCATGGACTCCATTTTATTAATTTTTTTAGTAATTATAAAATATAAAGTTAACATTGTATTTATTTATTTAAAATATTAATTAATTAAATTCATAATTAATGAAACTTAAATTAATTATTTAATTAAAATAATAATTATTAATTAATAAAATGTATATTTATTATTAAGAAAGATATGAACAAAAAATAACGTGTTATTATTTCTGAGTGGATGAACGTGTATTTATTAATGGATCAAATTCTCTATATATGTGCCTACTAAATAGCACTACTAATACAAATGATTGTATAAATAATAAAATAAATTTAATAAATAATAAAATAAATTTAATAATTAAAAATAATAATACATTGAAAAATCGGTGAAAGAGAGATCGATTTAATTTAATCGAAACAACGGTCACATTAATGATTCTTATTGAGTATATAAAAAAATATGCAGCATGTTTATTGATAATTTATCGAGTAAGTTTAATTCAATGTGCAATATATTTTCTAAAATACAAATAAAACATTCATTATAAGATCCTATAGCTATTGATATTCAATTTTCATAAAAATAATTATGATTGTTAAAATTATATAAAAATAATCAACAATTGAGTTTATGAAATTTAATGTTTGCAAAAAATTATTAAATGAGATAGTTCCAAGAGTTTCTTTTAGAGTAAGTTGATTATTTTTTGTATACAATATAGGGCAAAGTCTTAGAAAACAAATTAAAAACTAACCAACATTACTAAAAATGCAAACTCTATAAATATTACCAATATAGAAAACTCTCATGCTAATTAGAAGGAGTTTCCTAAACACAAGTACTAAAAGTATGAGGTAAAAATTGAATTTAGTAATCATTCGCATATATATTTTCTTCCCCTAGATTATGGTTAAATTGGACATGTGAATTCAATTTCATAATCTTTGAAATGTGAAAAACTAAAGTAGACACATTTTAGCTCATCTTATAGTTAATTCTAATCATGTCAATTAGAACTTTGAAATCCCTCTACAGGATGAGAGGGAAGATTCCTTTTCTCCAAACTAAATCTAACAGCATATACAAATTTCACATCTCTCTATAAAACATCATAGTTTCAAACTTACGGATGTAACTAGTGTGAATCTGTCAAATCACAAAAGACACCATTACACCCAACAACTTCCCCACCTTTTATTAGTGATAACCATTTAGGAAGTAATATAAAATTTTAAATATTCATTTGTTTTAAATTTTGTCTAAAATAATTATATTATCTTTGTCTTATACTCTTTCTTGTTTAATTATAATCAAAATACATTAAAAAAAATATTAGCAGTCTAAATTGTTTTACCCTGCATTCATTCAATCACACGTTAAATTAAAAAACAATCACAATAAATTAATTATTTAGTATATTAAAATAATTATTGTATTTTTTAAGTTGTCCTTCATAAAAAAAATTATATATATATATATATATATATATTAATTTGAATTTTAAAATAACATCATTACAAAAAGTGATACTGGTTATATTTGCTTATGGTTTTTTTTACTCAATATTGGCTTATATTTTGGTGCCCCAAACATAAGATTTATTTTTGTTATAACTGAGATCAGGGAGTAGCAGGTACCAATTATTCAAAATTACATATAATAATAATAAGAATTAATAAATAAATAAATCAATAAAATGTGTGCCATATTCAATTCAAATATTTAAAAGAAAACAATAATGCTATATTTTATATATTTTTGAAATTATTAAAGAATGTGATGGTACAATAAAATGTTGTCCGAGAGCAATTGGTTCTTTTATATATTTGATTGGAAACATATTCTAAATTGACGACTCTTACTTTTAAAAATCATGAGGTTGTTCTTTGGATGATAAAAAATAGGTGGCTTAACTATGTTGAGATATTTTTATTGTGTTGTATTATTTTTTATATCTTTAGAGAAGTGATTTTATATAAATGAGCATACAAGATTGCTTCTCTACGTCTTCACCGTAATAATTTGGTTTGGTGGGATATTACCCCTTTTTGTATTTCATAATTGTATAATTGTAATACGTTAGAATTTTATTATTATCGATTTTGTTGATGTTGTTTAAGAAATTAATTTTTTGTTTCCTCTACACTTTTTTCTTTTGGATTTTTATGATAATATTATTAATGAGACAAATGTTATTTATGTCATTGGTTGTTTTACATTAAATTTTTGTCTAGTCCCCAATTGTTTTTGTAATTTCTCTCTTTTTTTTTCATAAATTTTTAATGTGTTGCAAATGATAGATGAATATTACTTTGAGGTGTCAACATAATTGATATATTTTGAGGGAATTTTTTTTTCACTACCCTTTATTTGAACAAAAAAAGCATACACATCCTCTTTTGAAAACTACATACGCAAATATATTTTTTTTTTTAAGTTACAGGTCGTCATTTGAAATGGTGACTTTCTTAAAGAAGTTCAAGTTCCAAACCGCCACTTTTCACTTGATTTTTTTTTTTTACAAAAGAATCAATTCTTTTTAAATTTTTAATAGATAACATAAATATTATATATATAATTAATTAATATAAAAATAAATAAATAGAAAATTTAAATTAATAAATCTTTTTAGTAAACCGAAGTTTTAAATGGGCATTTTTCAATTATTTTTTAAAAAAACAATTTAATTTTTATTGAAATAACAAAAGTGAGATATATAATTAATATAATTCATAAAAATAGATAAATAGAAATTTTAAATTACGATAAAATTTTAGGAAATTTAAGTTCGAAATATCGATTTCTCATTTAAAAATTATTTCAATTTTTATTGAAATAACAAAAGTAATATATAAATAGTTAATATAATTCATAAAAATAGATTTATAGAAATTTTAAATTACGATAAAATATTACAAAAGACAAGTTCAAAATGTCGATTTCCCAAAGGTATTTTTTTAAAAAAATTATTTTAATTTTTATTGAAATAACAAAAGTAATATATATATATATATATATATATATATATATATATATATATATATCATAATACACCTGAGTCCGCTATCCAGTTACTGAATAATATATGTCAACAAAACTTTTAAATTTCAAGCTTTCGAAATGCAAATATCAAACTGGACTCAAGGTGGAAGTAGTTCTTCTGCATCACTTCCTCCTAGACATCCTCCACAGCAAGAAGAAGAAGATCAAGAAAAAGAAGAAGAAGAACAACAACAAACTCGTGATGTACCAAGGTGTCGCCAAAATCCTGTACGTGTGAGTACTGGAGGCCACATTCGACATTAATTATCGTAATTTTTGTAAAATTTGTAATGTTTTTTATGAATAAATTATGTAATTTAAAGTTTTATCGTAATTTAAATTTGCTATTTACGTATTTTTATGAATTTTTATGTATTTTTAAGAATTATATTAATTATATATATATATATATTATTTTTGTTATTTCAATAAAAATTGAGAAAAAAAATTGAAATAAATGTTTTTTTTAAAAAAAAACCTTTGAGAAATTGACATTTTGAACTTGGGTTTTCTAAAATTTTATCATAATTTAAAAATTCTATTTATCTATTTTTATAAATTATATTAATTATATATATATATATTACTTTTGTTATTTTAATAAAAATTTAAATAATTTTTTTTAATAAAAAAAACCTTTGGGAAATCGGTATTTTGAACTTGAATTTTATAAAAAAAATTCGTAATTTAAAATTTCTATTTATCTATTTTTATGAATTATATTAATTATATATATATATATTATTTTTGTTATTTCAATAAAAATTGAATTAATTTTTTTAAAATAAAACCTTTAAAAAATGGCCATTTAAAACTTGGGTTTTCTAAAAGAATTTTGTAATTTACATTTTTTATTTATTTATTTTTATGAATTTTTATTAATTATATATATAATATTTATGTTATCTATTAAAAATTAAAAAAAATTGAATTTTTTATTTATAAAAAATCATGTAGGAAGTCGCCATTTAAAATTTGAGCTTCTTTGGCGACTTATAAATTGAAAGAAAAAAAAAGGGACATTTAAGGACACAGTTTTAAAAAGAGAGCATTTTGGTGTTTTTTTTTTCCTCAAATTTATTGCAATAAAAAACCTACATTTTAAAAATTATGTGAATATTTAGCACTCTCATTTTTCATTAAAAAGTTAATAAAGAATGTAATATAAAAATATTTGAAAGGGTGTAATGAAGTAACAATGTCGATTTACAAGAAAGGGGGGTTTGAATTGTAAATGTGACTTTTAAAAATTCCTGTTAAAACTTAAGAAAATAACTCAAGAATAATCTTGGTTATGAAAATAGAAAACGGAGAACGTTCTTGGTTTTTGTTTAAAAACGGAGAACGTTCCTGGATTAGTAGAAAATCAGTTTATGTTATCTCAGTTAATCAAATCAGTATAATAAAGAGAGAGATAGGAAAGAGAATACCACACAAAGATTTATCCTGGTTCACCCAACGTGGGTTACGTCTAGTCCTCACACTGTGAGATTTTCCACTAAGTGTTTAAAAGCAAGTAACCTTCTTGATCTTACAACACCTATTCTAGATCCACCTTGATCTAATTCAATCTCTATTACTTTCCACCCAGAAAGCAATAACAACACCTATCTAACCTTGATAGGATGTAATCTTTAAACAAACTATAAAGAAACTCTTATAGTTAAAGTTTTTACAATTTGATTGTTTTGACAGAATCTAAGATTTCTCAACTCTTGTTTGAGAAGTGATTCTTTACAAATGATTTAGTGCTGATTTCGCAATCTAATATATGAATATATAGCAGTTGCTGTTTTGCGAAAGCAGAATGTATGATTCTCTGTTTTGCAGAATTTCTAGTGTATGTGATGATTGATTTATGGATTTCTTAGCACTTGAATTTCTTGCCTTCATACTGGATAATGGCCTTCTATTTATAGGCTGAAGATGCACTGGATAAGTACGAAAGAGCTGTTGGAGAGGCCATGCTTTTTCTGGTTTAAGGCAGTACTTTTGAATAAATTAATCATGCTATGACATAGCCTTTTTTTACTTTTGGATTTAGCATTTAAAGCAGTCCTGTACTTTTCTGACAGTGTCCTTGATGTTTCTCCATTGATCTTGGATGATACATTCTCCATCTTGAGTCTTGAGTGCAGCTGGAGAAGATTAGAAACGAATTGCAGGCTGAAACAGAGCTGATGCAAGTATACTGTTATTGTGCAGAAAACGGAGAACGTTCTGGTTTTTTGAGTGAACGTTCTGGAGCTTAAATAATCATTCTGGAGCTCCCGTTTTGATCAACCTGGATTTCTTTTGTTATTTCCTTGTCATATGTCAAGATTGATTGAGCTTTCTTGACATTTGATTTTTTGGAGTTTACACACTCATCATGACTTTTGTCCATCTTTGGGCCCATTTTATTTTGTGATCAAATAGCCTATTTGAGCTTGAATGAGTCCTACTTGTTCCTTGCCATGTATTGATTAGATATCAATAAATTTCCTGGGCATATTCTTTGTTAAAGATGTAGAAAAAGTTTGACCAACATGCTGTGATGAACTTTTTTTGAAGTTGGAGCTCTTTCTCTGTTTTAGTGTTGTTGTTGCTGTTTTCTTTGCTTTGCTTTGATTAAATTCACTCAAAAGCACAAGTTAAATTAACATAACATTTAGAATCATAATTAACATTCTTAATTAACTTTTTGTTTGTTTTCATCAAAATATTAAATTGAGATTTTGTCTCAACAATCTCCCCCTTTTTTATGATGACAAACATGTTAATTTAGATTTTAATTTTGATTCTAATTTTAATCAAAGAGAGCTTAAACGCTCCCCCTCAGAATATGCTTCATGTTTTTGAGCCAACATAAAATCTAAAATAATTCTTCCCCTTTGTCAACACAAAAAGATTGGGGAATACAAAGGAGATGTATACTACACATAGTAAACAATGAGTAGATTCTAGTTTTAAGAAAAGTAACATTTTCTAAAAAACTCCCCCTTAATATTTTGAAATTGATATCCTTTAAAATTTCAAAATTCCAAAACCCAAGCAAGATGTCTCTTTGCTCTTTTGCCTTCTTTGACAACATACAATATTTTAATTTGAACATGATAATGAGCGCAAGGGAAGCAAAATGAATGTGATATCATGCCAAGTATAATTTCTCTCTTTACAAAACATTTTTATGCTAAAATAAGTTTGTATTTATCAAAAACAATCAAAGAGATTTGTTCACATAAAAAATGATTTTAAGGACATAAAAAGGAGAATTTTGAGTTCCATGAATGAATTAAATCATGATCAGAATATACCTTGATAAGATCCAAAGAAGAGGATAATGTGAATATGTGCTTCTTCTAAAGGACAACCATTTATACTTGTTACTATTTCTTTGATTTGATGGCTGAATTTCATCAAGACTCAAGTAGCAGCAGCTTTGACACCATATCCTTCCAATTTAATTCTTCCAATAATTTGATCATGAGATGTTTTTGGAGGAAAGGTCAATAGTGAGATGTATGTAGGAGTGCCAAAACTAAATGGTTCAAACTCATTTAGAAGTTGTTGATATTTTTTTTTTCAACCATATCATTTTAATAGAAAACATTAGATTTGATTGAATGTTGCATATAAGCTGTCAAGAACATTACGAAGAATGTTCAGCTTTTCTACAGAATATTTTACTCTTCTGCAGAATTTTCTGTTTTTCTAGAGAATATTTCTGTCATTGGCCGAATATTCTGCTTTGCTAGAGAATGTTTCTCTCTTCTGCAAAATGTTCTGCTTTTCTGCATAATGTTATGTTCTTCTGCACAATGTTCTGCTCTCTTACACAATGTTCTACTCTTCTGCATAATTTTCTGCTCTTCTGCACAGTGTTCTGCTTTTCTGCAGAATGTTCTGCTATTCTACATAATATTATGCTCTTATCCATAATTTTCTGCTCTTCTGCATAATGTTCTGCTTTTGTGGAGAATGTTTCTATCTTCTGCAGAATGTTCTGGTACTGCTTCCAGAATGAACCTTTTTGCTTAAATTGATCATTCTCTTGGATTTTGTCTTTATCATTCTCCAGCTTTCAAAAGAATAATGAAACAGAGACTGCTTATTAATCTCGATTTCCTGGAAAGCATTTTGTTGCTGCTGTCCATAATGTTCTTCTTCTTCATCTCCTTTGCTTTAATGTTTCCAAAGGTTATAGATACTCCAAATTTTTCTAATGATAGGAGGCACAATACTTTTCCATTCATGTGTATGGAGCATACCTTGTCCATGTATCAATGATCTTTCTTGATTGTTGGATGGTGTTCCTACATCATAAGTTAGTAATCATTTTGGTACCCATAATTGTTTGGGTCCTTGATGGTTAGTATATCTTCTTTTAGAAGATTTTTTAAAACTTGAACTCTTTTTAAAATAGCAAGTTGATTCAAAGTGATCATTTTTGGAATAATATGAATACTTTGTTGTTGATCTTCGATAAGGTTTCAAAATCTGAGTTTTACACGGATTTGAAATTGATTTTGCTGATATTCCATATTGTTCCCTGTTTCCCAGATTTTCTGCAAAAGGTTCAGCTTTCATTTTTGAACTTTCTCCGTTTTGAGAGCAGCCTGGAGAACGTTCTCCTTTATGCAGATTTTTCAAAACAGGTTCAGCTTTATTTGCAGAGCGATCTTCCCTTTTAAAAAACCTTTTTCTTCTAATCTTTTCATCTCTTTTCTTAAAATGGCAAGCAAATTCCAGATGTCCAAGTTTCTTACAATATGAGCATTTGGTTTTGCTTTTATTCTCTTTTCTTTCCGAAACAAAAAAGTTTTCATATATTTTCGTTTTTTGAGTTTTATCAAAACCAAGACCAGCTTTATCAAATATTCCCACTTGAGATCCCATGAAACGTTTCAGTAGCTTTAATAAAATTTGATAAGTCATTTCTAAGAAGTTCATTTTCATTTTTAAGGATAACATTCTCCGTTTTCGTTGCAAAACGTTCTTGATTTTCAGATTCATTAGTTTCCTTAAAATGAGATTCCTACATGTTCTGAATGATGTTTTTTAGTTCATCAATCATAACCTGAGCTTTCTCTTTTTCCCTTTTTTCTTTTAAAAATTGATCATTTAAAGAGCTACATTTTTGAACAAGCAGATTTGAATAATTAAGTAAGCTATCAAAATCTTTTTCAATTTGTTCACATAAAAGACATGGTTTAGAATCTATTACCTCATTGTCTTTAGTATCTGCCATTAAACACAAGCTAGCTCCTTCAGGTTCATCTGTGTCTGTTTCATCATAATCATCCCAGTTCACCATCAAGGAATTTTTCTTGAAGGGGAACTTCTTTGGTGCTCTTTTGTTCAAGGGACATTCAGTTTTGTAATGTCCTTGTTTATTGCATCCAAAGCATGTGATTTGACTTTTGTCTACCTCTATTTTGAAGTTTTCTTTTTGATTTGAATATCCCTTTTTGATATGATCCCTTCTTCTAACCATTCTTTGTATCTTTTTTGGAAGACGAACTATTTCTTCATCAACATCTTCTTGTTTGATTTCTTCTGAGTCTTCATCTGGACTTTCTTGAGATGTTTTCAAAGCTATTGCTTTGCCCTTTTTGATTGACATGTCTTCTTGTAGCAGCACTTCATGTGCTCTTAAGGTTCCAATTAATTCTTCCAAGGGAAGTGATTCAAGATTCTTGGCTTGGCTTATAGCTGTTACCATTGGTCTCCAAATGATTGGAAGACACCTCATGATTTTTCTTACTCTTTCTTGAACTGTGTAAGCTTTCCCGAGAGAACGCATTTCATTTACTATTGTTGTGAACCTTGAGTACATTTCATCAATGGTTTCTCCTTCATTCATTTCAAAGAGTTCAAACTTTCTTATGCCTATATCAATCCTTGTTTCTTTCACATGGCTTGTTCCTTCATGATGAGTTTGTAATGTGTCCCATACTTCTTTAGCAGTTTTGCATTCATCAACTCTTTCGCTTTCTTCCCTACTCAAAGCACACGATAAGAATAATTGAGCTTTTGAGTTTAGGAGTACCTTAGATTTTTCTTCTGCTGTCCAATCTGCTTCTTTCTTTTCAATAGAGGTTGAATCATTTTGGTCGACTCTTGGTATGAAATTTCCATCTGTAATGATGCGCCACATTCCTGTGTCTTGAGATTTCAAGAACAACTGCATTTTTCTTTTCCAGAAATAGTAGTCTTTGCCATTAAAGTAAGGTGGTCTGTATAATGACACTCCTTCAGCAATGTACATATTTCTTGACATTTTTCTTCTAGATCTTTTTCTCTAACACTTGTTAGGTGTTTTTAATCTTTCTAGAGACCGAGCTCTGATGCCAATTGAAATAACAATGTCGATTTACAAGAAAGGGGGGTTTGAATTATAAATGTGCCTTTTAAAAATTCCTGTTAAAACTTAAGAAAATATCTCAAGAATGATCTTGGTTATGAAAATAGAAAACGGAGAACGTTCTTGGTTTTTGTTTAAAAACGGAGAACGTTCCTGGATTAGCAGAAAATCAGTTTATGTTATCTCAGTTAATCAAATCAGTATAATAAAGAGAGAGATAGGAAAGAGAATACCACACAAAGATTTATCCTGGTTCACCCAACGTGGGTTACGTCTAGTCCTCACACTGTGAGATTTTCCACTAAGTGTTTAAAAGCAAGTAACCTTCTTGATCTTACAACACCTATTCTAGATCCACCTTGATCTAATTCAATCTCTATTACTTTCCACCCAGAAAGCAATAACAACACCTATCTAACCTTGATAGAATGTAATCTTTAAACAAACTATAAAGAAACTCTTATAGTTTGAGTTTTTACAATTTGATTGTTTTGACAGAATCTAAGATTTCTCAACTCTTGTTTGAGAAGTGATTCTTTACAAATGATTTAGTGCTGATTTCGCAATCTAATTTATGAATATATAGCATCTGCTGTTTTGCGAAAGCAGAATGTATGATTCTCTGTTTTGCAGAATTTCTAGTGTATGTGATGATTGATTTATGGATTTCTTAGCACTTGAATTTTTTGCCTTCATACTGGATAATGGCCTTCTATTTATAGGCTGAAGATGCACTGGATAAGTACGAAAGAGCTGTTGGAGAGGCCATGCTTTTTCTGGTTTAAGGCAGTACTTTTGAATAAACTAATCATGCTATGACATAGCCTTTTTTTACTTTTGGATTTAGCATTTAAAGCAGTCATGTACTTTTCTGACAGTGTCCTTGATGTTTCTCCATTGATCTTGGATGATACATTCTCCATCTTGAGTCTTGAGTGCAGCTGGAGAAGATTAGAAATGAATTGCAGGCTGAAACAGAGCTGATGCAAGTATGCTGTTATTGTGCAGAAAACGGAGAACGTTCTGGTTTTTTGAGTGAACGTTTTGGAGCTTAAATAATCATTCTGGAGCTCCCGTTTTGATCAACCTGGATTTCTTTTGTTATTTCCTTGTCATATGTCAAGATTGATTGAGCTTTCTTGACATTTGATTTTTTGGAGTTTACACACTCATCATGACTTTTGTCCATCTTTGGGCCTATTTTATTTTGTGATCAAATAGCCTATTTGAGCTTGAATGAGTCCTACTTGTTCCTTGCCATGTACTGATTAGATATCAATAAATTTCCTGGGCATATTATTTGTTAAAGATGTAGAAAAAGTTTGACCAACATGTTGTGATGAACTTTTTTTGAAGTTGGAGCTCTTTCTCTGTTTTTGTGTTGTTATTGCTGTTTTCTTTGCTTTGCTTTGATTAAATTCACTCAAAAGCACAAGTTAAATTAACATAACATTTAGAATCATAATTAACATTCTTAATTAATTTTTTGTTTGTTTTCATCAAAATATTAAATTAAGATTTTGTCTCAACATGTAAGTCATAAGGTAGGTGCTTAAGGCAATTAGGTGTATTTGGTTTATAGAGGAATTACAAGTTTATGTTATTTCATTGTTTAACCGTTATTTATAAATATAGTTGTACTTAAAATTTTGCTTAAAATTTTGCAGTTGCATGCGAATCTTTTTATCATTATATCGTTAGACTAAGCAAAAGTTAGTTTCACCGTTAATTTTATCAAATACATCAAATTCAACTAATTAATTTATTCTCTATCTTTAAAAAATTCATCCACTATAAATTTATTTATTTTTTACATTATTTATTTTACTAAATAGAGTATATGTCCTTGCGTGGTATAAAGGTATACTTGGAACAAGTGATCTATGGGAGAAAGAGATACTTAAGAGAGAAAGAAATAAAAAAGAGAGTGAATGAGTGACAAAAGAAAAAAAAAAATACTAAAGAGAAACAAATTTATTACACTCAAACTATTTTTTGTTTCTTCTAGAAAAAGTAAAAAACTGCGTAGTCTTACGCGGTCAACCTATTTTTATTTATCAATGTTTCTCAAAGCTCTTTGATTTATTTATTTTGTCATATTCCTCAATTTTGGTCATAAAAAAAGAACTTTATTTATAATGTTTAGTAAATTAAAACTTGTATCTAGGATTTTGATAATAAAATATATTCCAATCCAAACTCAATGAAATAGTTAAAAAAAAATTTTGACTCAAAATAGTTTTAAATTTAGGTAATTAACATTTAAAGGTATCTAGTTCAAAGAATTTTTTTCAAAGGAATATTTTAAAAATTTACAATAATTGATACCTTGAAAAATTGAAATAATATAAAACAATACATAGTTTATAATTTAAAGATATTTTTGAAAAATTGAAATAATATAAAACAATACATAGTTTATAATTTAATACATCATATCTATTATATTTCTCTCTTTTTATACTTAATTTTTTTTATCTATCTTTTCACAACTTCTATCTCAAACCAAACAAAACCTAAAAGAATATTTTCTATTTCCGACTTATCACTGTTTGGAATAGGTGATTAGCGAAGAAATAAATACGAGGGAGAAAAAAAACAAAGGAGAAAGAGAAAGAGAAAGTTTTACACCGTTTGCTTTTCTTCTTTGCACCTCACTCTTTACTCTCATTTCTCCGCACCTTCACTGAAGGCTTTCTCCACCATTTAATCGCTTCTACTTTCCCGCTTCAGATCCGTAAATCGACGAAACAGTCGTTTTCGGAAAAAGCAACGCATCAGATAATCGCGTCGAAGCAGATCAGAGCTTCACTCCTCACTGCGATTCACAACATTGGGTATAATGCTTCCTCACATAGTTATTGAAATTTAAATTTGATGTATGTAACACAAATTACACGCTTTATTAATTCCATAATACCAAAATTTTAACTATGTTGATTTTTGAATGATACCATATTCAAAGTTGGTTGCTAATGTTATAATTTGGGTTTAAATTTTTCTTGATATTTTATTTTGCTTCTTTAACCCACACAACCCCAATTTGCTTCTGTTTTTTGTTGATAAAATTTTGAATCAATGTTAATTTTTTTCCGTACATTAATAGGGCACTCATCAATTTGTTTCTGTGTGCTTGGTTTTGTATATTATGCTATTTCTTGATGCTTGATTAATACCTTGAAGCCTATGAATCACCAACACAGACATGAGACACATGACATTGATACATAGACACCAGTAATAATTGAAGAAAATAGATTTGGTTGAATATATCTACATGTGTTGTTGGTGCTCTATAGCTTGAAGCTGTTGTTGTTGTTGAGTAGAGGCCATTCTCTCAATAATGATGCTTGTTTAGTTACTATTAGTTGTGATATGTCTAGTTGGCTGTTTTGTGGAGAACTCAAAAGAAGAGTCCATCTAACTATAAAAACAATTGTTTTCCCTTGTGTGAATAGTAGGTTTTCAATAGTGTTGTCAATCACGGAAAGTAGAAAATAGTGTTTTGTTCAAATTCCGTTAAGCTGCAGTGCTACTATTTGACAACACTTTGTACAAATTAGCGTATCGTGAAACAAAAGAGACCTGTTCAAATTCCACTACACTGTAGCGATTTAGCCTCTATTTGACAACATTGATTTGAAGAGTATATTTTGGTTCATTTTCTACCTGATTTTAGGGAGACTGATCCAAGTGTATTTGCATTTACTTTGCTTTTGTGCCTTCTATACTGTAACAAGTTTAAATTAATTGTGTTTTCCTTGTTGGTTGTTCAGGTTGAGCATGCTAAGTTTTCTGTTGCACGCGACATTGATGTACACTTTTTGACACATAGAATTGCAGCTATCTCGGTACTGTTATCACTGAAGATAGACAGGGAAATGGGAAAACTAGCTCTTGCAGCAATAGTGAGCTCATGGGTTGTTCCTATCACCATAATGGTGAATCACATAGTTCCCAAGCCATATATGGTAAGAAAAAGTTTAATAACTTGGGGAGTGGACAGTTGCTTATATTACCATTGGTTCAATATAATTGATATCCATGATTTGCAGGATGAGATATTTCATATACCACAGGCTCAGCAGTACTGCAAGGGAAATTTTGGAAGTTGGGACCCTATGATTACCACCCCTCCTGGCCTGTATGTCGTGTTATCTCTTTGCTTTCCCCCTGTCTCCATCTTTACGAAATATTTGATCTCAATAGCATATACGTTACTACTTTTCTGTAATGAACAAAGCATTTTGATATTAAACTGCCTATGGAGGTTAGTTCAGCTTATAACGAACAACTCAAGAAAGCACTTTGCTTGAAAGGCATAGGTTAAATTCTATTTCTCACTTCTGGTGATCTCCCATGTTAAGCGATTGCGAGATACTACTATAAATCCTCACTGAAGCATGCGGCTCCCCCCCCCCCCCCCCCCCCTATACACTTAAACCAAAAGAAAAAAATGAATAAAAAGCAGCTTGTGTATGATGTAATGAAAAGGAAATGGAAAGAACACATGCTAGGATGAAGAATAGAAAATATGAAATCATTCATAAACAGTTAACTAGATAGTATAAACCAACTTGTGGCTTGTGCAGAACTTTCATTTGGTTGTACTGTATAATAGTTTTTGTAACGGTGTACTGAATATATTTCACAGTAAGCACTTGGAAAAGATGCGGTTATACTATAGGAATATTTGATCTGAAATTTGGATATTTTCTGGACATGATGGGACTTTTTGATTTATCGGCATCTTTAAGTATAAATCTTTTGGTCTGCTTCGGTGCTTCAGCAGGAATTGCAGTTGGTGACATTTGATAAATGTGTGGACAAGGGTTGTTCAGGGTATCATTTCAACTGTAAACAAATATCATTAACACTCTTGAAGCTTCATCCCTGTATTCAAGTGAATAAACTCCTAATATAGCAATTTATAATTGATGGTTGTTTTGTTTGGTCTAACTGTTTAAGTGATTAGTTAATAAATGAAAAGTCATACTAATGGAAACAACCATAAGGTTATGTAATGAATATATATATATATGTAATGAATAAATATATATATATATAATGCTTAATTGAAGGAGTAAATACTAAATGCACATCTGGGAAAGATATTGAGCCGTTTTGAATAATTAAAAGTTGTGGATGTTTGCTAAATTCTTTGTAAATTATCTGGCTCTGCTATAAGGTAATATGTGGAGTACTGCTAAAATTTGAGGATCAAGAGTGAGTGAACAAACAATTTTACCTAGATGAATATTATCAACAACTTGATATAAGTTATCTAAAGGATAATATCGTATCAAATACCACTGTTGATCTTTCCAATATAAAAACTTCTGCAGGTACTATCTTTCACTTGCCCATATTGCTTCTTTGTTTCCAGGCCTTTACTGTGTAGAAGCTGTTTCATCATTTTCTGATCTGTGCTCTGCCTCCATTCTTCGATCAATCAATGGTGTCTTAGCTGTCATATGCAGCATAGTTCTGTATGAAATTATTATTCACTTGAAGCCAACACTTGGTGACAGAAAGGCGATGCTTCATGCAGTTGTCCTATCCTTGTACCCCCTTCACTGGTTCTTCACTTTTCTTTATTATACAGACGTTGCATCCGTTACTGCAGTGCTGGCTATGTATCTTGCAAGTTTGAAAAAGAATTATTGGTTTAGTGCATTGGTAAGGTATATTTAGACTTTTAAGTTGCAAGCATGTATATAAATAGATATCTAGCTTTTTTTTTCCGATGTATATAAGTTCCTTTATTTTAATATCATGTGATTACCATAACAGATGCCTACTGTTTATAACTTGATATTTGTTACTGAATGTACTTACTAGACAGACCTCATTTGTTTCTTATTATGATCCATTGTACTTGTAATTAAGGGAAGAAAGTATATTCTTATTATTATTGGAAGGCCCAATAAATTCAAAATATACGTAATTAACTCCTCATGGTCATCTGAGTTCAGAAAAAACTTCATAAAAATTTATTTTTGTACTGCGTGAATTAGTTTTATTTTCGTAGCTATTATTAGTTCAATGGATCTTTTCTATACTTTTTCTGTTGTATGCTTGTTTCTATTGACTTGGTTTCTTGAATGTGGTTTGCATGACTCTTGGTACTTGTAAATTCTTATAGAATCTACAAAATGAGGAAGCTCAAAGGAGAAACCCTTCAATCCTTCACCATTAGCATTGAGATTGTAAAGATATTAAAAATATTTTTGTGCTGATAACTTTATTGAGGAATGAGAAGGAGGTCTTTTGAATCAATATTTTATTTCTTTCGCTTTTTATGTATGTTGATGAATAGGTTTAGACACTTCCTATGTATGGATTATTTTACCTTTAACATCATATATAGATAATTCTTTATGTAATTCTATTTCATAGAGTGGCTGTAATAAGTCCAATATTGTCTATGTAGGTTGGAGCCTTTGCAGTTGTTGTTCGACAAACAAATATTATATGGGTCCTTTTTGTTGCATGCATTGGTATAATAGACATTTCTCTGATGCATGGAAAGGGCAATGCAAGGAAAGTCAAGTCAGATGTATCAATTGAGCATGATTTCACATATTCTACTGGTACGAGTGCAAAGAGTTTAGATCTAAAAAGGCGAAAGTCTGTAAATACTGCTAAGCACTCTTTGCCTAAGACAAGGGCATCTACTCCTCGCTATTCATCAGGTTTGCTTATACATGTTTAGGAAAACCGCAAGGTCTCTTTTATGCTCATATATAAAAACATAAAATATTTATAACAGTTCATGGCAGATAATTCACCCATCCCACTCCCCTCCCCATATTGTGCAAAACATAAATACATATATTAATATTATTTTGCAGGTTTGGTTGATGAAATTTACACAATCCTTTTAACATTATGGCGTATGAAGTGGGAGCTTTTAATTTCATTTAGCCCCTTTCTCTTGGTGTTGATGGCCTTTGTTATATTTGTCTATTGGAATGGAAGTATTGTTCTGGGTAACATTCGTTTTCTTGTTATCCCTTGTGATCTTTTTGGCCAATAAAACCCTCTTTCTAATATATTCTACTGATACTGCAGGTGCAAAAGAAGCACATGCTGTTACCCCACATTTTGCTCAGATACTTTATTTTAGTTTAGTTTCTGTTTTGGCTCAGGCTCCCATGCATCTCACTTTCACCCATGTTGTGGACCTGTTTCAATCGTTTTGGAGACGTAGGCCCCTTAGTTACATTCAGATGTTCCTGGCCCTTATTGCTGGCATTTTCTCTGTACACTTTTTCAGGTTACATCAGTCTCATATCACTGATTTAACTGGCTAGCAGAATCTGTATTTGATTTTTCAGTGATATACTGCATGTTCTGGTGCATTCCGTCTGATTTGTCTGATACAGTAAAATTTGAAGCTCATATTTCCAAAAGCATTTTATTAGTATATTATATTCTTTATTTTCATTTTCATTTGATATCATATCAAGTGATAAATTATCCTTGCATGTTGCATAAATCTTGGAACACTTACTCACGAAGCTCAACTCAATCTAAATCTCTAATTCGAGAAAATTAATACTTATGATGCATTCTAAGACTTGATTAATCTCAATTGTTTTGTTGAATGTCTTTCCATTGATTTTTGCAGTGTAGCTCATCCATACCTTCTTGCCGATAACCGGCATTACCCTTTCTATCTCTGGAGGAAAGTCATCATGACTCACTGGTCAATTAAATATCTTCTGGTGCCAGTTTACGTGTATTCATGGCTTTCAATCATTCATATGTTGGGTTAGTACATTGCCAAACAGAGTATTTTGTTTGGTTCAATTGCTTTTGGCATTATAACTAGAAAAATTATATTAAGACGCATAAATTTGACATCAAATTTCGACAACAAATTAATTTATTAACACGGTTCAAATATATGGTTAATTACATTCAACAGATGGTTAATGAATGTAGTAAAGTGTCGCAACTCACTAACGTCTACTTAACACAATGAACCCCAATTTTAAATGTCATTGAACCCAATTTTGAAATGTGTATTTGAACACAAATTGTGGTTAATGAATAGCATGTATTTTGGAACAACTGAAAATCGTGTATATTTGAACACAATTTGGATGATTAATAGATATATGTATATTTGAATGTCTGAAAATCATGGTTAATAATGGTCATAATCATGGTTATTTGTGTTTAATGAATGGTTAATGAGTTGCGACACCTTATTGTATTCATTAACCATCTTCTAAACGTTATGAACCACATGTAAACTGTCTTAACAATTTAAGATGTTATTGAAATTTGATGTGAAAAAAACATAACTTTTACTACTATTTTATTTTCTCAAACAGGGAAAGTTAGAAGTAAATTATGGATATTGGCATTCTTCTTGGCTACAGCTGCTGTTCTTGTACCAGCTCCACTCATAGAGTTCAGATATTACAGTATCCCATTCTATTTCTTGGTGCTGCATTGTAACATTAGGGATGATCAACATTGGCTTCTTACAGGGATGCTATATGTTGGTGTCAATATCTTTACAATGATGATGTTTTTGTTTCGGCCATTTCATTGGGATCATGAGCCTGGGATTCAAAGGTTTATATGGTGACTTAATTTTTCAGGAAAAAAGGAAAACAAAAAAGCCTTGCTTTAATGTGCCAGTTTTAGGTAGGGAAAACGTAATGCTATGTTTTTTGTGCCCATATAATTTTTGAAAACATTATACAAAATGACATTTTAAATAAAAACCATAAATCCTAAGTTCGTAGGAAACTAAATCCCCAGCTCTGCACCAATCGCCCCTGCAATGTGTGCTTGCTTCTTGCTATGTATACACCATGCTGCCTTAGCCAAAACTTTACCTTCGTCATTTTTTTAATATCTTAAAAAAATTGAAAAATGTAAAACCATTGTTTTTGAAAATATATTTTTCCTTCTTTATCTTCTATTTACTGTATCTTTTTTTTTTTTACAGAATTCTATCACAATTATTCACTACATGTCTTGTTTTTAAAAAGTAAACGGAACCTATCCTATTTATGTTGCTAAAAGGAAAGGTTTGCCATATTTGGATGCCCAAATATAATCACGACAAGTGTGATCAATAGATTCTACTTTCTTATGACATATTGGACAAGTTAGAAGGCACAAAACAGTCTTATCTAAAGTTTCATTTCAACTAGGATGGCTTCCTAAAGAATTTTCCATAATAGATGGATTTGTTTGGGGGATATTCCACGTCTTATATTACGGACCAACATGTGTTTTCTATATTTTCAGAAGTTGATTCTAAAGCCATGTTTACTTTGGGAAAATAATACGTTTTTATTTTTGTGAAGTGTGTTTATTTCTTAAAGGTAAACCATTGCTGTAGAATTTTTAAAGTAAAAAAATAATTTTTAAAATAATAAAATGATATTATTAAATTGAAATTTTAAATCATCATTGTGATTTCTCACATCTATACATCACTAAAATGGTTGTCATATCATTAAATTGAAATTCAAATAAAAAAAGAGAACAAAATATCAATAATTTTGAAAATTAAGGAATACATTTACAGATAAAAAAAAATAAAAGAACCCACAATTATGATTTTGATAATTAAAATACTAAAATTGCATTTAAGCTAAATAATTAATAAACTTTTAGATATTGTTTTTTTGTTGTTGTAAACTTGTAGACATTTAATTTACACGAGGTACATCTTAGAAAAAAAAATATATTTAATTAAATTTTTTTTTCACCACAATTCAAAAGTCTCCCTTGCTATGCTCCTATTTATAAGTTTGATGGATTTGGTTAAAATTAATTAAATTTAAATACAATTTTAATTCTTCTATTTCAATAAAATTAAGAGTGAGGCTAAAATAAGAAATAGATAAAGGCACTTTCAATCTCTTAAATTTAGTGTATAAAGTTCATCTCTTATTTAAATATTTTATTTAATTTAAAAATAATAAATATTGAAATGACTTCCACTTAATAACATTATTCATACCACATCATTAATTTAGATAAGGCAAAAGAAAAAATAAAACAATTTTGCTTCTCGCACCACTCAAATTTTTTTAAAACTCAAAATACCTAAATTGTCCTTCCCTCTTTATTCAATTACATTCATCTCCTTCAATCTTACACCTTCATCTCTTTCAACCTTACACCTTCATCTCCTTCATCTTCAATCATTTACATTCTTCAATCTCTTCATTCATTTATAAATCCAATTTAATATTCAATCAAGTAAGCAATCATCTTCAACACCATCTTCAACACCTTGAACACCATCTTGAATCACTTGAAGCATCTTCAATCAATCAAGTAAGTCATTGTTGTTTTACGTTTTTGGGTTAACTGTATGCATTTTGGAATTTTGGATTTAACTCTCTGCAATTTATTCTGAATGGTTGTTGTTGAATGAAGAAGTTTTCTGGGTTTAGGGGTGTTTTAAGGATTTTCTGGGATTTTTGGGTTTGATGGTATTTTTAGGTGATGAACGTGAACTCATATCACGTATTTTGAATGTGTTAACATACGTGAACTCAAATTACATATGTGGACGTAACTCAATTCACGTAGGTTGTTGGTGTTCACGTACGTGAACTCAGTTCACGTAAGTCAGCTGGTTTGTTGTGGAGTTCATGTAAGGTGATGAAGTTCACGTAAGGTAATGGTTTTCTTGTGGAATTCAATTAGTGAACTCAGTTCACGTAGGTTGATGTTGTCATTATGTTTCTGGACTTGGATAAATGTTATATTATTATGTTGTTTTGATAATGATTATGATTTGTTTATGCAGAAATGGTGCGGACAATGTTTACTGATAGAGACGGTCATGTTATACTCGACGAAGGGCCTGATAGTCGTTGTGTTAGATCAATCGCTTCTGCACGGGCTCACCATGCTCAGCTTGAATTGCGTGAACAATGAAGATTGCGAAGGCAACAAGCAGAACAGGGGCAAGTAGAAGAGGCCCAACCTGAAGAGGTCCATGCTAATGAGGCCCACCCTGAAGTAGATGACAGATATCCCGGGGGTCCAGTTGACAGGTCTGTCTTAAGGACATATGGGGATCATGTTGTGACACGATTATGGGACGGCGTGGTAAATATTTGAATCAAATTAAATATTTAATTTTGGTTAATGTGTTTGAACTTATATTTGTTTGGTTAATTTATTTCAGGATCGCGGAGAGTTAAGGGTTTTTAGCAATGGAAAAAAATTAAAAGAAACAGTCATTGAAAATGAAGAGGTTGAGGAACTTGTTAAAAGTTCCGGTTTATATCTATTGCTAAAATGCAGCTATGAGATGATCGACAAAGGTCTAATTTCTGACTTTGTCGAGAGATGGCATCACGACACCAACAACTTTCATCTTCCAACTGGGGAAATGACCATTATTTTGGACGATGTCTCTTCGCTGCTGCATATACCTATCACCGGTGCATTTTTTAGCGTTAATATATTTAATAAGGTCTTGTAAGTGCTATCCATAATCAATATTATGTGAAAATTATTTACAAGAGTGATAGCGTCTGGATGGGCCTAAAAGATGTCTGGATGGGTCCATCAATGTCAAAAGATGTTGCATTTATGTTGTATTACCTCTAAGTGATGAACGATATGCTTGACGTGTATTGTAAACTTATTTTATTGTCGTCAAACTTTCAACATTGTGATCTCTCAATGTCATTAAAATGTTTTTTGGTTTTACAAAGTTCTTTGTCATATTACCAAGTACATTTTTCTCATCTTAAGACAATCAGCCTAAGAAAGAGTGACCGGTCAGTTTTTTGGCCAATTCGTGGTTATGGAGACCACATATTACATGCAAATACCATCCATCACCAACACTTGATCGTGTTCCTCTCAATCTAAATGGACAATCACATTTTCTAGTCCAAGTACTCCTCGTAAGATTAGGATTCTTCCATGGTCTATATTTACCACTTGTTTCACAACCAAGAATTAATTTTGTCTTTGTTTTTGGTCGTGCGGTCGCATTTTCAGATCTAAAAATCACAACAACAATTCCATTTTCTCTTCCAATATTTCTAGCTCATTTCAATAATTCATCTCGTGTATCAAATATCATGTCAGTTGTAAACACATCAGTCAAATCAATTATAACAGGTTCAACTCCGTCATTCATAGCATCAAAATTAGGTTCCACATCATTACACATTTCTTCAAAATCATGATCCAAATCATCATACATTTCTTCAAAAATATCAGGCTCCAAACCTTCCAAACCTTCATACATTTCGTCACTGTTGTCTCCTCCTTCATCCATTTAACTGCATCCAATAAATTACATAAATATAATATCAAAATTCTTAAATTTACGCGACCCTACGTGAACTTAGTTCACGTATGTATGACATTTCAAATTTTTTATTCTTTACGTGATCTCAGTTCACATATGTATAAGTGAATTCAATTCACATGTATGCTACGTGAATTGAGTTCACATGCACATACGTATTCTTAGTTCACGCATGTAATATCAACATGAAAACCTCCATTACTATACACAAATTTAATTAACGTAGGGGTACGTAAACCTCATTCACGTACAATCTAAATTTTTTTCATTTCATTAGCTACGTGAATTAAGTTCACGTATGAAACCCATATTTAGAAAGAAAAAAAAGATTAGCTGTAAAATACATACCTAGTTGATTTGATTTACTATAATAATGAAAATGATGAAGATGTTCAAAATGATTCAAGATTATTGAACATCAAATGTATCAAAATGATTGAAGAATATTGAAAAAGATTAAAGTTTGTAGATAATAAAGATGAAGATAAAAATTGAGTGATTAATTGAATAAAAAGAGAAGGACAATTTGAGTATTTTGGATTTAAAAAAAGATTGAGGAGCCTGGGAGGGAAGGAATTTGAGAGGTGTGGCTGATCAATTAATGATGACAAGCTTCCGCCATTCTCCCCTTCTATCTTCTCCGGACAGATTCGATCCAAAGACCTCACCAATGAGCCACTAAATTTTTCAGGTGTCAACTTCTCTGAGCCCCATTTTTTTCATTCAAACAGGTGAAGTATCTTCTTTCTTTCCTCTCTCTCAGATAAATCCAAACTCTTCCTCATTTTCCCTTCAATTTTCTCTCTATTCCCACTCTCATTTTCCCACCAACACTACAATCTGCACAGCTCTTATTATCAACGATGTTTTCTCCCAAACACATCCTTCCCGCCCAACACAACCTCCTCCCGTTCTCTACCGCCATATCCGCTGCCATCACCGCCAACACTTCTTCCGCACCTTCCCTCCCAGAAAACTTCCGAATACAACCCCCAATCAAACCCTGGCCTCACCGCCTCAACCCTAAACTCCTCTCGTCTCTCATTTCCCGCCAACACGACCCCATTCTCTCCCTTCAAATCTTCCACCACGCTCAACACCACCACCGCCCTCCCTTCTCCCACAATCCTCAAACCTACCAATCCATTTTCCTCAAACTCTCCCGCTTCCGCCGATTCCGCGAAATCGAATCCCTCCTCTCCGACCTCCGCCGTATGCCCCAGCAATTTGAACACTGCTGTGGCGAAGAGCCCGTGGTAACCGTTATCCGCGGTTATGGACTTGCTGGAAAGCCCGTAAGGGCTCTCAGAACCTTCATGAGGATTGAATCGTTTGGGATTCGACCCTCGGTGAGGTCTCTTAATGCATTGTTGAATTCGTTGGTTCAGAATAAGCGTTACCGATTGGCGTTTTTGGTGTTTAAGAATTCTAGAGATAGGTTTGGGGTTTTGCCTAATGTTGTTAGTTGTAATATCTTGCTTAAGGCACTTTGTAAAGGGAATGAGGTTGAAGTTGCTGTTAGGGTTTTGGATGAAATGTCTGGGATGGGTTTGGTTCCCAATGTTGTTAGTTATACTACTGTTTTGGGTGGGTATGTTTGGAGGGGTGATATGGTTGGTGCTACTAGGGTTTTTCGTGAGGTTTTGGATCGAGGGTGGGTTCCTGATGTGACTACTTATACTGTTTTGTTGGATGGATTTTGTAGGTTAGGGAAATTGGTGGATGCAATAAGGGTGATGGATGGTATGGAGGAGAATGGGGTTGAGCCTAATGAGGTAACTTATGGTGTTATGATTGAGGCTTATTGTAAGGAGAAGAAATCTGGGGAAGCAGTTAACTTGCTTGAGGATATGCTTGAGAAGGATTGTGTACCGGGTTCGGCGCTGTGTTGTAAGGTTGTTGATTTGTTGTGTGAGGAAGGGAATGTTGAGAGGGCTTGTGAGGTTTGGAGGATGGTTTCGAGAAAGAATTGTAGTAGTCTTGACGGTGGTGCTGTTGTTGTGAGTACACTTATACACTGGCTTTGCAAGAAGGGGAAGGTGTTGGAGGCGAGGAACATGTTTGCTGAGTTTGGGAAGGGATCGATTGCTAGTCTATTGACATATAACACGCTGATTGCTGGATTGTGTGAGGGAGGAGAGCTTTGTGAGGCAGCAAAGCTGTGGGATGACATGGTGGAGAAGGGTGTTGTTCCAAATGATTTTACCTATAACATGTTGATTAAAGGGTTTTGTAAGGTTGGAAATGTCAAGGAGGGTATCAGAGTTCTCGAAGAGATGTTGCAAAATGGGTGTCTGCCTAACAAATCAACCTACCTAATATTGATTAACGGGCTTTTGCTTTCGGGTGGAATGAAACAAGAAATCAACAAGGTAGTTTCAATGGCCATGTCCACTGGAGTTGATGTTGACATGTAGAATCTTTTTGTAAAACCTGTTGTGGATCATGTAGATAGTGGTGCAGCTGAAATTGATAGGATATTATTAGAGAATGCAGTGTGATAATACTCTGAGCCATGATGTTGAATATTGGGAACTGTATCCATTTTTGAGACATTCTCTTAGCTGGTATTCATACCAGTTAATTAACTTGAAAGTGTCTGTCAATTGACCGGAAACCATTTCTTGGAATTTTTGTCATATTTGGTCCAATTTTAATGGCTGGCCATTGTAGTTGCCACCAACACCAAGTTTTCATATCAAAATCTAATTACCATCCCTTGCATCTTAAGGGATGTTGATTGGGCAAATATGGTGACACTAGTGAGCAGCCCATCACTTATTCATCGTGTGTTGGACATAATGAGGACTTACCGATTTGGACGTGCAGGGAAAAATTTAGTAAAATCAGCCTATCTCTTTTTGGTTTCTAAATCTACTAATGAAGTTGCGTGGTCTGATTTAGAAGAGAAGATATTCAGATTCTTGTAGAAGAGCTTGGCTCCATCCAAGGCCATAGCTCTTTCGTGCAGGCTTTTCTTAATAGTCTGCAAACTAGAGTTAATTTATTTCAGCTAAAGATGTTAACTATTGTTAGTAATAGTATGACTAGTTGTGTGCTATGTGGACTGCAAGCAGAATCTGCCCTGCATTTATTTTGACATGTATTTTCACTTCTAGAATATGGTATGCTGCTTTTAATTGGTTGAGAGTGTGTATGCCACTATGCCTATTCCAGCCACTTTATTCGAGTTGTTAATACAGTTCTGTGGATGTGCTCGTGGTAAGAAAAAGAAGATATGGTCTTTGATTTGGATTGTGGTTATCAGGTCTATAAGGGAGGCTATTTAGGTACTGCTATGAAAATAAAGGGGGATACTAACACTATGTAGAAATGTGAAAAGGGATGACTTTGAAACAATTTAGAGAGGCATAGTGAATGGAAGGAATGGTGATGGTCTCTTTTGACAGCAGGAAAGATAACAGAGATACAGGACATGGGTCATGCTCCGAATAATCCAAGAGAGGGGGATGATTATGATGCTGATAATACAAAACATTAATTTATTTATGCTTACAGGTGGTGTAATAGTTAATTTAGATGTTAACTCTCAGCATACAGCATCAGAGTATCTATTATGTAATGACTTTGTTGCCTTAGTCTAAGCCTGTCTTTTGCTTGGGTATAGTTAATAAAATTTGCTTTGTTTATCAATAAAAAAGGCCATTTGGCAGTCTTGTAATCAAGTTATTTTTTCTTAGTAGAGATTTGATTTTGTAGCAGTTTTTGAAAGGGTGAAGGTATTTTCTTGGTAAATCTCATCGTTCTTTTTGTTACTGTTTTGACTAGTGTATAAATCTGAGAGATTCTATTACTTGTATGGGGCAATTTTGTGGTATTTGGGTTATAGAATACCCCCTTGTAGTCTCTTTAATAAACTTTGCCTTAAAAAAAAATGCTACTACTGTCTATTTCTCAATGTGGTGTGTTTATTTTCGATCTCTAATTCAATTGTTTGCATTACATTGTAGGTTATTTGTTAATGTCTGCCAAAGTATGGGTATGAAATGCTGGAACAAATAGAGTAGATGAATATCTTGTACGTTGCTTTACATGATTCCTTTTGTGATGTATTTGAAGATTGAGATAGGTTAAGGAGACTGAACCTGAGTGGGTTATAGGCTTTGGTGTTTGATAAGAAATTCTCATTCCATTTCTGTTGTGTGAACAGAAACAATTATACCTAGAAGAATATTGTCAACTACACATTAAATTATGGAAAATATAATGCACTAACAAATTCAAAGGTTTGCCTTTGTAATATAAAAACTTTTGCAGGTATTCGCTTGCCTTTGTTGCTTTGTTTCCAGACTGTTACTGGGTAGGGCTTTCATCATTTTCTGATATGTGCTATGCTGCAGTTTTTTAATCAATATGTTTCTGTGTGCTTGGATTTTGTATATTATGATATTGCTTAATGCTTGATTAGTACCTTGAAGGCTATGAATCACCGACACAAACAAGGACACTAGACACATATATATTGGTAATAATTTAAGAAAATAGAATTAGTTGAATATAATACATGCGTCGTGTTGGTGCTCTATAGCTTGAAGCTATTGTTGTTGTTGAGTAGAGGCCATTGGTTTTTGCTTGGTTAGTTATTACTATTCGCATGAAATATGTTTTGTGATATGTCCAGTTGGCTGTTTTGTGGAGAACTCAAGAGAAGAGTCCATCTAACTAAACACAATTGTTTTCCCTTGTGTGAATAGTAGTAGGTTTTCAATAGTGTTGTCAATCGCATATAGTAGAAAATAGTGTTTTATTCAAATTCCATTAAGCTGCAGTGCTATAGCACTACTATTTGACAACACCTTGTTCAAATTAGCGTGAAACAAAAGAAATTTGTACAAATTCCGCTACATTGTAGCGATTTAGCCGCTATTTGACAACATTGGATTTGAAGAGAATATTTTGGTTCATTTTTTACCTGATTTTAGGGAGACTAAATTGCATTCACTTTACTTTGAGCCTTCTTTATTGTTACAAGTTTTAGATTAAGTGTGACTTGCTTGTTAGTTGTTCAGGTTGAGCATGCTGAGCCTTTATGGTTGCATGCGACATTGATGTACACTTTTTGACACATAGAATTGCAGCTATCCTGGTACTGTTATCACTGAAGATAGACAGGGAAATGGGAAAACTAGCTCATGCAGCAATAGTTAGCTCATGGATTGTTCCTGTTGCCATAATGGTCAATAACATAGTTCCCAAGCCATATATGGTGAGAAAAAGTTTAATAACTTGGGGAACGGACAGTTGCTAATACTTAATCTACTCACTGTATTTTCTTCACATTGATGAAGCCTAAATCCAAAATCCCCCAATACAAGCCCTAATTCCTCAAATCCCCCATCACCCCTTCAAAACACTGTTTTAATCGTTCTGATTTGATACCTTTGACTTCGAATCATTCACACTCTTTATTCCATGAATAAAATGAGGGAGGTGGTACAGCATTGTTCAAAGTCCATGGAGGTGAATAATGTTGGAGAGTGGACTCAATCCTCTTTCTCACGGATTGAGGTATTTTCTGATGTAACTCTTAGCAACTGTGAAATTTTGTGCCAACACACAATTGAACCCAGAAAGGCTATTCCATACTGGCTCATGCAATAATGTTCACAAATGATGATTTGAATTCCTTTTATCTTTTTCATATACATGTTTGATTGTTTCTCTGTTGTTGAGGAATCTGTATTTGGGCAGTTTTATGCTATTGTAGGATGGCCGACAAGTACTTTATTTGGAAGGATGATAGGGATGAAATTGTTGCTGAAACAAAAACACCTAGAAGAGAGCTTGGAAGAGATATTGCAATTGAGGATATGTGGAAAGTAGTTCTAAATTCTAAGATTGATAGTTTGGTTGTTGACATGAAGTTCATAAAATTTATTTTGTTTGCATCGTCTGTGATCCTTGTTTATGGTAGTTTTTACTTCATTCATAGAGCATAATTCTGTGGATTCATATATGATGTTTCTGGCTTACAATAGTTTATGTAATTTGTATTATTTTAACTAAATGATCAATCCATATAATTTACCAGTTTTAGTGCTTATTCAGTGTATTCATGTGTATTATGTAATTTGTACTGTCTTCTCCCGTAAGTGTTCCCTTCAAAAAGACTTCATTCGTTCCCCCCTCATTCACAAAATGAGCATTAGGTTTGGGTGGTTGATCCGCTTAAACGGGAAGTGATGGTCACTAATTGAAAGCCTTGTTACCTTGATTCCCAAGGTGAAGCCTATGCTCTAATAACTCATAACCTCTACTAGCTAGAACCTCGTTTTTTATGACTTGGTTTGGAGGTTAAAAGATAGCGTATCCATTAATGTTTGAAATATATGGATTCCAAAGTTTGGTAGATTTTCTATGATAAACAAGGTTTGTTCTAAACTAGGTAAATTCTAATTAAATGTTATCGTAGACAAATCCTTGAAAATTGTTTAAAGTTTTGAGGATGATATACATTGTGTGATAAAATTGAAGTTGATAGTCTTATTTGTTTTTATTTCTTGGAGTTTAAAAAATGTCACATTATTGATGATTATTTGATTAAAAATAGAATGTGTTAATCAAAATTAGATTAAAACTCTATCTCAATCATAAGAATGAAGAGAAATGTGGACTTGTAGTTTCCAAGATCCCTCTGTATATTTTTTACACAAATGAATCACAATACATGTGCCTATTCGTATACATGCGTTGACTACTCACTCCCTAACTAACACTAAGACACATCACAGTCCCATTTTGCATTTCACCAACCAGCCATCTCGTTCTCGCCGTGATGCCTTTGTCTCCTTATTCCAACTTAATAACCATAACCAACCTTCGTCTTCGCACTCTATTCATCATAATCAGAAAATGGACCATAAAACATTACTCAATAGCCGCATTCGCCTTATTCCTTCTATTCTCATTCGTTTTTCTCATCCGATCCAATTCCCATTCCCAATATCACGCTCACTCGCTCCTCAATTTCATTCCCTTCACCCCTCTCACTAACGCCAAACAAATCGGCGCTCGTAGGTCCCTTCCTTCCTTCATTCATTCCCAAGACACACTCACAAATTCACAAATTAATAATTACAAAATTAACAGATTAACGCTAACCATTTTTTGTTTTTGTTTTTTGCAGTTTGCTTGGATGGGACTGCTCCTGGTTACCATTTTCAAAAGGGTTTTGGATCTGGATCCACTAATTGGTTGCTCCACGTTGAGGTTTTTTTTTTTTCATAGTAAAAAATTGTTTACACAAGCTAGCGCCTAGCGCAATAAAAAAAAGCAAACAGACAAGCACAAGAGTGTCTGAATGGACACTAATAATAATAATAATAATAATGATAATAATGTTGTTTTGGTTTGGATATTGGGTGTAGGGAGGAGGGTGGTGCAATTCGATATCTTCATGTTCTTCTAGAAAAATGACTGCTTTGGGATCATCTAAGTATATGGATACATCAGTTCCTTTTACAGGGATACTAAGCTCTGCCCCCTCTGAAAATCCTGGTAAAATTACCCATAATATTTGCCTTTATAATGTTCTATTAATACTTCAATACTTTATTACTCCCTTTGCTCCTTTGTAAGTATCCTTTTTTTAAAAAAATTCCCTATTTACTTGTTATTTTCAAATAGTATTAATTATTGTTTTGTCAAAATTACCCCTAATTATTTATTGTAGAGAGATAAATAGGTGAAATGAGATAATAAATAGTTAAGGGTATTACTGGAATAAGGCAATAACCACATAAAAAATGCACAATTTATTAGTTTTATTGGTTTGTGTAAACAATTTATAACGGCTACTTACAAGAAACAAATGGAGTATTAACTAGTAACAACCATAACAGCCACAACCATAACAGCCATAATATAAAGGTTTTAGAGGACTTTGCAACATCACAACAACAATTGTGTCACATGGAACACACTTATATGCATTTTGCTGCAATGTCAACGTTCGCAATGTAACCATACTCCCAAACCATGACATGCACAGAGCGCTGGTCCGAGGATAAGACTACTAATTTTTTTTACTTGATAAAAAAAGCCTCACATACTTTGAAAACTTGTATAAATTGAACATTGTCTACAGTAAATGAATTGACTTTGTTATCCATGTTAAAAAAAAATATTATATGGCATTAATTATATTAATTTAATAAATAATTTAAAATATAAATGTAAAAAAATATATAAATCAAATTGAGTTGAAACTTTTATTGAATCGCAAAAGATCCATAGATAAATAACTAAAATTGAAAATACCGATGATTGTTCATTCATACAAGTTTGAGAGATTTATTGGTAGAAAAAAAGTCTCACATACTTTGAAAACTTATATAAATTTAACATTGTCTACAGTAAATGAATTGACTTTGTTATCCATGTTAAAAAAAAAAAATTATATGGCATTAATTATATTAATTTAATAAATAATTTAAAATATAAATGTAAAAAAATATATAAATCAAATTGAGTTGAAACTTTTATTGAATCGCAAAAGATCCATAGATAAATAACTAAAATTGAAAATGCCGATGATTGTTCATTCATACAAGTTTGAGAGATTTATTGGTAGAAAAAAAGTAATTTTAAACTTAATTGATATAATCTTCAAAACACTTTTCTTTATCAATTTACATTCAAACGTTGTCAACAAATAAACAAGCTATTTGGATAAAGTAGTTTGTTTTTGTTGCAAATTATGTAACGTTATTTCGTTGACTTATAAAGGTAGCAAGGATTGGAGAAATATAAATTGAGAAATCACGAGACAAGTAGTGAGCACATTGCTAACATGAGTTCTTGGAGTGGTACAACGCACATAGATACTATTTTCTTTTTCAACTAAAAGATATAAAATTCTAGATGAGTTCTTATGTTGTTGTACAACAGTTGAAAGGTCTTATTTCATTTTTTAAAAAACTTAAAGAAAATGGATTTGAAAATGTTATGATTTCATACAAAAATATTTTTTTTGTTATTAAATAAAATATTAATAATTTAATTATTAACTTTGAAAAGGCCTTGAGAATTCTGTATTAGGCCTCGTAACATGTTGGGCTGGCCCTAGACATGCACATGGGTGTCTGTGTGTGTGTTTTAGATGTTGTAGTAATTTATAATTTAGATATGCCTACATCGTTGTGTTTTCCCATATGGCTCATGTGTTATTGTATCATTGTTACAAGTTGAGGGGCATTTGGATGAGCTTATTTGGATTTTCCATACGTGCTAGGAAGATTTTGTGAAAATAACTTGTGATATGTCTATAAGTTGTTTTCATTTTATTTTTATAAGCCTTTTCATATACCTAATTGTTGTAAGTTGATTTCAAGTTATGCATAAGCTCTTGTAAGAGTAGTGTTTAATTAAGTTGTATATCCAAATATCTCCTAAATAGTAGATTATCAGGGTTGTAATTTCGATTGGTCTGACAAGATATTCTGTCTAACTTCGCCGAGTATGTTTTGGCTTTCAAGATATCCCTTAGATATGTGTGGTTTGTGCTGCTGGAAAATCTGTTTGTATTACTGTTTGAACAAGTGATGTTTCTTAGTTGGATCCGTTAAACTTATTCAGATTTCTTTAACTGGAACAAGGTGAAGATACGCTACTGTGATGGTGCATCCTTTGCTGGTCACCCAGAAAGTGAGGTTAGGGTTGGTTTACTTTTGCAATTATAAAACTTTAGAAGTTTATTCATTATTTGGCATTGGTTGTTGGTGGCTGTGTGTGTTGCATATCGACACTCAAATAAGGAATTATTCCTTTTTTACAATTGGGTTTATTTTGACATGAGTTTTATTTTCCCAAAACAATATTATATACAGCAGAAAGGAAGTGGGTTGTTCTTCAGAGGCCAGATCATATGGGAAGCTATTATGAATGAACTCTTATCAATTGGCATGTCTAAAGCGAAACAGGTTAAACTTTTACCGCCATCCAACATTTTTTTTTCTTTAAAAAATATCTGATATTTTTATTACTACTGCAAATAGTAATGCTTCTTAAAATTGATAAAATAATATATTACTGCCAGTCATCTACTTACATTTTATCACTTGCATTATCAAATTTGAAGACTAAACAATGAGAGTTGTTGTGTATTCCATTTGTTCTGCACCTGTTAATCTTAGGTAATGCATATGATAAAGTCATATTATGTCGTTAATTTTTTTGTAGTCATAATCCAAGAACCTATCTTTACTTTTAAGATCACATGAGTTGCGTAACATGACAAAGTGATTCTTGGTTACAATGAGTTAATATTATTTGAGGAAAAAGCTAAAATAGTCTCCTTGTTTTTATTATCGTTGTATTATAAAAATGAGTTAATATTACAGTTTTAGTAGCCAATAAGTCTTGCATGCAGTAGCACAGATGGTGTAATATGAAAGCTTAATTTATGAATTTGTACAAGTGCAATTTCAAGTGAAAGAAAGTTAATGCACTTTATTAGTTTGTTTGCCTTCTATTTTGGGATGAGCTGAATCATGAATTGTCAAATTTAATTCACTCAGGAGAATGAGTTATCATAACCTACTTCTTAAGAGTTACGATGCATTGGCCCTGACCTAAAACTTATTAGAATGTCGTGATAGACGAGGTTACTTTTGTAGGCTCTGTTGTCAGGATGCTCTGCTGGAGGATTGGCAACTCTTATACATTGTGACAGCTTCCGACAACTACTTCCGAAAGAGGCCACTGTCAAGTGTCTCGCTGATGCAGGCTTCTTCCTTGATGAGTAGGTTTTTTCTAAAGCCCTAGATGAATAAGGTTATCTTAACATATCATTCCTTTTATGATATTTTCTAGCAAAACTTAAACTGAAAGTTGCCAAAACTACTTGTATCTTATTACATTATGGGTGATCCTAGGAAGATTTGAGTTTTATTAACTGCTATATGGATTTCAAAATCCTTGAATCATGTGTCGACTACTCATTTATACCTCTATGTTGTATGTTAACTTTAATGCATTATGTTACCAAGTAAATTAAATTAGTATAATCTATGTTCTATAAATTTCAGGAAGGATATTCTTGGAAATAGCACAATGAAATCTTTCTATCACGAAGTTGTCCAGCTTCAGGTAATGCTGTGCTTGTTTATATGTAACACAGTCTATTGGGTGTGATCACTACATGTTATCGATGAAGTATACATAAAAAAAACATGAAAAATGGTTTGTTAGATCTGGAATGTAAAACTGAAGAAAAACTCAAGAACAGATGGAGAGAAAATCAAGAATGGTTTCTCTCAAGAATATATTAATGAAATTGAGAAAAATGAATAGAGTAGCAGTTACAGAAATTCCATCTGAATTGCCTGCAATTCAGTTCCAACCAATTAACTCTCTAACTGCCTACCTATTGAAGACTGATGGGGACAAAGAAGGAATTGATGACGTGTCTAGTGGGACACATAGTGCACCTAAGGCATGGAGAGTGTATGTTAGAAAATCCAAGAAAGGTGAGCTGGCCCCATCACGTATATAGGGGAGAGAGGTTGGTAAGGAAGGGATAACAAATTCTGTTAATTGTTAGTAGAAAGAGGATTCTCTCTCATTGAAGTGAGCATAGCTCTCAGGAGTACAAGGAAGGCTTGTTTCCTTTGGCTCAATTTCCCTTTATCATCAATAAAATACACTACCATTTGTTGATTAATCTTTCATTATTTCTTATTGCCGCATTTATAAATTGAGGACCTATCAAAGACTAAGCTTCTGTTGTTTATACTAACCATCCTAACTAATCAGTTAGGATTTACAGCTGGCACAGCTCAGCAATTAACATAACTAACAACCTAGAAATTAAGGTTGGTTCCTTCTCTCATACACCTTCCTAATAGGAAGCCTTGCTTGACTAGCAATCCTATCAATACCCCCGTAAAAGAACTACCTTGTCCTCAAGGGGAAAAGACGGAAAAACCTCCAACATCTTGGAAGCTCGCTCCCAAGAGTTATTACAGGATGGAAAATGAGCCCATTTCACCAAAACCCTCCATATTGCCTCCAACATCAGTCCTCCACTGCAGTATATCTTCTGGCTGTACAACCAATTCAGGCTCCTCAATCGACATTGGTGGCAAGGTCTGAAGTGAATGCTGCGGTTTCAAAGCCTTCTTTAGCAATGAAACATGGAACACCGAGTGAACTTTAGAATCTTAAAAGGGCTATAATACTTAGGAGCCAATTTAGCATATGGTCTATCAGCCAAGGACTTCAATTTGTAAGGCTGAAGTTTCAAGAAAACCCACTCCCCAACATCAAAATTCACCAACCGCTGGTGCTTATTTGCTTGTGCCCGCATCTGATCTTGAGATTTCAGCATATTCTGTTGCAAATCAGCAAGTAAATCATCTCGTTGCTGGGCCAACTGATTGACATCATCCAACTTTGATGGAATGGTGCAGCTCTTAATCAACAATGGAGGGTCTATTCCATATAAAGCTTTAAAAGGTGTCATTCCAGCAGAGATATTGTAGTTACTATTAAACCAGAACTCAGCCCAATGCAACCAATTCAACCAAGTCTTGGGCTTAGGCCCAACAAAGCACCTAAGATAGGTCTCTAAGCACTGATTTGCAACTTTGGTTTGACCATCCGTTTGAGGGTGATAAGAAGTGCTATGCTTAAGACTAGTTCCAGCCAATTTGAACATCTGCCTCCAAAAACTGCTGAGAAAAACTGCATCTCTATTTGATACAATTGTAGAAGGAAATCCATGAAGCTTCACAACTTCCATCACAAACAAAGCTGCTACCTCCTTAGCATTGTACGGATGCCCAAGAGGAAAGAAGTGAGCATACTTTGTAAGTCTATCAATGACTACAAAGATTGTATCCTTGCCTCTAACTCGTGGAAGGCCACCAACAAAATCCATAGAAATATCTTGCCACACTTGGCAAGGAATATGCAACGGTTGAAGTAGTCCAGTCGGAGATAAAGTGGAGTACTTTTTCCTTTGACATACATCACACTCTTCAATAAACTTCTTGATATCTTGCCTCATGCCTTCCCAAAACAAGAAGCTAGAGACCCTTTTAAAAGTTCTGAACAATTCTGAATGCCCTCCACAAGGAGAATCATGGCATTCAGCCAAGATAAGTGGTATTTTGTTAGAACCCTTAGGTAGCACCAATTTACCTTTATACAAAAGCCTTCCCTTCTTGAACTCATAACCAGAATGAGAAGTAGGAGTCAATTAAGTCATGCACCAACTGCTGAAATTTAGGATCTTTTTGCAATTCCTCATCAAAAGAATCATCATCTTCCACATGTGGAACTGAGAGGACAGCATACATATCTCTCCTAGACAAGCTATCGGCTACAGTATTCTCCTTTCCTGGCTTGTATTGGATTTCAAAATCCAAACCAATGAGCTTGACAGCCCATTTAAATTGCTCAGCACTGAACAATCGTTGATCAGTCAAGAACTTAAGACTCCTTTGGTCAGTCCTCACGATGAAATGGTTGCCCAAAAGGTAGTTTCTCCATTTGGTCACAGCCTGAACCAAAGCTATAAGCTCCCTCTCATAAATAGACCTTTGTTGAGCTCTCAAAGATAAGCCTTGACTCCAAAATGCAAGGGGTTTACCCTCCTGCATCAAAACAGCCCCCAACCCCTTACTAGAAGCATCGGTTTCGACTACAAAAACCGTAGTGAAATCAGGTACAGCCAATAAGAGAAGATCAACCATGGCTGTTTTCAAAGCCTGAAACGCAGATGTAGCTTCCTCAGTCCAACAAAACTTGTCTTTCTTCAAAAGCTCAGTTAAGGGTTTGGCTAATTTACCATAACCTTGGACAAAATGTCTATAATACCCTGTTAATCCAAGGAAACCCCTAAGACCCTTCACATCCGTAGGAATAGGCCAAGATGTCATGGTTGCAGTCTTGGATGGACAAGCTGCCACCCCTTCTCCAGAAATCACATGTCCCAAGTACTCAAGACTAGACTGTCCAAAGCTACGTTTTTTCTTATTTGCCTTCAACCCATTTTGCATCAGCACTGCCAAGACTTGGTGGACATGAACAAGATGAGCTGTCATATCCTTGCTATACACCAAAAAGTCATAAAAAAAAAACCAGGACAAACCTCCGGAGAAAAGGCTTCAAAACCTCATTCATGAGGGCTTGGAATGTGGAAAGAGCATTGATGAGACCGAAAGGCATCACTGAGAACTCATAATGCCCCTCATGAGTTCGGAAAGCCGTCTTCTCTATATCATCTTCCTTCATCCGAATTTGATGATAGCTTGATTTTAAATCAAGCTTAGTGAATATTGTTGCTCCATCAAGTTCATCCAGCAACTCTTCAATGATAGGGATGAGGAATTTGTTAGGGATAGTAATTTTGTTGAGAGTCCTATAATACACGCAAAAACGCCAACCCCATCTTTATTCTTGACCAAGATGATGGGACTAGAGTAAGGGCTAATGCTCGGTCTTACAATGCCAGCCTCAAGCGTTTCTGAAACCAACCGCTCTATCTCCATTTTTTGATAGTGTGGATACTTATAAGGTCATAGATTAGGTATCTCAGCCCCCTCCTTCAAATGAATTGCATGATCTAACCTCCTTTGGGGTGACCTTGAGGATCCTCAAAAACCTCAGAATACTGTTGAAGAACCTCTGAAATAGCTTCAGGAATGATTGAAACCTCTGTTGGTTTCTGCTATGCAGAATCGTACTGAATCAACAGGTCTTCCCCTTCTTTCTTCAAAATTTGCATGAAGGCTCCATAAGACAATTCAATCTTAGTTAAGGAAGGAATCACCAACCAAAGTAATCAAATTGCCATCTCTAGACAAGATAAGCTCCAGCTTGCCAAAGTTGGTTTTGACCTCTCCCAAACAAGAGAGCCAATCCAAACCCAACACCAAGTCCACCCCTTGCAGGGAGAACAAATAAAAGTCTTGCCTAATCTCCATTCCTTGCAAATGCAAACTCAACTTGGGACACCCTCCCTTACACTTCACCCTATGACCATCCCCTACTTCCACAATGTAAGAAGGAGTATCTTTCACCATAAAGCTCAGTTTCTGAACTACTTCCTGAGAAATGAAGCTATGAGAAGCCCCACAATCTATGAGTACCAAGAATTTGTGGAAGTCAACCCAGCCATTAAACAAAGAGACAATTGCAGAGAATTGAAAGTTTCTACCTCATGAAACTCTGCATCACTGTCCTCTCGTCATCTTCTTCTGAAATAATCATACGAAATTGCTTATTCTTGCATTTATAGTCTGTTGAAGTTGTGGGATTTTAGAGAAAAAGAGGAGAGAAAATAATTAGGGTTTGAATATTATTGATAATAGCTTTATGCTTACTTGATTACAATAGACTCAATACTAATCTCTATTTATAGAGAAACATAGACTAAATTCTAAATTAGGAATAAATCATAATAATAATAAGAGATATTTTAAGATTCTCTATGATTATAAATTGATCATAGAAAATAACTCAAGATACTCTAATATAATATAAAATATATTATAAGATATTTTTTAATATTCTAACACTCCCCCTCAAGTTAAAGCTTACTAAGATTTAGCTTGCTACAAGAAAACAATGTTTTGCTCCACAAAATAATAAAAAAGATGGAGAGACAACTCAGGGATGCATGTGAAGTCGGAGATAATTGCTATAAATATAGCCTAGCTAGATAGTCTGATTGATCACCAGCCTGAGAAAAATTCATGGTAGGCAATTGAACAAAGCAAGTTCCGTTCTTCTAAAAACTGCATTTGGAAGCTTCAAACCAATAATAGTGGAGACTCAAAATATTTAAACTCGAATCTGCTTCAAAGAGAGAGAGGCGTGCTTCAAGAAGATAAAGGCAAGGCCAGTGCATCTGGGAGAAATTGCCAAGATAAAGTAAGTCATGAAAATAAAAGACACCGTTAGAATAATCACCAACGGAAGAAGTCATCACTAATATAATTCATATGTGGAAAAAGAGACACCACCAAAATGATCGTCGGTGGGAATAAAAGCCACTGTTGGAATCTATTAGTAAGAACTAAATTGCATGACAAACACCAAAGAAGAAGTAGCGCAACTCTAACGAAACGAAGCCATGATCGATCATCAAAGTAAGAAACTGCGTCCAAAACAGGAGAGATAATGGCTGTTTGAACAATGACACATATTTTCCTTGATCAAAATTGGCGAGTAGGGCAGATCTGGAACCATCGAAGAGAAATAACCGTGCACCAAGAAGAATCCCATCAATTGAATTGCAATCTTCCAAACCTGTCAGCTAAAAGCCCACTTATAAGGGCTGCAACAGCTGCCACGACAAAGGCTGGAGATTTTTTCTCCACCAAAAATATGATCCCAAAGTCCACTTCTGAAGGACACCACAATCTCTGGAACCACTATTCCCAGAATCATAATCAGGACACCCATTCAATGCCTCTACAGCATTGGCAGCACTGTCTGGATTTTCGAAATTGACAAAAACAAAACACTTTGATCTACCATCTGCATATCTCATCAAAACAGCACTAGTAATGGTGCCATATTTGGCTTCTACTCCTTGAATTCATGCAGCTCTAAGGCTATCCTCAAACAAATCATTCTGCATAGCAAATCTAGGATCAATAACATAGACCATACCATCATCCTTCTTCTCCTCCTCCTTGGCAGCAGCAGCAGGGGCAGCACCAGAATCAGCAAAATCAGCAACTGGGGCAGCAACTGCAGCTTCAGCAAACTTGCTTGGGTCCTTTAGGAACTCCTTGACCTTGTCAGCCTCATGGAAAGAATATTCTGTTGCAACTGCGACAGCAAGAACATTCTTGTAGGCATTCACAAACATGTGAGGAGCAGCAGCAAGTGTTGGGTATGAGATGGCCAACAAAAGTGAAGTCACCACTAAGACACCAGTACCAAACTTCTCAATGAGAGCATCCTCAGTGAGATCAAGAACTTCAGGGGTAAGTACTAAACCATTATCATAATAATAAAGCACCGCAAGACCATATGAAAAGAGCCTTATGCCTAGCTTGGCAAGTAATGCAGCTTCTGATGAACCAACCTTGTCACCCTTCTTGATGAGTTCAACAGGGGTAATGATTTCAACAGTACCCTTGTTAATCTTAGCTGCAGAGTCGTCCACGACGTCGAATAAATTCATCTTCCTCTTCCTCTCCGTACCCATCAAAACCCTAAATATCTTCAATTGTTAAGCACCGTTTCAACGATATACGAAGATACCTTTTCATAAATTCCATAATATAATATATTGGGAACTGTGAGTGAAACGAAACCCCTAGAAAATATACAGGTCTGGCCAACGTTAGTTAGGGAAAAATATTAGGGTTTTAGGATACGGCAGAGTTTTTTTCTTTCTTCTTTTTTTTTTTTTTTTTTGTTTGTGCAGTGAACAGTACCGCACGATGAACAGTGCAGCAACTGAAAAATAAACGAAAAAGCTACAAAGAATGGGTAAATCGGAATTGGGACACGGTTTATCGGAAGAAAAAAAAATTAGAAAAGAGAAACTATGATTATATTCCCTAATTGTTGGGAACTCGGCAGTGGAATAGAGGCGGGATCGTTCAAGGAGGATCGAAATAGGCTCTAGATACCATGTTGAAGTTGTGGGATTTTAGAGAAAAAGAGGAGAGAAAATAATTAGGGTTTGAATATTATTGATAATAGCTTTATGCTTACTTGATTACAATAGACTCAATACTAATCTCTATTTATAGAGAAACATAGACTAAATTCTAAATTAGGAATAAATCATAATAATAATGAGATATTTTAAGATTCTTTATGATTATAAATTGATCATAGAAAATAACTCAAGATACTCTAATATAATATAAAATATATTATAAGATATTTTTTAATATTCTAACATAGTCTCTATGATAGGGCTCATCACATCTGAAACAAAGTTTCTTCTCCCTTTTGTCTCTCATCTCAACCCCGGACAAACGTTTGAAATCACCACCCCTGGTTTTATTCCTTTCCCCAGCCTGAACATTCACCAGATTAGTAGTAGAGGTACCACCCTCAGTTTTCTTATCCAACCAAGGCTTAGTATCAACAGTCACAGTCTTATTGTAAGAACTAGCCTTAGAAATAGTGGTTGGCTTAGTGAAAGTGTTGGTTCCTTTCTTGGTCCAAACCAAATTCTTCTCCTCGATCATAATAGATTTTTGAATTAAATCAAACAGAGACTTTAATTCATAAAATTTTACCTCCACTTGAATTTCCTCTTTCAAGCCACTCATGAAAATTCCTCGTGCAAATTCTTGATCAATGGTCTTCAAAGCTCCAACATATTTCTCAAACTCCTCCACAAATTCCACTACCGTCCACGTTTGTTTGAGTGCCAGGAACAACTCAAAAGGATTTTGTACCATTGAAGGTTGAAACTTGCGGACCACCGCCAGCTTGAACCTATCCCAAGTTGGTTCAAGATTGCACTTATCCCACAAGTAATACCAGCTCAATGCTCTACCCTCCATGGCCACCAAAGTGGCACACAACTTTTCCTCCTTGGGAATGCTTCGCAACTCGAAGTATCGTTCCAAACGGTGCGTTCAAGCGTACGCATCGTCGCCTGAGAAAATCAGGATCTCCATCTTCCTCCACCGGTCGTGCTCAACGTGGTCACCCAGGGATCTACCACCGCCGCCGCTGGTCTTCGCTTCTTCCCTGCGAACAGTCTTGCCGCCGTTGTAATCAATCTTGGCCGCGAGTGAAGCCAATAGATCTTCCGTATGTTTGACGTGCGCCTCTGTCAACTCCAATCGTGTGCGCCATTCCTCGCGCTCGTGCTCCCAATCACTCTAATCTCTCACCATGCTTCTTGTCTTCATGCAATGTGCAGTAGAAGAAAGCGAACTCAGGGCACCAGATCGGTGCTCTGATACCAGTTTTAGATCTGGAATGTAAAACTGAAGAAAAACTCAAGAATAGATGAAGGAGAGAAAATCAAGAATGGTTTCTCTCAAGAATGTATTATTGAAACTGAGAAAAATGAATAGAGTAGCAGTTACAGATATGCCAACTGAGTTGCCTGCAATTCAGTTCCAACCAATTAACTCTCTAACTGCCTACCTATTGAAGACTAAGCTTCTGTTTTTTATACTAACGATCCTAACTAATCAGTTAGGATTAACAAGCTCAGCAATTAACATAACTAACAACTTAGAAATTAAGCTTGGTTCTTTCTCTCATACACCTTCCTAATAGGAAGCCTTGCTTGACTAGCAATCCTATCATGGTTCCACTATTTTAATTTGTCTAATTTTCATATATCTTGTTGTCAGGGTGTTGCAAAAAGTTTGCACATAGATTGCCTTGCTAAAATGGAACCATCCAAGGCAGGTTTTAGTTTCTTAAACTTGTTACACACCTTTTGGTATAGTTTGTATCTGTAAAATTTGAGTCATATGTTTAAGTTAAGAATAACAAACTCTTGATTTGTAATGCAGTGTTTCTTTTCATCAGAAATTCTGAAAAACATAAAGACTCCTGTTTTTCTTGTTCATCCAGCTTATGATTTTTGGCAGGTAAATTCCCTCTGGACAAATGTTTCCTTGTTGTAAAAAGTGTTTCAAATAGCGACTTGTAGCTTCGCTCTAGAGTAGCAAAATTTGAACAAATCACAATTGTTCTGTGATATGCAATTTAGTAAAAAGGGTTGTCAAATAAAGACTATAGTGACACTATAGGACTGTGGCGTAGCAGAATTTGAACAAACCGCTATTTTTCGGGATTTGCGATTGACAACACTAGTTGTAAAGCGTTTTATTTTTTATGTCAGACATCTGATGGAAATTAGATTGTATTTAGATACACAATATTTTGGTACCTGAAGGATCAGATCCCCATGGTCGCTGGAAAAGATGCAGATTAAACATTCACAATTGTGATGCTAACCTGATTGATATACTTGACAGTAAGTAAATACAATAGCTACCATATAGTCTTGTGATATCTTATTAAATTATTTGATCATTTTAACATCATTTTTTAATAGAAAATACCTTGTCAAAAAAATAAATAAATAATTTTTGGTACCGCTCAATGTGATTATTGACCTGATACCTGAGTTTAGTATCCACACTGAGGCTTGGATAACTTGGGAAATTGTCAATGTCAGGTTTCCGCAATTCTTTGCTGAAGACTTTGAATGAATTCCAGCAACGAAAAGAGATTGGAATGTTTATAGATTCCTGCTTTATCCATTGCCAGACTTGGATGGGGGAGACATGGCATTCACCTAACTCTCCAAAAATAAACGATAAGGTAATCATTGTTTTTACTCTTTTCATATGTGATGAGATCATATAAACTATCGATGTCATGGCATGGGCTGATTTTCATTGTTGTACTTGCTTCATCATAGTCATTCAAAAATAATGAAATTCTATCTCTACTTTTAATAAATGCATTTTCTTCACTTGAAATTGCAGTGCCAATTTTATTTATATTCTTAAATTTTTATATCTCCTATTCTTTACAAATTTATATGTATTAGAAATCCTGACGTTAACTCTTCAGCAAACTGAATCAGTTGTAACTACAATCCCTGTCTGGTTTACAGTCTAGTTTTCATACTTCACTGTTATTGTAACTACCCTTTACTGTTGTTACTATGGAGCAGACAATTGCTGAATCAGTTTCCGATTGGTTTTTTGACCGACAAGTGGTAACGCTTATTGACTGCCCTTATCCATGTAATCCTACGTGCCATAATATGGATTTCACCAAAGTATAATCAAGCTAAGTATCCCAATTTTCATTGCCTATTTTATCATGGATCTGCATTTGTCAAAAATCACGGAATGGGGAGTCTCACCATTCTTCATTAGTTTGATTAAGAGAGAGATGGAGAGAGATGTCAGGAGAACTGAAGAGGATCGATATCTGACAAGTATCCTCCCATTTCAGTCCTTAGTGTCTCTATTTATTATTGAAATAGAGAATATGTTGGGGGTTTTCTTCTTGTTTACGCCATGCAGCATGAAGTCGCCCCTTATTGAAATAAATCCTCTCCGTCACTGTTGTAAAACTTAATACTATAAATGCCAATACCAATTGTACACAAGATTTTTGTTTTGCCGAAAATAGTGGTACTTTATCATTTTTATTTACTATTTTTATTATTATTGTTATTGATTGTGTTGTTAAAGTTGAGTTATTGTTCCTAAATTTCAACTGCATTTCAAAGATGCTACAGGTGTTGGGCAAGGCTATACAAAATTAGATTTGTTTCTTTCCTTGAGTGTTTTCCACATGTTAGAATATAACGTTTTTTACAAGAAAATTTTCTCTTCATTTCTCAAAGTAAATAGATGGATCCATTATTATAGGTTTGGTCTTTGGAGTGTGTAAAGGTATAAAGACACATAATTCCAATATTTTTAACAATAAAAATCATAATTCAAATTTCTTAAAAAATAGGTTAGAATCTCTACTCTTTTTATGGATGCTAATTTTGATTGGATTCATTTGTCATTCATCCCTATTCAGTTTGAGTCTGAGAGGTTTAATGTTCAACTCATGCTCTCAAATTAACTCGATATTTTGTTGTGTCGTCTAATTAAACTTGGAATAAGATCCACTTAATAAGATCTTAATGAGGTTTAGTTAAACAATAAAAACCTAAAGTTGATTGTTATTTTCTGTAGGGGTGGAAAAAAAAACCAAAAACTGAATTGATTTATAGAACTAAATCGAATAAAACTGTTATTAAACTAAACCAGTTCAAAAAAATTAAAAACCAAACTTTATTTTAAAATTAGTTTTTTAACTGAACTGATTTTAGAAAATATAGATGCAATGTAATCATAATTTAGTTTTAAATTTTAATTTTACAAAAACTTCAAAATCTGAAAACCCTAAAACCAGAATCAGAACCCTAAAATTGAAATGAAGTTTATGCATTTATGATATACTTTCGATTCCCTCTTCTAACAAATGCATTTTGATTCTGACTTTTTGTGTTGCCTCACACACCAATGGTTGCAATCTTTCATCTATCACATGTTCTCTTACTTCCCACTATCCAAAAGGCAAAAAATTCACCACCACCCAATATGTTACTTCAAACTGCAAAACCCTCAATGAACTGACACAGTTACACTGTGACATGATGAAGAAAGGTCTTTTTCATAATGTCATTGCTGCTTGTGTTCAAATAGGTACCCATGAAAGTTTGAACTACACTTTAGATGTTTTCAAGGAAGATGATGGAGCCACGTGTTCCCTTTATACATGTAACTCTCTGATTAAAGGGTATGCTTCATCTGGGTTAGGTAAAGAAGCAATCTTTATTTACGTTTACATGGCTGTTGTGATGGGTGTTGTTCTTGACAAGTTCACCTTTCCATTTTTGCTTAGTGCTTGCTCTAAGATTTTGGCATTTTTTGGGTGTTCAAGTTCATGGGGTGGTTGTTAAAATGGGGTTATAGAACTAGTTCGGTTTGGTTTGGAGTATTAAATTGGTTCACTGGTTTATAGAATCAGTTTGGTTCGGTTTTGTAAACTGTAAATGGTTTGGTTCGATTTTTTTCAAACTAAAAACCAGTTTGGTTCAGTTCAGTTCAACTTTCAAGCATAACTGAATTTTGGCCACCCTTAATTTTGTGTATGGGTTGACACCATGGAGTATGAGATTTTTTAAAATAATAAAGTATTTATATTGGATATTTTGTTAGTATTGATACTCATACCATGATAATTTTTGTCTGCTGATTATTCTATTGTAGGGATTTACACACAAATATCCTGTTTTTTTTTTTAATACCAAATTGCCACACTTTGAAAAAATAATACCAAAATGCCCTACTTTTTAGCCTCAGTTGTTGATCGCAACCTGGGGATACGACTTCCTATAGAAGAAAATTTTCAAATTCAACTGATGGTCGCATCTTGGGGATGCGACCTCCTACTAGCCATTTTGATTTTTGTTTCTTTCCCATTTTGCCCTTATGTATATTACATATATTATATATGTTATTATTACATATTTTAAAAGTAATTATAACATTAAAATAATTAATTAAAATAATAAAAATAATTTATTTATTAATATTATATAATTGTTACTAATTATAATAATAATTAAAATAATAATAATAATAAAATAAAAATTCTATTAATAAAATAAAAATAAAAATACATTAAATTAAAAGAAAAAATACATTAAAATAAAATGACATTAAATCAAAAGAAAAAAATACATCAATTTTGAGTAGATGTGCCAGCAATGTTTGAACAATGTTTCTTAGTATGACCACATACCTGACATAATCCGCACTTTATTGGGACTCTATTCGTAGTGTCTAGTGTCTATTTATGTTCTAATGCGTTTAGTCTTTGGGCGACCTGTTCTAATTATAAATTATTTTTTTATTTGATGTCATTTTATTTTAATGTATTTTTATTTTATTAATAGAATTTTCATTTTATTATTATTATTTTAATGTATTTTTTCTTTTAATTTAATGTATTTTTATTTTTATTTTATTAATAAAATTTTCGTTTTATTATTATTATTATTATTATTATTATTATTTTAATGTATTTTTTCTTATAATTTAATATATTTTTATTTTATTAATAGAACTTTATTTTAATTATTATTATTATTTTAATTATTATTATTATTCTATTTATTATTATAATTAGTAACAATTATATAATATTAATAAATTAATTATTTTAATATTATAATTACTTTTAAAATATGTAATAATAACATATATAATATATATAAGGGCAAAATGGGGAAAAAAAATTAAAATAGCAAGTAGGAGGTCGCATCCCTAGACAACCATCAGTTGAATTTGAAATTTTTTTTCTGTAGGAGGTCGCATCTCCAGGTTGCGATCAGCAACTAAAAAGTATGACATTTTGGTATTATTTTTTCAAAGTGTGGCAATTTAATATTAAAAAAAAAAATAAAAATATTTGTGTGTAAATTCCTTCTATTGTAAGTGAATTTTTTTTTATTAATTGGATATTATTTATATATTTGAATTTATTGTAATCTAACAGAATTTTGAGATCTTAAATTTTTATGGTTATTTTGTATTGTGAATTAAAAAATTTAGTCATCTAAATTAAATTATATAAAAAATCATATTTTTATAATGAGGAATCTATATTTAATTTTTTTTTAAATACCGTATTTTATATCTGTATTATGTACCAATATTGTACTTGTACCTATACATCACAGTTTTCACAATATAATTTTTGTAATGATCTTAAAATTAAGAGAGCTCCTAATGTGGACCCCAAAGGAAATGGTCCATTAGTGAACCCAGATTAATAACCGGTAATCGTAAATTTCTACATTTTTTATTTTTTATTTTAGGTAGAGTGGACCAACATTTAAATAGTTCATGGTGAACCATCATTAATAGTCGTTTGATTAATAAGCTATACTACATCTTACAATGAACTTCACACTAGATTTTTTTTCCTTATCTATTTTTTCGATAAAATTTCTCTCTTGCCTTCCTCCTTTTCCCACACAATGAGATAGTCAGTCATTTTTGTTTTTCATTGCTCTTTTCGATTATGTTCACAATCTCAATTTAAAATTTGATAGATTTTTTTGACAAAAGAAATTAATAATTTTGTGTCCATTATTGATTTTAACAATATAGTGAGGATTAAAAAATTTAAAAGGATATAATTAGAGAATTACGTTTGCTTAGTTTCATCAAATCCTGCAACAATTTATTAAAAGAGTAAAATTAATATGAGTTTTATATTTACAATTTCAACAAAGATGAACTGAAAAGACAAGATTTTTAGATTCAACGGAAAATGTAAAATATTTGTCAATCACCGAGCTTTAATGCAAACACTCACATTTAGTCGACATCGAAAAGACGAAGATTTCGTGTGTAACTCGTAACGATGATGGTACGATGAAGTAAGGTGGTACATAGTGAAGAGAAGGAGAAGACTTGTTTTTCTTTTTTTGGAAAAAAGAGGATTTCCCTTTTTCATTTACAAGTAATAAAACTTAAGAAAAAATATAAAAAAATGATGTAATTTACTGTTACTGGTTATTATTAATACGGATTCACCTTTGGACATTTTTTTGGGTCCATATTAGGAACTTCCATAATTTAATATTTTTCAATTTTTAAATTTATTTATATGTACACTATACTTGAGTCACTATATTCAATTATGTATTTATAACAATGATGACAAAATTATATGATTTTAAGAATAATATTATTGTGGTCACAATATTAGAGAAAAAAGAGATGATGTAAATTCAAAAAATATTATATGTGTGATTGAAGTTTTTATCTTTTAGATTTCTTCTTGAATTGTCCTGCATGATTCGTACTAGATTTGGTGACTCTAATTGGCGACTAAAAAAATTAAAAGATGACATATAATAGTTTTAATTTTATCCGAGTTGAAACTTTGCTTTCAAAATCAATTAGCCGTATATTTTATCTAAGAATAAAAACAATTTATTTCAACCGTGATGAGCTTGAATTAAAAAAGACAAATCCTTTGACATCAACCTATTCAATTTTAGAGTAGCCAAATCAATTTTGAGAGGTAAACTAATTTTGGCTTAATTTAATGTTATCGAATAAAATTGATTTTTTTTATAACTTAAAGATAGAATTTATAATTTTCTAATTAAACATAATTTTTATATTAATTTTTGTGTGTCCAACTTACTTTTTTTAAATATATTTAAATATAAATTATTTTATATTTAATTAAAATTAATTTTACAAATCATAAATTCATTCGAAATCAATTTTAATCTAACTAAATCTATAATATCCTACTCCTTGTAAGGTTGACTGTGCATTTTAAATTTCCAGTCCTTCAAATCTAACTAAATCTATAGTTTGATATTGACAACTAAAACCCATGATGACTTTGGCACAAAAAATAATAATCTTTTATCAACCGCATGCCTTTTTTGTTATCATTAGAACAATAATTTAAAATTAAGGCTTTGACTTCACAATCAAGTTATGACACAAACTTTTATATTCAAAACGAAAAAGGGAATATTTCCCTTACAACATAAATATACCATTGATAGAAAGAAAACAAAATATTGAGGAGCAATCAAAACATAAATGGTCCTCTCTCACGTTACAATTTTCAAAGTCAATTCGAAATTGTATTTATGTGTCCCTATATTCACCCTAATTTTGGAATCTTTTGTATTTATATATATAAGAAATGATGGTAAAATGAGGTAGCAAAAAGTAAAAAGCAAAGAAAAAAAGAAGGGAAAGTTCTCAAAACTTTGAGTTAGAGTCAATGTGATTAGTTGTTGTTATATTATCACATCAATATTTACATTTTACATTAATGAACGCCACACTTTTCCCTCCAAGGATATTATGACAATGGAAATGTCATCATGGTATAGACGTCTTTCCCCTTGTGCTATATCAAGCAACTCATGGAACTCAATGCCTGCAATGCAACAACCACAGTCAAACTTACAAATATTGTTTCGACTTATCTCAAAAAATATAAAATTACATATGCAACTGCAATATATATAAATTTTTTGAATCCAATCACATTTTTTGGATCTAGGTTGTGTGCATTTGTGCAAACACAATCTCGTGATTGCACACAATCACACAATATTGTTTGATTAAAATTAAATAATCTATATTTTAAATTAGTATTTTTTTTAAATTTATATTAAAATTTAGATTCTCTGATTTTAAATTAGATAGTTTATACGTGCGTAACTGCACACAACTCAAATTCAAAAGTTTTAAAGATTTCTATTCTATTGCAAAATTGATCACCATTGCTTATAATTTTTTTTCAATATCACCTACCAATGTAACTGATCGATGACCACAATTTAAATCGTTGTTAAAAATAAATGCTTTATACCCGCTTTTTTGGCTGCTTGACTTAGTGCTTCTTCAATGAGAAGTTGAGCAGGATTTTTATCAGGAAACATGGTGATGAATGACTCTACTTTGGCAACTGCTTCTTCATTGGTGAAGTATTGGTAAAGTCCATCAGAAGAAAGTATAAGAAATTTGTCATTTGAGCTTAGCCTTTGGTGGTGTAGTGAAGGTGAGCATGTGATATATGGTGATTCCCCTATGTAACTAACTTTGAAAGACTCTAACATTGCATCATTTTGTTTAGGCTGCAAAATAGATTAAGAGGGTCATGCCATTATTATTGTTATGTTGTTCTCAAATAATTAAAGAACATAGAGCAATGAATTAACTATAGCATTAGCCTAAATTTTTGATATATGGTATTAGACTATTAGTATGCTAGTAATTGTGTTTCTACAAAACTAAAGACCATTAACATACTAGATATATTGTAATTGAGTCTTGTAAGAAAATTGACATGTCATCTAATCACTTATGAAGATATTTAGCACCAGAAACAATAATATGCTAATAACTAGAACATGACTAACAAAGAGGCTAAAAAACAATATCTCTATCAAAACTTTTTCACATTGATTAAATGCTATTCCTACTGTATCCAATGGAAGAATATAGGAAATAGCATCTTGTCTATACATCCATCCTTTATTTCATAGGTACTAATTACTCATTTGAATTCCAAAAATAAGAATATATTACTCAATAACATAATTCAACATAACATTGGAAAAGGAGTTTGAAATTAGCATAGCAAGCTTTTTGGCACTAATGTTAGCAATAAAGTATAGATCGAGTTTTAAATTGTAGGGTCACGCTGCAATGCTTTGATATTGCAGCAAAAGTCAGATAAATGTAATTTATGCAGCTTTAATTGGAATTGCAACTCATTCACAAAGACCTTGTAAACCTTTACATTGTAGGCACATTCATGATTTCGGACCACAATTTAAAACTATGATATAGATTATCAATTTACCTGTTTAAGGAACCCTGCGCCAAAAGCCCTAGTGACATTCAAGTAACCTTTCACCCTGCCTTTAGTCACTGCACAAGGGTCATCAGGGTGCTCCTGTCTAATTCTAGAAACCTCCTAAGATTCATAAAAAGGTAATAATTAATATATAAACTTCACAAACCAATTTTCATTGCTATAAAAAAAATTACACAAAAACTATACCTCTTTGACATGAGTACTATGATCCATTGTAAGCTGAATTGGATTCCCAATGTGAGTAGCTAAAACAGCACGACTATCTCCAACATTCATGAAATAAACATCTTCACCTTTCATCAACATTACCAAAACACATGAACCCATCATAGCCAAAACAGGATTGTGACTAATCATCTCATCACCTATCTTCAAAAATGCATCCTCAATTTTCCTCATTGCTTTTGAAAGACCTTCCAACACATCATCATCTGAGAAATGATGACTACAAAGAAACCCTTTGAGTTGATCGAGTACAACACAAAACATATTGTTGAGAAGATAATCAGTTGCATCAGGACCGTTGAATCCATCATAAATTCCTACATAAACCCATCCATGATCCTCACATATCACAATATGTACACGATCCTCACCACCTCTCCCTTGAGCCCAATGTAAATTCTCACACACCATTAACAAATCACATCCACATGATCCATCATCGTCATCATCCAAATATTTATTTTTTTCATTTAATTCATCACTCAAACTAGTACTACAACTTACTCTTGCATTTGCATTTGCATTTACATTTGCATTTGCATTTGCGTTTGCATTTGCATTGCCATTATCATTTTTCTTAAGAATTGATCTTTTTCCAAGAGATACTGCATAGGAAAAAGCTCTACTCAGAATTTTCTTCAAGCTGATCTTAGAATTCTTTTTTCTAAATCCATTATGAGAGATAACCCTTTCTGAACGTTTTTCAATAGAATCAGAATCACCATTCAAAATAGGTTCAAAAGGATTCCAAGATAACCCTTTTTCATGTTGATGATGATGTTGCAAAGGAACCATTTTGGAAGTGAAGGAACCAAAGCTTTCAAATGAAGCAGAGGAATCCAAAACAGTGCTGTGTTGAAGAGAGTCATCAAGGAAAACGGAAGGTGTTGATGAAGAGTTTGCACTAACGGTGGCTCCGGCGACTGACCGGAAAGTGACGACGGTTTCATCATCGTCTTCGGAGAATGTTTCTCCTGAGATTCGAGGTGGGTTTGGTCGGACATAACAGATGGAGTTGCAAATAGCTTTGTCTTGTTTCTTGGACAGCAAGGTAGAACTGTTTTGCAACCTGCCGAAGATGTCTCCGGCGCCGTCACCGGCGGAACAGACGCAGAGCTTTCCGATTTTGTTACCCATTTGAGAGTGTAATGCAATTCTGAGTTAAAGTTTTGAACTTTGTGTGTGTGCGTGTGTGTGTGTGAAAAAGTTGAGAATTCTTCAAAACTGAATAAAGTTGACTTTGTTGAATATATTTAATCTGAAAAATGTTTTATTTTCTGTTTCATTTCATAGTAGTTGACTATATTTATTTTAGTAGAAGTTGACTATCTCTTTTGAGTAAATGTATATTGTATTCATCTTCATTTTTTTTTATTTTTTTTTTGGCTTCATGTATTTCCTCTTTTCTAAAATAAGTGTTTCCTTTTAATCATTTTAATCATTTTATATAGATTAAATTAATTCTATTAATAGTACTTATGAACATTTACAACAAAAAAAAATATTTGTTTTATTTATTGGAAGAATAATTATTTTTTATATAAATTTAATTTAAGATGAAAGGATAATTTCCCGTAGAAGATATAAAAAATTTTAAGGTTTACTAAACATATATAAAAAGATTAAATTTATCTTTCTCCTTTAAATTAAACAAATGACTTCAAAGAATAAAATAAAATGATATCAATAATTGGAGATCAAACCAATGATTAATATATATATATATATAATCATTGGTAGTTATATTATTAACTATTATTTTTTTTAAAATTTCAATTTATCATATCTAATTTTTTTATTTTTTTATCATTAGACTAAACTACTAAAATTAAAAAAAAGTTACTTTTTACATTTTATAAGTAATAATACATTTGACGATTTTACACTATTAAAAAACTGCATAAATATAATAGAAAATTAATATTTTTATTAAATTAAAAATATTTTGAGAGTGATGAATATAAAACTAATTAAAGAAAAAAAATGATTAATAACACCTTAAAAACTGAAAAATTCAAATTTGTAGATTGTTTTTTAAAATAAATAAATTGTTATTAAACGGAAGAAATATAATCTATTTTATTTTATCTTTGATTTGATTGTTGAACATGAATTATAAGTTCTTCAGAGGGTAAGAATGTGTATTTTTTTTTTCTTCTAAAATAAATGTGTACTTTTAATTGCTTTTTGACTTTGGTAAGAGGTGGGCATTAGAAATATTATTAGAAATATTATTAGGGTATGGTGGCATTTACGAAGCTTTTATTGTTATGCTCTATTTTGGTCTTACAAGAAATAAATCCAAGCTGAAAAATTAGTCAAAAAAATATCTAAGTCGAAATATTTTTTTGAAAACTTTAATATTAGAGGTTTTTGTTGTTGAACTTTAGATATATGATATTCTTTTAGTCTTTCTTTTTGGTATAAACATTTTTTTAAAACTTAATTTATCAAAAAAATTAGTTCAGATCATGAATAGTTTAATTAAGATATAAATAAAGTTTAGTCAATGATTTTTTTAATAAAGATTTAAATTCAGATTTTTTAAGTAATTTGTCTTTAATTAAAATTTATTACACTTGAGTCAAATAATTGTGGTTATGTAAGATATTCCTTTTATTTCTTAATGAAACGACTGTTATTTTTTATTTTTCAAGAATAACTATTTTTAACTAATTATACTACACTTAGATATGATAAGACAATCTGCACATACGAATATGCACTTAAATCCATTTCGATTTTGACCGAAAAACCAAGTTTAACTAAATAATTATCTTTTATATATATATATATATATATATATATATATATATATATATCAATAGTTGTAGAGTCCGGACAAACTCAATTCCTATGCAGATTTTCTCTTAATAATTGAACACGGAAAAGGCAAAATTTGCTTCATATAAAATGATAGTAATATTTTTATTTTTATTTTCTATAAATTTCTTTTATCGAAAATAATCATATTCCACGTACGATAAATACTAAATAACTTCTCTCACGTTCAGATTCACATTTTGTGAATGTTTAACATTTTTTGTTAGATTCACAACCATGATAACATTCTATAATGTAAGCATAGTTTTATAAAAACATATTACATTCTTTCATATTTTTTACTAAAAATTTAATGTTTTTTAATGTGTGGAAAAATCATTTAGAAATAGGAATGACATCGTACCCAAAAAAAAAGGAATGATATGAAATCATATTAAATTAACCATTTAGTCTGCGAAAATCATATACTAATGCCCCTCGCATGTTATTGATGCGATCATCTTTAGTTGCTTTCTTTTAGAAAAAATAATATTAATTTCGAACATAGAGGTTTCCTGAATTTTACCATTTTCTTTTATCAATTATTTTATATTTTTGTAAAATCAATAGTTTTCGGATTTTTTTTAAAGTAAATGTTAGTTGTCAATAATTTGTTAATAAAGAGAAAAAATATTAGCAGAGGTTGAACATTTAATATCTTTGTGAATACTTCTTTGGTATTCCAACTTAAATTATTGAGCTAAATTTTTGGTGACTAACTCTCTATATTATATAATTTTATTTTAAATATATCTTTAATTCTATAAATGTTAGTTATTTTAATTTTTATATTTTATTTATTTATTAATACGCTGTAACTTCAAAAAAAAATTTTAAAAAAAATTGAGATTTTTTGTTATTAAAAAAATCGATGTGGTCTATTTTTGTTGATATAACATACTATAATTTTGTTACTAAATTAAATTAGATAACTATGTATTTTTTAATATTTAAATAAAAACTCATTAATTAATTTATCATTTAATTAAAAATAAAAAATTAATTAATTAACTAATAATTCAATTAAATAATAAAAAAAATCTAATAATTTTTATCTTCAACCTTAAACTTTTCTTTCCCAACTCACAAATTCTCAAATTTTACTCATCATAGTTTTCTTCTTCAATTACGCTTTTTGACTTCTCTTCTTTTACTCTCTCCCAAGTTACATTCTATGAAGAAATCACGTTTGATACTTTATAAACTTACTAACTCATGTTTCCCATCAAATCAATTACTAACTCATGTTTGATTCTTTTACTCTCTCCCAAGTTACTAACTCATGTTTCCCATCAGATCAGTACAAAAAAATAGAAGGGTAGCAATCAGTGAAAGTTATAACCACACCGTGTATATTTGTAGACAAATCAATCTGGAACTAAACGGTTAAATGGAACGAAATAATTACCTTTGCAAGAGTTTATTTTGTCTTCGATTTCGTTTCCTTTAGAAGTTTTAGGGTTGACAGAGGTCGAGAGATTTGGGGGTTTTCAAAAATTTTAGGGTTGAGGACGGATGTGTGCGGTGCTAAGAAAGGAATATACGCGGGAGTGACAAATGAAATCACAAAATTTGAAAAACGAAACATAAGAGACGTTTATTACCCTAAACGACGATGGTTGATAAAAACCAGGAACCGTCGCAAACTGGTGGTATGGTGGTGACGGTTGACGCAAACCGCTCCTGCCACCGTCGCAATGTGGGGTTAAGGGCGGTTATTTCATAACCGTCGCAGGCCAAGTGTCGCAAACTTCAAAAATTCTTGTAGTGTTAGTATGAAAAGAAGTAATGTGAGGTAAAATTTTGGTCTTTTGCAATGGTAGCTTCAATTTTAAAAAATTCATTAATCTCTTCATGACAACAACATCCAAAGAAAGACAATAATGGTTGCATCATATTCAGAAAATGCAAGACAAGTTTCATCATGGTAATGTCTCTTTCACCTTCAAGAACAACAACAATAACAATTTGCTTCAGCTCTTCTCTCACACTCAACAAATTTGGAGACCTCGACCAACAACCCTAGATGTTCTAGCATTGCAACAATCAATGGATATGATTTTGAAGTGAAGTACTAATTTAGGGGACTAGTTTAGAATCGATTCAACTAGTGATTTTAAGATCGAAGAAGAAGAAGAAGATTGTTGTAATTGGTGCAACAATAAACGGAGATGGAGAGTGGTAGAAGAAGAAGAAATAATTATTTAAGTATTGGGTATTGATTCTTTGAAAACAAAAAAGGATTTTAATATGAGGGCCTATTTGATTTACTAAAGGGGAAAATGAGGGTCTATTTGATTTACTTTTAAAAAATTATTTTTTAATTTTTAAAAAGTTAAAAAATTAAAAACTTGTTTGTTATACTATTTTATAATAGTAGTTTTGAAAACTGATTTTTATAGTTTTTAAGAAGTGAAAAAACAAAATAGCTAAAACAAGTTTTGCTTCTCAATTTTCTGTTTTAGACTTAAAAAGAGAAAAAATACTGAAAATATGTATTTTTATTAATGACATTTAAGTAATTTTAAAATTATAAAATATTTAGAATATATAAAAGTAAAAAGAAAAACTGTTTAAAAATATAAAATATTTTATCAATGATTATGAGTTGGACTGTGGACCAGACCGAAAGATAAAAGTTTATATCATAATTTACATTAGGGTCAAGCTAGACTAAGTATTTTTAAATAGACAATGTTAAATAGGAATGTTTGTGGTGCAATTTAAATTGGTTGAGACAAAAAATTAGCTTATTAAATTTTTTTAATTGGTTATAATCTCATTCAAATTAATTTAGTTTAAATTTGATCGACTTTTATTTGATTTAAATTACAATTATAAAAATTTATTTTAATATAATATTATAAAATTATATTTAAATAAAAAATTTGAAGTAAAATATAACACAACATATTAAAAATTCACATTACATATTATTATTGATTATATTTGAAACATATATAATAAAAAAAATATATATATATGAAATTAAGCAAATAAGTATTATTAAAAAAAATTAAACTATAAAAAATAGTTTAACGTACTAATACAAAAATAAATAAGTATTAATAGTTATATAATTTGTAGTTCGATTTGAATAATTTTCACAAAACGAAATCCAAATGTATCAAATAATATTTGGTTTTGTGCGAACTTTTTGATTTATTATGATCGATTTGAGGTTTTTATTTGGATTAGTTTGAATATGAACATCTCTAATTGTAAGATTTTATGAAACTCAATATATCTATATGTAAACATAATGTTGTATGCCATTCAAAAGTGTACGTAGGTATCTAAATCAACTTATTTAAGTAAATATAAATATATTATTATTATTATGATTATTATTATTATTATTTACTTTATATTAAATCATAATTTTTTTATTAATTTATGTAATTTAAGCATATTAGTCTACATCAACATTTAACATATTTAATGATATTGTTATAGTTTATAGTATAAATAAGATGTCATATAAAGTTCTATTATTTATTGCTATGAAGTTCAAATATTCAAAAATTAAGGATGTACCTATATTAAATAGAGTAATACTCCATGGATATGTATTTTAGATGTATTATAATGATTATTTTTATTTTTTAAAATAATTTATCTGATACTTCTGAAATATTCATAGATATACACGGATAGGTATTCTATGAAAGGCAAGGGGAATAAAAATGTGATACAAGTTTTTTAAACATAAGTGGAGATGTACATGATCCACTTTCACATGGTGTTAAAACTCTTGAATTCGAAAAATTATCTCTTGATAAACTAGATTTAAATTTTTTTTTTTTTATATTTGATGGTACTAAGTGAAAAGATAATTAAAAGTGATTTTAAATTATTAACTATTGTATAAGCTAATATTTACTCTAAATTCTTTTTAACAATACTTTTTATTGATATCCTGACAAATGAATTAAATAAATTATGAAAATAGAGAATGTTTCTTTCTTTACAAATCTTTTACATGTATATAATATTTTTTTAATAAATCTTTTAAAATTGTATCTTAAATTTTAAAAATTTTACGTATTCACATAACCGTATCATATCACATGTGTAAAATAAAAATAATAACATTTTAAAGTGGATTGTGTACATATTTATTGATATTTTAAAAAAATTATCTTACGTTTTTTATATAATAGATTTTCAATTCACGAATATCTGTAAAATATTTCCACAAGTATAGGATAAATTAACTTTTAAAAGATAAAAATATTAATAATGATACTTTTGAATTACATATATGTAATATATGTAAGTTTCGTCAAATATCACTCTTGGATATGCATATGATACGGATACGTCTTTATTTTTATATTTTTAGAATATTTGTGGTTTATGGCTAATATGTCATACTTGAATTTCAAAACATTAAAAAAGACATAAAATATATGCAATTGAATGTAGCAAATAAAACTAATTCAAAGTATTTTTTAATATACAAGATTTGAGTCTTGTAAAATCTAACTCGACTAAATATATTTTTTTTTATTGACAATTATCTCAAATATAAACAAAATTATAATATTTTATAATTAATAATAATATCAATTCTAAAACACTTAAAAATAAATTAATCAATCTTATTCAAGAGAATTTGTCATTGCATTTAAATATAAAATAGTAAATGCATGGAAAATAAAATCATCAGCTAAAGTTAAACACACAATCAAATAAGCCCTCAATATTCCCTTTCTAATTTGTCATTTGATAATTGTTTTATATAAGATAACCTTATTTAATTGAATGATAAATATTTTTTTTTAATTTTAAATATTAAAAAATGCACTGGAAATTAATTTAGCCCAGTCAACAAAATTGTTAACGTGCCGGCTAAAATTGGCCAAATAATATTTTTTAATAAAAAAAATCATCAAGAATAATATTAATTTTGTTTTGTTTTGAAATTACAGGATATAATTCAAAAATAAAATTTATAGAGACTAAAATTAAAACTAATCATATTTGATATTTAGAGTGATTAAGACTCTGATTGATAAAATTAAGTTATAAGATAGTTGATTACTGATGACTTATAACTGAAAAGCTGATAAATTGAAATTAAAGTGTTTGGTAAATTTAGCTTTTTAACAACATAAAATGACAAAATTATTTAATTTAAAATAGTACAAAAAATGTTACATTTTTATTCAATCTTATACCTATTGTTTTACTGGATCTATTTTTTTTGTTGTACTTGATCCATTTCCTACTTTACTTTATTTCTTATGTTTTCTTCTTCTCCACGTCGTTACACTTTATTTTTTTATGTTTGCTTATTTATCATGTCGTTAATTAGTTGATGTTATTTTATAGCTTTCACCTTTCTCTTCAACTTATACTCTTTCTCATGTGATTGCTCAATTCAACCGATACGTCTCTCATGTTTACTCATTTATTTATTTTACTATATTTATCTCATTTATGACTTATGTGGTAGAAAATCCAAAAAAATGTAACAAAGCTCTGGAAAAAAAATCATAGAATTTATTTATTTTTTTGGGTACATCAGTTACTTTTTTTTTATTATAATATAAACATAAATTTGAAGAGTTGTTTAAAAATTTAACAAATCTCATGTGTATAAATAGTAATTGTAAAAAGTAATTCATTTCACAGTTTACAATTTGACATAAAAAATAAATTTAACTTTATGAATTTCTTGTCAAATGAATAAAATGAAAGATTTTATGAGTTATTTTGGTAAGGAATTAAAGAAATTGAGTTCAACTCTATTCATGCATACCTTTGTCAATTTTGTGTTATGTGACAAAGATTTTTTACATACATGAAGTTAGATTTTTGGCTAAATACCACTAATGGTCCCTTAACTTAATTTCAGTTAACGTTTTAGTCCTTTATCTTTTTTTTCAATTTGGTCCTTTATTTTAATTTTAAGTGACAATTTGATCTTTTATGTTTTAAAATGTCAACAATGTTATCCTTATTTTTTTGCAAAATTTCAAAAATTTCATCAAAAATTTCAAACAAAACCCATAAAATTGATTATCATCCTCAATATATTGCAATTTCATCAATTTCATAACTTAAGTCTTTAAATAAACTCATATTTTCATCTCTAACAACATCAAATATGAGTTTATTTGAAGATTTGAGCTACAAATTTGATGAAGTTTATTTTATATTAAAGAATATAACTAAATTTATGGATTTTGTTTGAAAATTTTGATGATTTTTTGAATTTTTGTAAAAAAATGATAACATTGTTAACATTTTAAAACATAAAAGATCAAATTGTCACTTAAAATTAAAATAAAGGACCAAATCGAGAAGAAAAAAAAAGATAAAGAAATAAAACGTTAACTGAAATTAAGTTAAGGGACCACATGCAGTATTAGTACCCTTAGAGTCCACTTCTTCCCTATGCTACAAGGGAAAGGGAAAATGTAGCCTAGATTTTTTGTTGTGAATTTTTTTGACAATGATTGAAAAAATAAATGTGTTAGGTAGAAGTAATAATATCACTCTAAAGAAAACAAAAAAAGATAGTAGATGAATAGTAAGTTAGTTAGATGGTTATGTTTTATATGTAAAAAATAATAAAAATATATTAACGAGGTTATAAATGAAAAAAAATGTAAATAAAACTATAAATTATAAACTCAAATGCTCGTTGAAATAATGTATTAGAATAAACTATAAGTCTATGAAAAAAATTTGTTTATCAAATAGATCTCATTTAATCCAACAAACTTATAAACTAATTTAATAAATAATAAACAGTGTCTTGGATTTTAAAATTATAGGCGTTAGTCAACTTAAAACTTCAAATTTACAATATATCAAATTGTTTTAGGTTAGTTAAAATGTTCCTTAAATTTTCTAATCCATTGACAAAATATTCACTAAAATAGTTGACAACATAAAAAGAAAATTAACATTTTATAAATTTGAGATCTGACGTATATAATTTCCGAATAAAAATACTGGTTTATTCATTTTATTGTGGTAAGTGACTTGCAGATGGTAATTGGACGATATATATATATATACTTGATAGTATAGCAAACACAAAATCAATGTAATGACTCTATGATAATAAGCTTGATTATGTGTTCCTCTTCAAGTGGCTGCTACCACAAATAAAGACTGATAAATTTTTTTGGAGAATCTTATCAAGCAGTTGAACTATATAAGATTCCTTAATTTCATGTACTCACAAGTACTCAAAAAAATTGGAGTATAATTTAATCATGTGAGATATGTAGTAATCTAAACAAAATGCATGGATTTATTGGTAAAGTGTATCATTTAGCATGGCATTTTGATGTATGATGACTAGTTGGTCGATCCATTACTTTAAGAAGAAACTAGCAAAATATCCATGTATTTGTACGGCTCACACGAATTTATATCGTTTTAGAAAATGATTATTCATTGTTAATGTAATACTTAGAATTTAGGGAGGAGACTTTATTTACTTTTATAAAGATTATATTGAAAATCTAATTAACATTGTTTGATATGTTTTTTCAATATGAGAATATAATTCAATGTTATATATTATTATAATATTGTAATAATTTTTAGAGTATGATAATGATATTTAATCATGTCACATGTATTATTTATATAATAAATTATAATTAGTGTATTATAATTTTTTTTTAATTTTATTTATGAAATATTCAAGGTACATACTACTATTGAAATAAATATTTTTAATTTAAAATAATTCATTAACAAAATATCATCTTTTAATTAATATACCAATCACATATAAAATGCTTGAGAAAAACTATTACCAACCCTTATTACATGTAATTAATTCACTAATCAATTATCCACGTAGAGAAGGTCATATGAATAGTGCTTATAGATTGCTTAATTTGATAAAGGCTAATGGTCTTCTTTAGGATAAAACCACTCTTTTATATTGGTTAAAATTCCCAAACAACCTCAAAATTTTCATTGATTGCAACTGAAGAGACCATTAAAATAAAATACCAAAGGCACTCCTTGAAACAACTACCTCATATACCACATTGAAATAGACATCCCATGTAGAAAAGAGTACCACTACCTGTCCAATGATAAGCAAAACAACAATACCATAGCAACAAAATGGATCCTCTAAAGCCGGCTTTACGGTGCAATTAGCTGTAAAAGAATATAAATTGCTACAATATAAAGTCCCAATAAAGTATTAGTATACAAACTACATGATTGTATACACACAATGTGCATTTTAAATTCTCAATCTGATATAACCAAAGAAGAACCTAAAGGGCTATAAATCCTAACTCATTATTCTTGAGCCACCATTGTTTGACAGTGAAAGAACTCGTTCAACATTCAAGCCTAGCATAGTTTAAGAGAAATGAAACTTTTCAAGTGGAAAGCAAATTTAAAGAAATTTGAATAGATAACTTAGTATTCCATCATGCCATGCTAACTAATTAACACTGAACTTGTCCAAACTCCACAGTGACTAAAGAGAACTATCTCAGTGTGTATTCAAGGAACAGAAAAATCTTATATACCATTTCACACAAGTAATTAATCTTAATCATAAGCTAAAGAGTTGTACATTTCTGTTGAGACCACCAACTTCACAACAGGAAACTCCAGGAAAATAAACAAACACCAACATTATTTGAATAACAATTTTGAATACCTAAATTCGATAAAATTTTACATGGTTAATACAGCTCAATTGGTGGTTAAGATTGGATAATTCACTAACCATCAACTAAATTTCATTAACCACAAATTTGAACGTTATTAATCACGATTTCATATGTACAGATTTCCAAATACATGTAAATTTGAACATTTCAAAAGCATGCTTAAAATCGTTCAGATTTGTGGTTAATGAAGTTTAATGAGTTCCGGCACTTGATATGTCTACTAGCCACCTCTAACACTTCATTAACCACAAGTGCAAATTGCAATAACCATATAAAAAGCTACTGAATTTAGGTATCTCAAATGGATGTTTAAGTAAAATTTATGATAAACAAATCATGCAGTTATTGTTTCCAGCATTACAATAAATCATCTACCCTAGAAAGAATTATAAGCTTCCCATCATAATGAACATTACCTACTGCAGAAATTGAGCAAGGAAAGTTCATAGTTCTAAATTGCAGTTTACACCCGTAATACAACAGTTTTAGAGGTCTACACATCGGCATCACAATTGCAATTGCTGTCATACTTGCTCATATTTTACTGCAATATAAAGATTCACGGCGTAATGGCAACTACAATTCAAAATCATATGAAAATGAATCCACTCAACCCTCAATTTTTTCAAGCATCAAACCAAGACCAACTATGATAACTAACAATAACAAAAAAACTGAAATTCAGTTAAGAAAAATCAGCACAGTGCAATAAAAATCACATCTTTAAGAGAAAGGGTTTATGAGGGAATCTCATCCAGTGAGCTAAAACACTCAAAAAACAAAAACCCATTATCAAAAACAGAAAGAAAAATATAATATTTAACATGGGTAGTGATAAAAGTTTAAAAAATGAAAAACACAATTAGGTCATTTGAGAAGGGGAAGTTGATTTGGGGATTGAAAATGGAGGTACTAACAGCACCGCTTCCTCTGTCTCAATTGGATCAGACCTCAGTATCTGTCACAGAAGAAGAAACACAACAAATATTCTTATAACAATCAGAATCATGAAATACAATATATGCAAGAGAGAGAGAGAGAGAGTACTGGGTCTTGAAGCACAGGTTTGGTATCATCCTTAGCTGGCATGAAAGGAGGTTTGTGTTTGTTGTTGTTGTTGTTTGGTTTGATTGAAGATTGTGAAAAAGTGTTGTTCATCGTTTATGTCTTGACTCTGTTGTCACAAACACTTCACTATTCTATCATCAAGGGAAATTGCAGAACCCACTTTCTTGGCGCCGAACCGTTCCAAATCCAAGATTATTAAGTAATTAAGGCAAATGAACAATAATTACTTTTATATTTATACTTACTAGATCTGGTTTTTTTTATCTATATTTATAAATATATATATATATTTATTTATTTACTCATTATCTCTTAAATAAGGTAAAAATAAATCAAGTCGATCAAGATGGGTTTATGAGTTGTGGTCTGGACTATGATAAATCTAGATTAGGTAAGACTTTTTCTATATATCATGTCAAGGCTTTTAAAAATATCTTAGTTTAGTTAAAAATGTCTAATTAAAGTCATTAAAAAAATATTTTTAAATTTAGGTTATCGGAAATTCATAATCATACACAACTATACAACTGCGACATTTTAAATTTGAAACAATTTAATAATTTTAATATTTATTATTTGAATTAGAATTTAAAAATAATTAAAAATTATTTTTTATCATCAAATCAATATTATCCGTTCATCTTTGTCACTTAAAATGTAACTCATCTCATTGCTCTTTGTCAATTCAAATAACCGCCGTTCATTTGGCCAGTGGCATTAATTTTCACAATCGAGTGGTTCCATCTTAGATTTTTTGCATAAGTTTATTTTAATTTGGCAAGACTCGCTAAAATATTGCAATGTTTTAATTGGCTAAGGGTAAGAATGAGGTATTATGGGAAGGTTTATGCAAGAATTTATCTTTTTTTAAAGAGTTTAAATAGATATTATTAAAGTTAGGTTATGTAAATATCATATATGATTTTAAAATAAATTTAATTTTAGGCTAAATTATATTAGTGGTCCATTAACTTAATTTCAAGCAACATTTTAGTTTTTTATCTTCTTTTTTTTTCGAATTGGCCATTTATTTTAATTTTAAGTGACAATTTGATATTTTATGTTTTAAAATTTCGACAATATTATCCTTTTTAATACAAAAATTCAAAAAAAATTATCAAAATTTTCAAATAAAACCCACAAAATTAATAATCTTCTTCAATATAATGTAAATTTTAACAAATTCACTACTCAAATATTCAAATACACTCATATTTTCATCTCCAACAATATCAAATAAATAATGAAAATATGAGTTTTTTTCAAGATTTAAGTTATGAATTTGATAAAATTTGTATTTTATTGAAGATGATAATGAATTTTATGGGTTTTGTTTGAAAATTTTGATGATCTTTTTGAATTTTTATAAAAAAAAGAACAACATTGTTGACATTTTAAAACATAAAATATCAAATTGTCACTTAAAATTAAAATAAATGACCAACTCGGAAAAAAAAAAATAAAGAACTAAAACGTTACCTAAAATTAAGTTAAGAGACCACATATATAATTTAGCCTTAATTTTATTTGGTCTATTAGCTTGTTAGTTTATATTGGTTTAAATAGCTTATTTAAAAAAATTAATATAAAATAGACTTTTTAAATAAGTTTATAAGTCATATCAAGTTTTTTAAAACGGAAATTTCGAACTTAAAAGTATATTTATGTCAAATAATAAGTTATACATAAAGTTTTTTTTTTTTCGGACAAACTTTAGATTTTATAAAATCTAATTCCAGTTAGTTTATTTTTACACTATGAATTAGGATGTCAATGGATAGAGTTTTTGGTATGTATAAATGATATTGTTGTGATTAAATTTAAAAATTATTCAAATATTTTAAATTTAATCATAAAGTATTACAAAATAAAATATTTTCTAGCTCAAAACATTTCAAATAAACACACGTTAAAATGCACATTTAAATATTCATAATAATATCTTATGAAGTTGCAAGTCCTACGATGGTATTATTCGAGATATATAAAAAAAATTAATAGAAAGTTGTAAGTATAATTATAAATTAGTTGCAATTAATAAGACATAATTTGTACTTATAAAGTCACAATTATTTACCTATTAATAAAAATCAAATTCTTAAAAGTTTTCAAACATTTATCTTTCAATTATAAATATTATAGTAATTCAATAATATCAATATAAGCTAAAATATAAAAAAAAAATAATTAAACTAAATACTAATAAAATATAATAAATTAATAAATAAATAAATAAATAGTATATTTATATTTGTGTGGGTGTAGGATGAGTATTATTGTACCCGTGCCCGTTTTATTTTGTGAGTAATTACACGTCCCCATGACTATATTTATTAGACAAATTTTACTTTATCCATTGAGGATTTTGTATGTGCATACCCGATAGACCTTGATCTAACTATCATCCCTAATCACGGCATAGTAATAAATTTAACGCTCATTTTTGCTCTCACCTCCTTTTATATATAAATAAATTTAAAAATCATATTTATTATAGATAATATAATAAAAATATATTTTCTGTTTGAAAGAAATTTTAATTTAAAATATAAAAAATATGTTAACTAAGCAAATGAGTTAATGTTTTCAAAAAACTAAAAAAACTAAAGTTAATAATAATAATAATAATAAAATGGTCTTTTACCAGTAGAAGAGATATTAACACTTCCATCTCTATCTTTACTTAACTAAATTTTATGAAAATCTCAATCTCCGATCAAAATATTTTTCTCTCAAGTGCAGGTAATATTGTCATGCTTAATTTTCTTCTATATTATATATATATATATATATTAATTGTGGCATCAAGTATTGAAACTATTTATTTATTTTGTTGATAGAAAAGAGAATTTGGCGATGATAAGGTCCGACTTTATGATAAAGCAGTAAGATAGGATTGAAAGAAACAAGAAACGTCTTGTAAGAAATTAATCATAAGAGAGATTTGTTGGTCCACAATCAAAATGGATAAATGCCATGCCCACAAAGGACGGCCACACTTAATACAAGGTCCACCACTATGAGTTATGACATTGCAACAATGCCTTCATAGCCTTTAGTCCAAACTAGGTCATTCTACTATTTTGGGTAATTTTTAGGACATTCTAGTATTTGTGATAATATGGATAAATATGAGACAAAATATGATGCAATATATATTTAAAATAATATCTAAAAAAGATGTTCTAAACTTTCGAAGTTATCAAACAACACATTTCCTTTAAACTCTATAAATTATCCTATATAAATATATGATCAGACCTTGTCAAATAAAGTCATAGCTTTGTTTGATAAAAATAAAATAGTATATGACAAATAAGTTAGTTGATAAATAGCATATGATTAATTTATAGACAGTAGCTAATAAGCTAATTGATAGCATATATTAAAAAAGTTAACATATTAAACTAACTAATAAATATCAAATGACTTAAAAAAAAATATTTTTAGTTAATATTTAGTTTTTAAAAAATTATGAGTATAAAAAAAGTACAGAGAAAATGAAATACTATAAGTTATACTTTATAAACTCAAATTCTACTTCTAACATCTCAAAAATTAATCAAAATTTTTAAATAAAACTCATAAAATTAATTATCATCTTTAATATAATGTAAATTTCATCAAATTTATAATTGAAATATTCAAATAAATTTATATATTTATTTTTTATATTTTTGGATTTTTATAATAAAATTAAATAAAAAATTAAATTAAAAAGAAAAAAATAAATAATTAAAGTGTCGTAATTAAATTAAAAGACCGCATGAAAGTTAAACAATCCAATATATATACTAAGTCTGACAAGTTATTAGTTACATTAAAAAGACGGTAATTAATTAGGTCAGCCGATTAAAAGGAATAGTTTTCTAATTCTTTTATGGGAAAGGGGTTCAGGTCTTGTGTATTCAATTTTTCAAAAGATTTAAAATTATTATTTGAAAATATAACTTTAATTTGTAGAAATGTTTAATTTTAGTCGTAGAAAAATGAAAAACAAATAATTAAAAAAGAGAAGGGTTTATTTTGACAAATCTACAGACTACAACTCAAGTAAATAATGTCTCCTTTTAACGTATTTTTTAAACAATGCTCTACAAATCAATTCCATAAGTCCATAGTATATAGTTGTTTTGTTGTTAATTTTTAATTCATATTTGTATGTTACTTTCAATTTTATTAATTAACAATAATGTTATTATAGTGATCACTATGGAAAAATCATTCACCGTTGATGTAAATTTTAGAAAAAAACTAATGAAACTTATTAAGTTAATTATTTTATTGGTATTAACTCTTCTGTTGTGAATTTTTTAATATAAAATACGACTTAAATAAAAAATATGACGTGTTTTTCTATTTTTTATCGAATGTATTTAATTATTATAATTTTTTTTAATATTAGTATTTCATTTTTCAACTTTTGTATTATGAATTCTTTGATTTGTCTATATGGAAGATAAATTACTTTGATAATTTCTAGTGAAAACAATATACATCTGAAAAATTTCACTTGAAGCTAAATAATTTCAAGAATTATTACTTGAAGTGAAATCATTCTAAGAATTTTTCACTCGAAATGTATCACTTTAGGAATTTTTTTATGTCGAAAACCATCATCTTAAATGTTTAATTGCATATTTGTATAAATGGCAGCCAATATTCATGTGTTACTCAACACCTTGTGTAATTACGATTGTAGCAACACATTTTTTACTTGAATTTTTAACAAGTCAAAATTGATTCTTCAATTAAATTTTTGTGGGAATATTCTTATAATGTACTAAATATGTATGAAAAATATCATTCAAAAATTTAAACGATACACTCAAATTAATTTAAAAGCAGAGACTAAAATTGTTGACGGAAAATATTTGAAAGACCAATTTAAAGAAATTTTTTAGAGTTATTAAAAAAATATATAATATATTTATAGTAACAATAAACTTATTTAATTAAAAAAATTATAATATGTAAACTTTTCTCAATCACCTCAATAGAACAACACTATTCAAAATAAATATCTAAATTGCATGTCACACTACTCTTATAAAAGAATAAAAGAAAAAAAAAAAGAAAAATCAAATATAAATTTAAAGTATTTATAACAGCTGCGGCTTATAATATATAACTAAAATCAATATATATAATAGTTTTCTCGTCACTCCACTTTTACTGTACTAAACAATATAAAACTTTTTCAAAATACTTAAATTTCAATCAACTTCAACACCTAATAGATCATATCTAAAAAGTTTACAATGTGGTCTTCATGACCCACAATAACTATTTAAAAAGAACATAGTGATTTTTTAAAATATTTTTTAAGAATAGACATATACTTTTAATCAGGAAAAATAACATTTATATTGTTCTAAACAAAATAATAATTATAGAAAACACAATCTCTAACAATGTAAATTTAAAACCGTCGTATCCACGGTTAAATATTAGAATCTTAAAAGTATTGATAGTATAATTTTTTTATTATAAAAACTTAATTTTTAAATTCAAACAAAACTTCTAAAATTATTAAGACAATCATCGATGTAATCACAAGGAAAATGGAGTACTTGCAGCAAACTATGTTGGCAACCAACAGGCCTGTCTCGGCCAAATGGAACAGACCACCCATTAGGATGTTGAAATGTAACATTGAGGGAGAAGCATATAGCATTCATCAATTGCTGCTTTGGAATTTGAGAAATGCACCTTAATTGACAATGTCATCTTTGAGTTAGATCCCAAAGTAGTGGTGGATTGTTTCAATAATCCTAAGTCCGATTTATCTAAATTCAGATGTATTTTACAAGATTGTGTTCAAATTAAGTCTTTATGTCCAAACTTTATGGTAGAGGTTCACTTTAAGGGTGAAATATATTCTTTTATAAAGTTTTGAATTTATATTTAAAAATTAAGTAGTCATTGACTTTTAATCTCTCTTATAATATTAGGAGTTTTTTATTTTATTTTAAATAATATAATATAATATTTAAGATAATATTATTGATATAACATTAAATAAAATAAAATATATAATAATAAAATATAATGACTTAGTTCAGATGTCGAATTGATTTAATTCAAACATAAATACTGAAAAAAAAAAAGAACAAACTAAATTAATTTAATTTATTTGAATTGGATCTTTTGAGTTAGTTAAATTATTGGT
>JBBPBS010001171.1:2204505-2217972 GCA_037974835.1 Cicer judaicum | reverse complement strand
ATATTTAATTTTAAAAAGGAAAGTGAAGAATCTAAATAAAAATTTAAATAAAAAATTGAATGTATTAAATTCATTTAAAAATTATTTTATTTAATTTTAAATATATAAAAAAAATTATATTGACAAAAGTTAATGTATTTTTTTTTCGTTCTGTTTTAAGTGTTATTTTTTCAAAATAAAAATTGTTTCATTTTATTTAACTTTTTTTCAAAATTAAAATAAAAATAATATTTATTTCAATGAGTGATAAAAAGTAGTTAAAAATATTATAGAAAAAAAATTAAATTGTTTATAAAAGTATCAAAGTTTAATAGTTTTATTTTGTTTGTGTTAAAAAAGAATATTAAACGATCTTAAGAAATATGTTCCATCGATTTTTTTATTATTATCAAATCTATAGTAAAAAACATACACCCTCGAATACACAACAAAAACCCTTGAACAAATCTGTAGATACGTGTTATCGAAAACGACGTAGACGTGGTAATAGATCCGCAAATAGATTAGAACCACCTTAAGATTTGAACACGCGTCCATTGATATTTACTATTCTCTCTCCTCAAATCACGCTATAAATCAGACTTCAGCACACGCTTCATTCATTCAAGCTTGTTTGTTTGTATTGTGTTAAAAATCATCTTTTGTTGTTTGTTGTCTAGTTTTTATTACAACTGAAAATGTCTTGCTGTGGTGGTAACTGTGGATGTGGAAGCAGCTGCAAATGCGGCAGTGGCTGTGGAGGGTGAGATTTTCATTCATACCTTTTTTTTTTTTTTCTTTTGGGAAAAAATGATTTGTTTTGTGTACAAATGATATGTTGTTTTTCTTGTGATCTCACTTGAGCCTCTGTTTTGGGAACCCTTCTTTTTGAATTGCATGAAAAAATGGTGTTTGATTATTTCTTGTTGAAGGTGTATTGTATTTTTTGGGGCAAAATTTTTCATGGTCTTTTGATTGATTTTTGAGGTACCCTTTTTGTTGAATTTCAACAACAAATTGAGTTTTGATTGACTTTTTGGGTACCCTTTTAGTTTTTTTTTTTTGGTCTAGGATACCCTATTAGTTTAATTTAACGAGAAAAAAGAATCTGATTTTGATTGATTACTAAGGGTACCCCTGTTGTTGAATTTTAAGAAAAAGTGATGTTTTTGTCACCATACATCACTTTCTGCTAGTGAGATTCTAATAGCTTTTGAGACTTTGTTCAATTTCACAAAGATGCCATGTATCTTTCATTTACTTTTCTGTATCTAATTGTACAAAGATTGCTATGTTTCTATTATGTATTGGCTTTAACTAAAAGAAAGAATTTTTAAATTAACTAAGATATTAATTAAACATATATTTTTGGGAATCTTAAAATCATAAACATGAAACACCTGAGTTTATGTTGTGTCATTATACTAAAATATTTTATTTTGTATATGATGCAGCTGCAAGATGTACCCAGACATGAGTTACACAGAGCAAACAACAAGTGAGACTCTTGTTATGGGAGTTGCATCTGTTAAGGCTCAATTTGAAGGTGCTGAAATGGGTTTTGGAGCTGAGAATGATGGCTGCAAGTGTGGATCAAACTGCACCTGCAACCCTTGCACCTGCGAATGAAGTGGATAATGAAATCTTCAAGCAGAGATGGTCCTTAATTACCTCATTAGTGGCAGGATTAATAATAACAACAATATAACTTATGGTTATTATATATTTAGTTGTGTTATGTGTACTTCTGGTGTTTGGTTTAAAATCTAAACACCCTTTTGGAGTATTAGAATAAAGTTGCAATGTTATGTTTTACCCTTTGAGCAAATTCCATTGTCTTGGATTTGTGATGATGGGTGTATTTTAATTTTAATCATGGTTTCATTGTTTGTTTATGTTTTTGTTGCTTTTGTATAAAGTTCGGCTAATCTGAACCATCAATATCTGCTTATTAATGAAACAGTATCAATTGAATATTAAGAGGCATGTCATGCTTGCTCTTCTACTCAAATTAAAGTTTTAAACGAACTATTTATTTTCTTGTATGATATTAGTATTTTACTTTTAGAAATATTATATGATTGAACCAACTTCTATTTTTAATTATGGGTATCATCAATGAAAAACAGATCCATGATTTTGTTCTAATATATCTTTTTGTTATAAAAAAAACTTCTACAATACTCATATAGTAGTTAATTAAATATTTTTCGCTTTTTTTATTAATTAATAAAAAAAAATTATTTATTAATGATAATATAAATTTAATTAAAAATATAATATATTTACATTCATTAAAAATAAAATATAATATATTTAAATTCTATTTTTTGCAAAAGAAAAAACATTTACTTACATTAGAAATAAGATGCACAAATATATAAACTATATTGGTTATTCAGTCATAATTCAAAATATTACTTAAATGTTATTCACAAATTTACTCAGTTTTATAATTTCTTTGTACTTTTTTTTTTACTAATTTTAATTAATAATAATAATTTCATAATTTTTATTTTACATTATTTTAGTATAAAAAAATAAAAAATATAGATTTGAGTAGAACAAAATATTTCTTAATAATGCGTATTAGTATAAAAGAAATTTTCTTCATATAATCACATACAACTTGATAAAAATATAAAAAGTATAATATACTTTTCTACAATAGAGTAGACATTATATTAATTAGTGTGAATAGAAGACAAAAAATTAAATTAAATTTAAAAAAATGTAAGATTTTCCTTGAAATTTGCAATTCTTGACACAAGAGAAGTGTCACATAATAGATGAATTAATAGTTTAATTAGTTTAAAAATATGAAATGATATAAAAAAGATATTTGTAATTAATAATACTAATATATATCAATTATCATTGAAGATATTTAATTTCAACAATTATAAATAATTAATTTTAGTAATTTAAACTTTTTTTATTTTGATATGTTTTTTACTTATCATTGTTAAGTTAATTTTTATTTGCTGAATTTTATTCAAAAATAATTTTACAGTTTCACCACATTTGTGTCGCAATGGTTTATATAGTGTTATAATGGTGTACCAGTTGTGTGGTGACCCTGATGAAACAATTGACACCTCTGTTGCCAGTGTTATAATAGGATAAACACTATATTTAGATATGATTTTAACATTTATGAGTTTTGTCCGCTTCAGTTTTGATCAATTAATGTTCAAAAAGAGGAGTTCTCTTTGAAGTGGGGGATTAGACAGGGGAGTCTGCTTTTTTTATTTTGGCTGCTGGAGGAGTAAGTTACCTTTTGAGTTCTTCCATGGAATTTGGACTGTTTTCTTATTATAACGTGGATGAGGTCTTAGATTTCAGAGTCTTTGATTTGTAGTTTGCGGATGATATATTTATCATATGTCAGAAGAAATGGTCAAATATAAGAGCTATTAAGGTCAAAATACTACTTTTTGAATTGACTTCAGGTCTAAAGGTTAATTTTTACAAAAGTCTTCTAGTTGGTGTGAATATAATGAATCATGGTTTGTGAAGGCAACCAAGTTATTGAATTGCAAAGTTGAGAAGGTTCAGTTTAAATACCTTGGATTATCTATTAGTGACAATTCGAGTAAGCTATCCTTTTGGAATCATGTGATTCAAAAAATTCGAAGAAGGTTGTCTGGATGGAGGAACCACAATTTGTCTATAGGTGTCCACCTTGTTCTCATTATAGTTGTCATGTTTGCGTTGTCGGTTTATTTTCTTTCTTTCCTCAAGGCTCCGTCAGGTACTATTTCTAAAATTGAATTCCTTTTTAAATATTTTTATGGGGGTAATGAGGAGTCATGCAAGGTTCGTTCCTTTTTAAATTTGTTGTGAGCATGAGCAAGGTGGAGTTGATGTGCGTAATATGTGTGTGTTCAATATGATGGGTTTTTGGTAAATGATGTTGGAGGCTTAAAACATAAAATGTATGGGTTGTGGTTTACGATTCATTCCTGTAAGTATAGTTATTTGAACGGGGTAGGGGGAGGTGGTACTTCTCGAGATTCCTCGTGGTGAAAGAATATTAGGTGATTATAGGTTCGAGGTGGGGGTTGGCGAGAACAATGGTTCTCAGACAACTTAGTAAAAAGAGTTGATAATGGTGGAAATACTTTGTTTTGGTATGATCTATGTTTGGCAGGTGGAGCATTACGTAGTAGGTTTAGTGAGTGATAAATTTATAACAGTGGCATACATGTTTAGATTGAAGTTTGGAAGTTGGGGGAGATGGATGGGGGTGGTGTCGTAATTTTTTTTAGTGGAAAAATGAGTTGGTGGAAGAGTGTGCTTTGTTGCTTTTTAATGTTCATTTACAAGATCGAGTTGAGGATTTGTGGCAGTGAAAAAGTAATGCGTGCGAGGTGTACTATGTGAAAGATGTTTATCAAGGATTTGTGCAGAACTCATCTGTAAATCACTCTCTCATTGGGGATATTTTTTTAGAATAAAATGATACCGTTAAATGTGTTTCTCTTAGCTTGGTGGTTGTTGCACAATCGGCTGCCTACGAAAGATAATTTGCTGAAAAAATGTATTTTGGATAGCTTTTTCAACTTGTGTATGAATATGTGTGGAATTGAAGAAACTGCTCAACATCTATTTTTTCTATTGTCCTTTGTTTGGCTCGATATGGATAAACATTCTTACCTGATTGAACATTGAGGGTCCTTTGTTTAATGTTCTTTTACACCACACTAAACAATATGGTGGGTTAGGTGTGCTTAACAAAAAGGGTCAAAGTTTTTTCAATCTTTTGAGGTTAGCGGACATCTGGCTTATATGAAAAATGAGAAATCATATTATATTCAAACAAGAAACTATTGGGATGGTATATCGCATTAAACTACTACGTTGGTGTTGGCTTTGTAATAAAGGAAATGTTTTTGGATATGACTTTAATCAATGGTGGTTAGATATAGTTTTTTGTGGTTTCTTTTTTTTTTTTTTTTTTTGAGTGTGTAGTTGAGTTTTATTCTTCGGAGTCTATCTATTTCATTGTTCGATTGTGTTTCGTTAACTTTTTATTTTATATATTCTTATTCTTCACACGTCTTGTGTTTAGAATTTTATTATTTTAATATGTCATTTGATTGTTTTAAAAAAATGGATGGAGACTAGATGATTTGTGGGTGTATAATGAACAAGTGGTGAGTTAGAGAAACTCAATCAAGCACACAACTTTTCCACACAACAAGCAAGGAATATTGTCGTTGTCTTGTCCAAGTCGACCCAAGGGTAATATCATTAAAGTAAATGTATTAGACTTTCATAAAAAATTAACTATTTATTTAATGAAAAGGCCTCTAAGTTTTGTACTTAATAAAAATGTCACATATTCTAATATTTTCAAATCTAAAATTATTAAAATCTTATCTGAATTTATATTATCTAAAAAAATTAATTGACTTAATTTAAAACACCAAACACCATATACCTTAAGAAAAATAGAGACAAATAATAATGAATAATAAATGAAATTATCAAACTAAATTGTAAACTACATTCATAATTATAAGTGTCTAATTACATAAAATATTACATCTCAAAATGAACTATAAATGTTTGATTACTTCATAAAATAAAACAACACATTCAAATTCCAACAAGTCTAGAATTGATCCTCTAATACTAAATTTGTATCTCATGTTCCTTTCGATGCTAGGAAATAAGGAAAATTTATGAAATATAAAATCTCATAGAGCATTGAAAATAAAAGGAGGAGAATTTTGTAATTATTTCTTTCATAAAGATGCGTAAAAACATAAAATTCTAACGCACCTCAAGCTGAAGCTCTCAAATTCAATTTCTTTTTATAAAACCTAACTAAAATCATTCATTTATAATGATTATGAAGAAAAAAAAAACCTATGTATAAACTCAAATATCATTTCTTTGTAAACAAAGAAAAGTTGCTCAGTTATCTCAATGTGGATCACCCACATAATTGAGTCATGAGCAATAAAGGTGGTCTAACCAAACCCTAACCAACATCCTGATTGTTGTCCTTTACCTATTGAACCATGCCTAGATCAACTTGAACTTCCCCACCGTGATATAAGGCCGTGCATAATTTGATTAATAAGAATGTACTGAACTTGAGATGTTTTGTAGGCAATATCTTTATTATGTCATGTATGCAATGCATTATTCCTTCACAAAAAGTATAACAACTTAGCAATATACTAGATCAATGATAATTAATAGCTAATTCTGTAATTTGAAGCTTGAACTAGAGGCATAACTCCAAACCAGAGGCAATGACTTACAATGTAAACTGATAAGAGGAAACATGACTAGAGGCAGCATGGTCAGAGGATACATAGCCAAAAGGTTGTGTGTCAGAGGGTGCATGGACCAGAGAGAGCGTGGTCAGAGGATTCATGTTTATAGAAAAAAATCATATTATACGTGTCCAAGGGAAGAATCAGAAAATACACATTCAGAGGAAGAATTAGAGGATACGCGTTCAATGAAAAATTAGATGATGCATGTCCTGAGGAGGAATCAAAGGATAGAATTCCGTGGATGAATAAAAGGATATGTGTCTCATGGAAGAATTTGAGGGTACATATTGAGAGGAAGAATAAGAGGATATACTTCCAGCGGAAGAATAAAATGATGCACGTCTCAAAGAGGAATCAAAGAATACATGTTTGGTGGAAGAATTATAGGATATGCGTCTCGTGGAAAAATCAAAGGATATGCAGTCAAAGGAAAAATTAGAGGATACGTGTGCAATGGAAGAATCAGAGGATAAATGTCTTTGTGGAAGAATTAGAGGCATAAAAAGATACAACAAATTCAAGACATAACAACAAAGAAGGATTATTATAGGCAACTTAAGGTAAATTTCTCAAGGATTAAAGTAAGGAAAATTTACCAAAGGCAAATGTCCAAGTTATAAAATAGCACTTAGAGGAAAAGTGTTGAGGTAAGGAATAAACATCCAAGGTGGGTGCATTTACCTTCAGTAGCGGAATTCACACTACAAATTACAATTCTTTTCTCAAATTTTGAGATTTCCTAATTTACTAACAAAACAATCAAACAACAAACAACCAAACGACATGCATGACAAGTTTAAAATTATTTTGGTGCAGATTCATACCGCATATATGCTAAAAATTCCATTTTTCTCACACACCTAAGTTCTCCTAAACTGTAAAATCCCTAGAATAATTTCTGACTAGAAGTAAATGATTTCACTGAATACCTCCCGTAACCCTCATGCTAAAATAAGTTAATGTAACAGAACTCATAGTTTATTAATAATAATCCCCTTCAATTTGAGCTGAGTTTGTGGAAGATGTCTTTGTTGTCAACTTTATGCTCCTTGTCAATTATGCTCTGTTTCAAATTCATAGATTTTCCAATGTTCTCCTTATCTTCCTTTAGTACTATTTTGGTTGGTTTAAGGGTTCTAGGGGTCGAATTTAAGGTAAATAACTTTAGATAGAGGTTGTCTTTGAATAAATTAAGAAGAGGAAAATGGACAAATCAGGAAGACGATGAACAACTACCGGGTGTTGGTGTTTCATAATATTTTTTAGCGTGTGTAACTAGAAGTGAAAGGTGATTGAAGTGAAGATGGGTTAGTAACAACGAGCAAAGGAGAATGAGAAAACAAAGGTAGAATGTCTACTTTTTGCCACTTAGAATTGTTCATGTTATTATTTTCCTAATTTATCCTTGATCCTAATTTAATATTACTAAAAATACAACATTAACAATTACTAAAGTTCTGTAAATCCTATAAATATTTCTAAGGTAGTTAGAGGGTTGTTACATCCTTCCTCATAAGAAAATTTTTTTCTCAAAATTTGATAAGTTACCTATTAAAAGAGGTAAGTTACCTATGCATATCAGCCTCTGTCTCCCAAGTCCCATACAACCTTCACTAGGGGAATATTTATGTTCCTTAATGGCTTGGTGATCCTATCAACAATTTGAACAGACCTTCGTCTATGTGTAAGGTTGGGTTTAAGTTGGAAAGACTCGTAGTGCTGGATTTGATAAGGTTTTGGAATATATTTGTTTCTTTAATTGGAAGAAATGAAAAAGATCATGGAAACTGGACATAGATGGTGGCAAGGCTAGTTGTAAGCAGAAGGACCTATTCTTTGCATAATTTGGAAAGGTCAAACAAAACATGGGTTAAGCTTTTTAACTTTCAGCATTCTTCCAATACCAACAGTAGGGGTAACTTTTGAAAATACATGGTCACCTTCCTCAAACTCGAAGGGTTTATTTATATGGTTAACATAGCTTTTATGCCTACTTTGGATCATCCATAACTTATCCATAATGACCTATATTCTCTCAATGGTTTCTTGGATAACCTCAGGCCCTAAAATCTCATTGTCTCATACTTCTAATCAACACAAAGGTGTTCTACATTTGCTTCCATACAAGGCCTCATAAGGTGCCATATTGATGCTGACATGATAACTTTTTACTATAGGCAAACTTCACTAAAGGCGAGTATGTGTCCCAACTTCCTCCATCCTCCAATATGCATGCCTTTAGCGTATTTTCCAAAGTCTGGATGGTTCTTTCAATTTGGCCATCAGTTTGGGGATGATAAGCAGTACCATTGTGTAACCTAGTTCTTAGAGACTTTTGGAAGGCTTTCCAAAATATAGAGGTAAATTTTGGGTCTCTATATGATATTAAGATGTTAGGTACCCCATGTAATGTTATTATCTCTTGTATAAATAATTTGGCTAGCTTAAGAGTGTTATAAGTTGTCCCGATGAGCAAGTAGTGGGCTGATTTAGTCAATCTATCTACAATTACCCAGATGGGATCATACCCAGATTGGGTATGAGGTAATCCCACAACAAAAACCATTAAAATTGAATCTTGTTTCCATTCAGATATGTCCAGAGACTGCAGTGGACCTGTTGGCCTCAGATGTTTTGTTTTTACCTTTAGACAAGTCAGGCACAGGGCAACAAATGTAGCCACTTCATTGGTTACCCTTGAAAATGTCTCTTAAACCTTCTTAACGTGTAACTCTCGTTTAGGTCTTGGGACTACCTAATTTGGTCTCTAAGGTCACTAGTTATTTCCATTTGGTTAAAGAGAATTCTCCCTTGTATAGGTGTCATCTTCATATTTAAATATCTGAAATTATGGTAAGGTCATTTGTTAGACCATCAAATGTGATATGTGTAGTGATTTTTGACTCAAGGCATTTACCACTACACTGGCCTTTCCTGGGTGGTATCTTTGCTCAAAGTTATATTCCTTCAAAAATTCCACCCACCCCCTCTATCTCGTATTAAACTACCTCTAGTCAAATAGGTACTTTAGACTTTCATAGTCAATGAAGATATTAAAATATGCTCTATACAAATAATGTCTCCAGATTTTTAAGGCAAATACTATAACAGTCAATTCTAGGTCATGGGTAGGGTAATTCCCCCCATATGGTTTTAGTTGCCTTGAGGCTTAAGCTATTACTTAACTATTTTGCATCAGGACACAACCTAGTTTTTTTAATGATGAATCACAGTATACCTCAAATCCTAGAGTTGGGTATGGAATGGCCAATGCATGGACAATGGTTGTTTAGTTTTCAATGTTTGAAAATTCTTCTCACACTTGTGATCCCATACAAAATGATGTTATACATGTTTCTATTTGTAAGCATTTGTAACATTATCTAAATATGTTATACATGTTCCTTAGGGTTTTTTGAGTATATTTAAATGTCATCTATGAATACCACTACAAATCTATCAAGGTATGATCTAAAGATCATATTCATATAATTCATAAATACAATTTAGGCATTGATCACCCCAAAAGGCATGGCTAAGAATTAATAATGTCCATACCTAGTCTAATAGGTTGCTTTATGTATATCATTCGACTTTATTATGAATTGGTGATATCTAGATCTCAAATTAATCTCAGAAAATATAGTAGCTCTCCTCAATTGGTCTAAGAGGTCATCTATCATTGGTAGAGGATATTTATTCTTAATGGTTACCTTATTCAGCTCACTCAACTCTAAAAGGGACATACTATAAGCAGTAGTGGAGATTGGTCTTGTTTCAAGAACCAAGTCTATAAAGAATTGTATTTCTCTTTCCGGAGGAAATAATGTCACATATTCTTGAAAGACATCCTCATATTCCTTGACCACTAGAATGTTTGAAAATTCTACTTATGACCCTGAGTTAGAAGATAACAACAATAGTTTTCCTAGACCTCCACTTTTTAAACATTGGAAGAACTGGGGAGTTTTGGATAGGAAAGGTAGTTCTGGTTTCTCTAGTTGGGAATTGTCTGGGGAATGATAATTTCCTTATCATGGCAGACCATAGTTACTTAATGATTAGACATCCAGTCCATCCCTAGTATAATGTCCAAACTCTTAAGGAGTAAGCAAACTAAATCTATTTAAAACATTTTATTAAATAAGATAATCGAACATTGATGACACATTAAGAAGGTTTCAATTGAAATCTTAGTTGCAGTAGTTACAACTAAGGGAAATGACAATTCAAGTAAGGAAATATTAAGTTGTAAAACACAATCTGAGGATATGAATGAATAAGATGCACTTGTGTCAAACATGACAATCATAAGAGTTTTATTTATGAAACAAGTACCAGTAATCATATTTTGATTCTTACTCTTCTTAGCACTAGTGGTAAAAACTCTCCCAGTGTTCGGTTTTCTTGGGTTGAAATTTCCTTATTTGTGGCTTAGTGGACAAGAATGAGCCATATGACCAGGTTGTTTGTAGTATTAGTAGACTTGTTTTCCAACCAAGCACTCTCTCCCATGCTCTCTTCCACACTTAAGATATTTATTTGCTCTTGGGGAACTGGTGGTTTGTACTTGTTTTCGATTCCTTTTAGGAGTGTCGACCTTCCAAGCTCTCTCTTTTAGGCCTCAACCCCCACTTAAACTAGTTTGTCTTTATTAGTGGGTGCATAATAGGCATGTGGAGAAAATCTAACCAGTTCCTCAAACTTAGCAAGATACTATGCAATAGACAAATCTCATTGTCGCAAGTGCACAAACTCCAGCCCCTTTAGTCTTTTTACAAATTTTGGGTATTTCTTGTCCAAATAGGTCACTTCAAAGTGTTTTGAATTCACAGGGGTTCCCTAAGTCTACAGATAATTCTTTGATCCCCTCCACCAATGTTATGCCTCGCCGTTCAATAGATGGGAAACTAATGTCACTTTTTGTTCTTCAGTACAAGGCACTATTCAAATGCCTTATTTCTCTCATCCAACCAAGCTTGGGACTTTGAAGGATTGTGGCTTCCATGGAAGGTTGGAGGCTGCAACTTAAGAAAATCATAAAATACCATATTGGCATTTTGAGTGTCATCGGTTTTCACTATCATTTGTTGTACCAAATTATGGGTGGTTGTGAAGCATCCATAATTTTGTATACCAAACATAAGATATTAAGTCGACATGACTTAATATTTGGTGAAATGATACTTAAAATATACAACAAAATAAAGATTATTCTATTTCCCAATCATTAACCCAGAGTGTTATTGAATCGATTTGACTCTAATATAAAAATGTAGCACCCAATACCAATTATCTAAAACTTGGCAATTTGATCCATACACCTTAAGGAAAATAGAGGCAAATAACAATGAATAATAAATTATAATTACCAAACTAAATTGAAAACTACATTCATTATTATAGTTTACAACTTGTTCAATAAATTCATAAAATATTACACTTAGAAATCAACTATAAGTGTTTGATTACATCATAAAATAAAACATCACATTCAAATTCCAACAAAACTGGAATTGATCATTTGATGCTAAACTTGTATCTCTTGTTTCTTCTACTACTAAGAAATAAGAGAAAATGAGTAAGATATAAAATCTCAGCGAGCTCTGAAAATAAAGGGAAATGAATTTTGAAAATATTTCTTTCATAAATATGTGTAAAAACATGAAATTCTGATGCACCTTAAGCTGAAACTCTCAACTTCAATTTCTTTTTATAAACTTTACTAAAATAATTCTTTTATACTGATTCTGGAAAGAAATTATGCATGACCTCAAAAAAAATTTCTTTGTAAACAAAGAAAATTCGTCCAATTATCTCAAAGTGAGCCACCAAGATAATTGAGCCTTGAGCAGTAAAGGTGGTCTGATCAAATCTCAATCAACGTCTTGACTGTTCTCCTTTACTGGTTGAACCATTCATGAATCAACTTGAATTTTCCCACAGTGATATAAGGCCATGCATGATCCTCTTAATGAGAATGTATTGAACTTGAGAAGTTTTGTAGGCAATGTCTTTATCATGTCATGTATGCAATGCATACTCCATTCGCAACAAATATAACAACTTAGCATTATATTATACCATTGATAATTAATACATAATTCCCTAATTTGAAGTTGGAAGCAAAGGCAACATAGCCAGAGGTAGAACTCTGAACCAAAGGCAACACGTTATGGAGTAACCAAATTAGAGGAAGCATGACTAGAGGCAAGCTCTGAGCAGTGGCAACATGGTTAGAGGATACATGGACTAGAGGCAGCGTGGTCAGAGGCTGCATGTCCATAGGAAGAAATAGAGGATACACGTCCATGGGAAGAATCAGAGGAAAAAATTTACAATTAATGCCTAAAAAGTCACGAGACAAATATATTTGTCGGTGATAAATATAAAAAATTATGGGATAAAAATTTAGCATTAATACATAAAAAAAGCACAAGACAATTGATAAAGTGATAAATATAAAAATGTAATGAGACAAATATTTATAAGTGATGCATAAAAACACATGAGATTAATGATTGTCATTGATAAATATAAGAAAATGTAATAAATGCATATTAAACACAATACAAATATATATGAATAAATATAAAAAAGGGTAAATACCACCTATAGTCCCTTAACTTAATTTCAGTTAACTTTAGTCTTTTATCTTCTTTTCTTCTTCCCAATTTGGTAATTTATTTTAATTTTAAGTGACAATTTAATCTTTTATGTTTTAAAATGTTAACAATGTTATCCTTTTTTTTACAAAAGTTAAAAAATTCATCAAAATTTTCAAATAAAACTCATAAATTTAGTTATATTCTTTAATATAAAATAAACTTTATCAAATTTGTAGCTCAAATATTCAAATAAACTCATATTTGTCATTCTTTATTTGATGTTGTTAAAGATGAAAATATGAGTTTATTTAAAGATTTAACTTATGAATTTGATGAAATTGCATTATATTGAGGATGATAATTAATTTTATGGATTTTGTTTGAAATTTTTGATGAAATTTTTGAAATTTTTCACAAAAATAAGGATAACATTGTTGATATTTTAAAACATAAAAGATCAAATTGTTACTTAAAATTAAAATAAATGACCAAATCGAGAAAAAAAAAGATAAATGACTAAAACGTTAACTGAAATTAAGTTAAAGAATTATAGGTGGTATTTAGCCTATAAAAAATCAAAAAAA
>JBBPBS010001171.1:2157165-2203995 GCA_037974835.1 Cicer judaicum | reverse complement strand
TGATAAAAAAACAAAATAAATCATTTTATTAATTAATATTAGAAAAACACACAAAAAAATATTTTAAACTGATACATGAAAAAAGAAAAAACAAGAACAAAATTTGCCATTACTAAATATATGAGATTATATACAAAATAGTAATTACAACATTTATTGTACTATTGATCAAATATATTTTACTTAAAAATGTACAAATATAAAATACTATAAATTTATTATCAATTTCAATTTTATTTGTTATTAGTTATAATAAATTAATTTCATTATCTATAGTATAAGTAAGAGATACATTTTCTCGTTGAGTTTCTTTAATTATAACTTCAAACAAAATTATAGAAACGATACAGTACTTTTGCGGAATCACGAATATCTTACTAGTTATGTTTAAAATCGTGGTACAAATAATTTAAAATCAATATGTTGAAGTTGAAAAAAGATATAGGTCAATAAATAATAAACAAAATTTAATATACTTTTAATCTTTATAAAATATTGAAATATCATGTTTAGTCAATGTAACAAAATCAATTTTTTAATTTTTTAAAAATATTTTAGAAGTTATTGAATATTTTAATCGTTTGACATCCTAACCCAAAATAAGATATATAAATCAGTATCCAAGAAAATTAAAACTTTTATAATTAATTTAGCATATCATTTTTTTCAAAAATAAAATACAAATTATAACTTTTATTGCCGCTGTTACTTATCAATTGAGATTTCTTTATAAATTAAACTTCAAAACCCATTAACACGTAATAAGTGTAATTTTGCAAAGTTTTGCCCATAAATAGAGAGTGCAAATGGTAAACAAGAAACGTTTAATTATTGTTGAGTGTGTTCTTCGTGATTTATATAGCACAAATGTAACAGTTAATATCAGTAGAATTTATTTTATCACTCTAGAGGACTCATGTTTCATTTCAATCTTATCGAAAGTTAAGAGATGTAGCATTTCTCATATAACTTCAATGGAATATTCATAAAAAAAAAAATACAACTTCAATAGAATAAAGTCATACAGACAAGTAAGTACTGTAGAAATAATTGACTCCTTGATTTTTTTTGAAAAATTGACACCATATTAAAAGAATCACGCCTTTGTATTAATGCGGGTAAAATACTCCGTGCCTTGTTACAATAATAATAACACACAACAAGCTGAAATATGTTGCTACCGGCAACAATACTACAAATAAAATAAAGTAAAAATAATAAGAAACTAATACACTTGATCTTTGTTAAAAGACCAAGAAAGTTATTAATATTTAAGAATGGAAGTTAATTGAGTATTGAATCTTCTGCTTTATCTTCAAATAGTTTCTTTGCAGCTTTAGTGAACAAGTTATGTGCCTGCCAAAAAGTAGTTACTAAGTTATAATTTTGTTCACATTTTTAAAACTGAACTTTCAATTAGTACTAATTCTACCTGCTTCAAAGAGAGACCAATCTTCTCCAAGTCACTTAACTGCAAAACGCCAAAATCATTTAATGCATCATGATGAACTCATTGTATTTGTCTTACAATTTACAAATTACAGTACTAACCGATTTTATTGGACTTTCTTCTCTGAGGTCTATTATGTATTCTGCCATTTTCTCTCCTATACCCTGAAGGAATAAAATGATTGAATCCCAAAAAATTATATAATGAAAAAAAATAAAATGATATGTTCTGATTTGAGAAAGCGTTTTTTACTTTAATTTTTTAACTGTTTATTATAAATTGTATCGTTGTTTTCACTTTGCTTTTTATTTTCAAATATCTGTTGTATAAGAGAATATCTAAAAATAAGAAGCATAGTGACAACAATGTGGTTGTTTTGTAATTAAAAGTGAAAACAAGAGATAAAAATAGAAAATATGTTCTAGAATCAAAACAAAACCTAAAGAATGGTTACTATATGATAAAGAGACTATTCATGCATGTACCTTTAACTCTAGTAGTTCCTCTCTGCATTTAAGAATTAAACAGTGTTAAGGCACCTTAAAAGAATCTTCACTAATCATGCTTTCGAAATTAGGCAAAAATACAAAGGTAGAGTGTTTGCTTTACCTGCTTGCATTATTTAACAATTCAATGTATTCTTGAACTAGACAGTTCTGCATATTAAAATATTGATTGTGTGAGAAAGAAGATTTATAAAGTCCATTTTGTTAGTGGAATTAAAACAACTAATATGTTAATTAAAACAAAAATAAGGTTTAAATATTTGTTTACGATCAAATTGATCTCTGTAATATGAAAAACATTTGTTTTAGTCCCTCCAATATGAGGTACATAAGAACTAAAATGAATATTAAACATATTATAGAGACCAATTTCAATATAAACAAATTTAAACCTAAAAATAAAACAACTAGATATACCTTCAATGTGGAACTTCTTGTACTGAATTTGTCAAGTGGAGTGCCATTTTTCTGAAACCCTTTGCTAGTGGAGCAGGTTGCAGAAAAAGGTGTTGGTGTTAAAGACAAAGCTTCAAGGGGCTTTTGATTACCATTGATGTTGATGGGGGAGAGGGCTTTTCTTAATGGACTTTGTAGTACTGCATCTTTAGAAAGCACAGTTACATTAGCTTCTACTAAGCTATATATCCCCGACACTTCCTATCATATCAAAGGTGCAACACCATACATGTAGTTACATTAGCTTCTATCGAGCTATGTGGCACCAATGAATCAGTGTCATGTCAGTGTTTCATAGCTACTGAGTAATAATCAATGTGACATATCAAATATCTAAAACTTCCCTATTATATCGGAATCTAAATTGCTTGTGATCGCAATAGCACACATTTATCGCAATCAGTAAATCAAAGCTATTGGATGAATATCAAACAATTCATATTTTAAGCTCATTACATCTGAATTTAAAAGCAAATTCAAATATGAGTTGTTTGATCTTTATCCAACTGTTCCAGTTGACTGGCTAAGGTAAATGTGATGTGATATTTCAATTGCTAGGAATCCATTTGCATTATAATATCGAATAAATGTAAAAGTTTAGGAATCAGTAATCACATGAAGTAGTGACATACCAGATAGATTTTTATCTGATTCCCATGCAGCCTCATGCTCAGTCTCTCTCTTATCATTGTGCTTAACACCAGAATGCAGGTTCTGTATAGGATTACATATTAAATATTATTATATTTAAGATTTAAGAAAAATACAAATATTTACAATGCATGATGAAAAATATAATATTTATAAAGACAATAACAGTTCCTTGTACTTTTGATACTGCATGTCTTTTTCAATATTAGTGGCATAGTACTTGTTATTAGTGAACTTGTTAGTACATGTACTTCAATGGTTAACATTCACTTACCTCATCATCCTTGCAAGAGTCAAAAGCAACTTCACCATCTAGTAAATTTCCAAAATCAACAGCAAGGGCCCTACTTACACAAAATAAGACAAATATCAGCAACAGAAAGTCAATGAAAAAAATCATATACTCCATAATTTTATATGCATGAATAGGACGTCTAGTCACCTTTCAATAGTGTGTTGAGCATCTTGGTTGATGAATGTTTTTTCCCCTTTCACTGAATTGTTGAAATTAACCGATCTTTTTGCAGAGGGAATGATGGAACTTGGAGTTTTTTTCACAAGTGGAGAATTAAATACTCCAACTCTTTGTGAGCTCTTTGTCTTGCCTTTTGATTCTAGCCATGCTCTCAATTTTGCTTCCATGTCAACTTTAACTTTTGGAGTCTCTTGTTTATGAGCTGAAGGTACAAAATTAGAGATGTGCCGTGATCTAGCAGCCAAACTAACAGTATGAACAGATTCCTGGTATTCTCCTGGATTCTGAAATCAAACAAAAAAGGGCTGCAATTAAACACTTGTTGAGAGTCTCATATCAGCTAGAGCTATGACAAGGATAATGCTCATACGCCTTGAACATCCCCGCTTTGTAAGTTGGTTTTACGAAATTGAAGTAGGCCCTAATTCCAAATTCTAAGATATGGAATCAAAGTATATCAAGATCTGTTATTGGATCTAGATATTTGCTATTCCACCTACATTAGTCCACGTTCTAGGTCTAATGTGGGTGGAATAGCAAAAATATCAACATTAATAATAATTAATTAATAGGTGAAGTAAACTAAGATGCAATTTTCTTGCTCACTCCAATGGTTAAACACGAATCATTCTTGTTATTATGTATTTCTGATCAAGTGGGCCAACATTAAATGTGAAGAAAAGAACTATAAAATCTCTAGTTATACCAGGCAAGCAACCATAAGTGCACGACTAGTTCCCCCTAGAGAGTCCTGCAATATTCGGGTCAATTTGCTTTCTCTATAGGGCACTCTTGGTTTGTGGTTGTTCAATGCATATATCACATTTGACAGTGCAAACAAGGACTGGTTTATCTTGGCACTCTCTTGAAGACGAATCCCTTCACTGCAGCTCCTTCTGTTGTCTTCATTACCTGCATCAACTTTCAACACATTAGTATAAATAACGATAAGTGCTCGCAATACATCAAGGTTTGTTTGGGTTGACTTATTTGCATAAGGTCTTGTACAACTTATTTGGACGAGCTTAATTTATGACATGTCCATAAGCTATGTATAGCTTGTTTTCAAATTCTTCAGAATAGCTTATGAAAACAATTTATAGTTTATATGAAAAATAATTAACTTTATTTTAATATTTTGTTATAGAAATAGCTTATACATCAGCATCTATATGATAAGTGGTTGTGTAATAAGCGTTTGATTAACTTGTTTATCCAAACAGAGCGCAAATCCATGACCCCAATTGAGTGTGGAAGGTTACCTGCCAAGTCTATGAGATTCAACTTTCCACATACATGACTTCCAGTTCCATCAGAAGGATTGGATACTACAGATATTACAAGCACTCCATGACTCCTACTCGATACATCGTTGAGGCTTGTGTGTGCAACTTTGCGCTTCTGAACACCACTAGAGAAAACCTCTTGAAATTCAGACATTGTGTTAATAGGAACCTTAGATAGTCCCTTGAAGTGAATTTGACCGTCTTTGTCATCCAAAACTGAAATCTCCTTTGCTTTTACCTCTAAGAGATCATAACATCGGTCCATGTAGACCTCATAGTATGAAATCTGCGCTGTGCTGCCTGTAGTTTGACAAATGGACAGGATCATCGACATTGCCAGTGGCATCAGGCCAGGTTGTTCCTCAGTTCCCTGCAACACCAACCATTGGTTACTTAATCTACACACAACACAAAAAAGGTAACAAACTTACTAAAACAATTAAACTGGTGTGTTTAAATGGCAGATTTTTGTCCTTTCACTAATTTCTCTGCGAACGACAATTAATCCTCATTTTTGCTAGTATGAGTCAACCTTTACTATCTCCTTCGTTCCTATATATAAGACTTTCTTGAAAAATTTCTGTGTCCCTTCTTATAACATCCTCTTTTAATTTCCAACTACATTAATTACTCTTTTGTATTAATCTACCTCTAATTAATTTACATATTTTTCTGCAATTAACAATAAATACCACAATGAAAGCATTGATTAATTCTTTCTCTTGAAGGGTGAATTTGTAAAAACAATATCAATCATTGACAAATGTAATACTATTATCAACTTTCTTAATTCTTGTGATTTGATCAATGGCTCCTACCGGAGGTAGTATTACACTAGATGAGATTCAATTTATGAATGGTGACATAGTTCCCTATCCTACAACATATATTAAGTGCAAAAATGAGTCGTTTACCTCTAAATCCCTCTTAAAAAGGTAGAGTATTCAAAGATAACAATAATTTATGTCATTGTTAAACATGAAAAAGTGTATTATTCCTCACCACCCTCTAAACTCACATTCACAACCAGATACTACAAATTTGATAAATCTAATTGTGGATTCACATTGCTGAACCCTTACATAACCACCTCTGGAATGAAATATAAACAAAAATGGTAACTGAAAACTTGATGTATCTATTTTAAGACTAGATACATCAAGTTTCAGTTACTATTTTTGTTTATATTTCATTCCAGACTAAGTAATTCAACTTTTCGGTAAACATTATTGTATATATTTCATTCTATAGTAATTGTTTCTTGCTAGGAGCTAACTCAGAAAAATATTATCAGTAACATGTAAAAAGATTAACATTTTACAAAAAAAATAGCATATAGATCACAGTCTCTGACCTGCATAGTGTATGTCTTGCCACTACCAGTAGCCCCATAAGCAAAAACTGTAGCATTGCAGCCACTGAAGATAGCAGGTATCATAGGGTTTACTTCTCTGTAAAATATCTTACTCACATTGTTGTCTTCTTTATCAAAGAAAGAGTCCAATTGATAACACTCGTTACGACTAAGATCCAAAAAAAAAAAACCCATCATCAAAACCAATTTCAAAGACTCTACTAATTATTCAAAATAATAATAAAAAAGTGAAATTTTTTTAAACCTGGTTTGTGGGTCTTTGAGATAAACCGCTACTTCTTGATGTTGAGATTCAAAATCTTGATCCAAAAGTGAAATACAAGAATTTGGGTCGCCATTATCGTGATCAAGAAAGGGTCTTACCCTAACTATGACCCTTACTTTTGAAACTGAAATGGAATTGTTAAAGAGTTTGTTTTGGGTTTTTGGAGAAGTAGCCATTGATAGAAGAAAGTTTGGATTCTCAAGACAGGTTGACGAGAATTGTGTAAGATTTGTGAAATTGAGATTGAGTACAGGTTTTTGAAAGCACGTGACCGTTGGTTTTGCTTTTGGATTGAGAGGCACTTTTGGTTTGAATTTGGGTACGTGGAGCTATATGCTATGGTACCTTAGAAGGGACCCACAAATTTATGAAAAGTATAAATATTCTATTGGTCAACTATTTTTATCGTTTTCTTTTTTTAATTTTTTTGGTAATCCTGTCTTAATATAGAAGGTAATTAAAAGTTCTAGTTACCATTTTTTACTTTACGTATATAGATTTAATTTACATACATAAATAATATAAATAATTTTTATATTATCAGTTAATTTTTTTATGATTAATGTTGTTTGACTTTTTCTATAAGGATATCCACAATAGAAAGTGTTTCTCTTATTTAATTAAGTTAAACAAACAACACCATGTTGTAAGAGATGCCAATATAAACACCTTTTCTCTCTTCCTTTTTTTATGAGTTCTAAATAATAGTGTTAAAATAAATATGTGGTGTTGAAATGTAATGATATAAATTTGTTGGTGAGTGTCATTTAATAATTTTTATTTAATAATTTTTATTTGAGGTATTGGGTTAGAGGATTTAAATGAGTGTTATATATATATATATATATATATATATATATATATATATATATATATATATATATAAGTAATGTGTATTTGTGATAGTTCGTTTAAGCATCCTAAATAGAGTCTACTGTGAATGGCCTAACTAACTCTAAGAGACCACATGTAGTATTTAGCATATAAACAATGAATGAGATATAGTAATGTTTTACTGATATCAAATTAATGAGAAACTTGGTGATACTTTTTTAATCTTACCTCGATTATTTAGTGTCAAGTAATTGTCCTATCATTAAAATGTCTTAATTAAATACAAGGCATATAAGTGCAATTATTGTGAGATTCAATAATTTTTTTCTCAAATTACCAAGTAAATGTGATATCACAAATGTACCCAATATTTTATATTGATCCATTTTGGTTCGACCACACATATTTTACATATGACTCTATCGAGAGATGTCCTATACACAATTCCTATGATCCAAGAGGTATGAATAGCAACGACAACGACAATATTCATCAAAGAGATTACATATGTGATATGGTTGTTAAACATCGTGATCATAAAAAATAGCAATGGAAAATGGGAGAATGACTATTTTGTTTGAAAATCAAGAGATATATTTTAAAATCCTTTTAAAGAACAAAAACTAACTTGCTTTTTATGGATCACACATGCACAATATTTCACATGATGTTTATTTGTTTATCTCTTGAGCGTTGATAAGGACAAGTAAAAAAAATTAAATTATTATATTATCATATATGATAATTTATTGTTACCCAATATATTTTATTTAATTAAATCATTATTTATTTAAATAATTTTCAAACTAAATTATCACTTTCTGATTTATCTATTCTATTGTGTGAGTCTAAAACTCCCACCTTTTTAGTAATAATATAAAATATAAATTTATTAATAATTATTTACTTTATAAATAATTATTTTGAGATATTAGTAATGTTGTGTTTTTTAATTTTTATATATGTGTTATGACATTATGATTTTGAATATATTTATTATGATATAATAACTAATACAGAGTGTAATTTATTTTACATTTTCGACTATTCTCTAATGATAGTAACATTTTAATTTGAGTATTTTGAAAAATAAGTGTTATTATAGTAATAATTTTAAATATAAGAGTTTTAATTATTAATGTATTTTAAAAAATTAATTACTTTATTTTATAAAGTATTAGGTTTGAAATACTAATAATTAAATTGTGTTTAAAAGAAAAAGTGTTAAAAAAATAAATTTGTTTCATGGGTTAAGCCCATATGCAAGTAAAACCTAAATAAATAAATAAATAAATAATAATAATAATAATAATAATAATATATGGAAGGATAGGGGAGGAAGAGTAGCAGCTATCTAGGGAAGAGAAAACATAAAGTAGGACTATCGTTTGACATAGGTGATGATAACTACTTAAAACAATTTTCTCCGTTTTCGTTCAAATTTCAGTACGTTAATTTACTTATTTAGTTAATCAATTAATTATTAATGTATTTTATGAGCTTTAATTATTAATGTATTTTAAAAGATTAATTACTTTATTTTATAAAGAATTAGGTTTGAAATACTAATAATTAAATTATGTTTAAAAGAAAAAGTGTTAAAAAAATAAATTTGTTTCATGGGTTAAGCCCATGTGCAAGTAAAACCTAAATAAATAAATAATAATAATAATAATAATATATGGAAGGATAGTGGAGGAAAAGTAGCAGCTGCCTAGGGAAGAGAAAACATAAAGTAGGACTATCGTTTGACATAGGTGATGATAACTACTCAAAACAATTTTCTCCATTTTCGTCCAAATTTCAGTACGTTGATTTACTTATTTAGTTAGTCAATTAAATATACTTTTCCAAATTTTGAACCATCCCAATTTCTCTTTAAAATATTCGACTTCTCCATTTTCTGAAATTCATTAGTTTGTACCGTTTTTCTTCACCGTAAATTCGATTTTAGTTAAACTAACGTCAAAACGATCATGTGAAAAATGGTTATATTATCCACTAATTGGTTTTCTTATTTATGATAAGTTTCCTTGATCGAATTTCGAAATTAGATTTTAGACTGTCTTCTCATAATTTGTTTTTGACATTTACCCATAAACTGTCGAGTTAGATTGATTGAAGTACAAAGAGTCAAAGAATAAAAACTAATGAACATTGTGAGATTAAAATATGAAATAGAAATATTTATAAGATGTTGATTGATTTAATTTTAAATAATTGTGTGATATTTAATATTTTATATTATTGTAATGTTGGATGTCGAATGAGATGATGTGCATATGTACGATTAGAAAAAGTTATGTGAAGTGATGATAAAATATATACGCATTGTATGATATATGTTTATATGATGATAATGATGATTTTTGATTGACGATAGTGATGTTATAAATTGGTGATGAGTTTATATGATGATCATGATTATGTATGATTAATGATGTTATAAAATTGTAATGAGAATATTAAAGTACCAAATAATTGATGAAATAATGATGATTACAACTTGTACTAAAGATGACACTCTTAATGGAATAGTCTAGGCTAATGAAGGGAGAAAATAGATGTTGAGAATATTTGAAGTTGATGTGAATTTTTCTAGTGGAGATTATTTTGTCATCATATAGGTATGGTCTGACAAGTCTAGTGATTCTAGGGAAGTACAATTGAATGAGTCTTAGGGAAAAATTGTTAGATATTGGAGGTATTATGTGGAGAATTCCTAGGTGACTTGGAGGTAGCACTCCAAATGTCATGATATATCGTAAAATTCATGTTTACCTTGATTGTCGTGCATATATATATATATATATATATATATATATATATATATATATATATATATATATATATATATATATCGGGTTGAGTTAAGGAGATTTATGAGGATAGAGCCAATTTGAATTGTCCGTCCATCAGGATGGTGGTGTAGTATCAAGCCTCCTAACCAAATACTTCAGAGTTAGAATGGTACCATATTGTGAAGTAGAGTATAAGCTCATGCATAACATTGCATTTTTGTGTGATTATTTTGTTGCGATTAATATATGTTGTGTGTGATAATAATTTTTCTTAGATGATTTGAAAAAATAGTGAAATGTATTGATTTTCCTTGAGTGATTTTGACTTTATAATGTTATGTTTTTTTTTTTAAGAATGTTTATGTAGTGGTATAATTTATTTATGATTAATTATGTGTTCTCATTACTTATATTATATTATTAACATGATTTCAAAACTCACCTCCTTCGTTGTTTGTGTTTTATTGACTTTGTGAAAAAAAATTTCATTTATCAATCTTCGTTTTTGTTTTGGTAGTGTTGATTGACAAGGTTAAGAAGAAAATGATGATTTAAACGGGGTGATGGGTTTTGAGGGTTTTGTTGGAGTCGTGTGAGGAGGCGTTTTAGATGATTCATCAGTTTCATAATCGAGTGACGGTTTGGTGTTTGGAGCTTTTGAAGTTCCAATTCCTGCCTAGACATGCATAAAGCGTATTTTGGCTATTGTAGGATTGAGGGTAGGTTTTCGTAAATGTGCAGGAACTTGAGCGAGGTTTGGAGGAGGACATGTGTAGAGAGATGGAAGGACAATGGAAAAAAGATTTGGGTTAATGGGATTAGGGTTTAATTTTGGGATGATGAAAGGTTATCTAAAAAAGTGGTATCAGAAGAAGTTGTCAGTGGAGTTGGTCTTGGTGGTGGAGAAGGTGAACAACTGGAGGTTGATGATGGTGAGTAAGGATATGCGTTTTTACGTGATAATGTCTTAGTGTGCGCCATTGTTGTGTTTTAAGAAAAAGATCTGGAGAAAACAAAGTTGAGGGATAATGAAGAGTTTCAGTTTGAGATGATGAAGGTTTTTTTTATGTGATTCATTTTACAACAGAGTTTTTGATTTTGAAGATAAAAGGCAATGATGATTTGAACCTTGGGAAGGAGAAGAAGTTTGGGGGCAAGAAGTCATTTGTCAACGTGTCAATGAACTTTTTGAAGACAAGAAGACACATGCATTAAATACCAAGATTTGTCTTTTCTGTGCAAGAGAGAAAGTGATGACGCAGGGGAGAATGATGTCTGGAAAATGGAGATTGATTATTGTTCTTTGTTTTCTACAGAAACAAAATTTAACTTGAATTTTCTGGGTTTTTCACAATTTTTAGTTTTCTTTGATCAAATTGAAACTATCTTCAACTAGAGGCTTTGTAAAAATATTAGCAAGCAGATTTTGAGAATCAACAAATATTAATTCAATATTTTTCTTGTTAACATGATCACGAATAAAATGATGTTTTATTTCAATATTTTTTGATCTAGAGTGCTGAATTGGATTTTTAGATAAATTAATTGCACTAGTATTATCACAGTAAATTGGAATGCTTTAGTAACTTACATATAACTCTAAATTGGAATGCTTTAGTAACTTACATATATTTGAATTAATCCACTCAAAAGCACAAGTTAAATTAACACAACATTTTAGAGTCATAATTAACATTCTTTACTTAACCTTTATTTATTTTTATCAAAACTTAAATCAAGATTTTGTCTTAACAAATGAGTCTTAAAGTTCAAGTTTGGGAGACGCACCGCTCTAATAGGTGATATCGGGAATAAGAGTTGTAATTTGTATTTTACTTATTTAATTTGAAATGATTTTTTGTATGAAAATCTTATAAGTATTAGTAAGTTTTTAGAATAAATTTAAGTAATTATATGAAATCAAGCTTATTAAGATTGCACTAGTTTATAGAAAGAAAAAAGTTTAAAGTGTTGCGATTTTATTTTGAGAAATGTGATATTCTAAATAACCCACAAAAGTTTATTTTTCCTTTGGAAGAGTTTTTATTTATCTACTACAATATTTTATAGAGATATGATAGAAATTATTATATACATTATTTTGGGGTTTAGGGTGTCACAGTCTAGAACCATCAATAGTCAAACCCATCACTCGCCGCTTCAAGCGATTAGAGATGGTCCTTAAATCCACATCCACGGTTTTCTTCAACCACTATTTTCAACCAAGTCCGACTAAACCGAAACCAATATCCACTCCTATAAGTAGCAATAAACATTCATAGAAAATCAATGTTTTAAAAAGCAAACCGGATATAAAACTGATTACATTGTCATTTCATGGTCTAATTGGTTTACGCAATTGAACCATAATTGAACCGAATAATAAATATTGTGTTAAATTTCATAAAAAGTTAATGCAATGTTTTCATTTTTTTAAAAGAAATAAATTTTGTATTTTATTGTTTAATAAAATGCTATTATTACTTATATAAATTTATTTAATATTTTTTTCACCTGTTATTTTGATATAAAATACTATGTATTGTATGTGACCATGATTCACGAATGATTCCCTTTTTGTGAGTCCCTTAAGCTTTTGTTTCGTTTTTTAAAGGTGCTTCTTTTTCGTTTTATTATTACATTTTCTTTTAATATCTTATTATTTATCTTAATTAGACAAATTGACTATAATTTAAAAATTAAAATTTCAAAATATAACAATTTAATATTAATAAATTAGACTAATAATAACTTAAAAATTATAATTTCAACTATTCAACGATTCAATATTTACTAATTAAATTAATTATAACTTATAAATTAAAATTTTGACTATCAAACGACGGTTTAATTTTAACTAATTAGATAAATTATGACTCTAAAATTTTAATTTTGACCAACTTAATTAATTATATAAATTATAACTTTGAAATTATTATTTCAATGAATCAACTTATTTAAATTGATAGAGCTTTCGATATGTGTAATTTAGGGTGAAATTGATTTTAGTTCTTGTATTCTAATTCAAGGTTCTGAATTTGGATTTATATCTAGGTTTGTTTTTAAATAAATGGATGTTTTATTTTTTATTTGTATTTTAAAAATAATTTTAGTTATATCAAAATTTACGTGGATTAAAAAAATATTAAACACTCCCTAAATTAGCATGACATTTCATAAAATTTAGCTTATCAAAATTCCCTTAAGGATTAAAAGTGAAGAATCTAAATTGACGAGGGTAAAATCTGAAAAAATAAAATTACTGGGACAAAATCCATATTGCTCTATATTGCATTGACTAAAAGCATTATTAATCATTAAAATTTTGATGATTCATTGAGTATTAACTAATTAAATTCAATATGATTCATAAATTTTATTTTTAATTTAAATAATTTAACGATTCAATCTAACATAATTAAACTAATTATGATCTATAAATTTTAATTTTTCAATATTAATTAATTTGATAAACTATGACTATGAAACTATAATTTTGATAATTAAGAGTTTAATTTTAACTAGTTAGACATAATATGACTTATTAATTTTAATTTCGATTATCTGACACTTCAACATTAACAAATTAGAGTAACTAAAACTTTGAAATTAAAATAAATAGAGTAAGTGAGACAATTCAACCTTGCCATTTTTTTACATGGTTTCTAATGTATAATTTATTCTTATATGTCTTTTTTGTTGTTGAGTAATTACGAGATTTAGTTTTGATACATAACATTTATCTTCCTTTTATACACAAATATAACAATACAATTCTTTTTTTCTAAAAAATACTGTTGTTTAAAAATACTGTTGTTTAAAAATACTGTTGATACAGAACATGGTTTCTAATGATCGAAAAAATACTGTTGTTTAAAAAACACCGGTTTCTAAACCTTATAAAAAATCAAGGCAATAGAAGTATAATTGTTGTTTTTATTTATCATTGTTTAATTTTAATTTATATAGTTTATAATAAATTTTAATATATTCTTAGTGTTCTCTGTTCTTATACTATAGTAGATTGTTTATGTTTTTTCTCTTTACAAAATCGAACAAAGTTCATTCAATATTTTTATATTTGTCCCATATTTGTTTATATTTATGTTGACAAATTGTGTCCTCTTTTTATTATGTCCCGGTTGAAATTTGTGTTGTCGCACAGGTAGCGTGTTACTGGTATTTCATACGTGTCTCGTTCAAGCATCAAACAAAAATATAATTTTATATATTAGTAATAAATATTTATTTTATATTTATTATATTTATTTATGACAAATATTTATCATATATCTCTATTTCAATAATTTTGTGAATTAATTTGACAATAAAAAAAATATTAAATGACTATATTGACCAACTAAAAACACATTAAAAGATTAAAATGACTAACAAATATAAAAAAATTATTATATTTTATTTTTAAAGATTATTGGGGCAAAGTTTTACATATTCAGTAGGTAAAATGATTGTCTATGTTAATAATAAAAAATTAGTAGTGGCGTGAACCCATCGCCTTCTATTTTGATGAAAGGGTCAAGTTCTCCTTTATCTTTTATCTACGGCTTTAGGCTATGTGTTGGGTGGGCTTATTTCTCAAGTGGAACCCGTCAATTTTATTAATAGTATTATTATTATTATTATTGAAATAAAAAGAAAAAAAAAAGTTTTAGTGGGCTTAGTCCACTTGAAGGTAATAAAAGGGATTTAGAAATCCCTAAGAACAAACACAGAGGGAGACAACGGAAGAAGAACTGTTGCCAGAGAAGAAAAATAAGGGTTTGGTTCCAGTGGTGGTAACATGTGTGTAGCACACTTGCTCCGTTTGATCGACAAATTTAGTATGTTATTCCTACCACTGAGTTTGTTATTTTAATATATAATTTGAGTAGTTTTATCTTCTCTGAGAGTTACTTTGGCATACCTACTTTAGTGGAAGGTTGTTATAAGGTTGTTATTGTTGATTGATATTCCCTACTGTTATTAGGAAGACTCTTGGTGTACCCATTAATTATTATAGTGGAAGTTTTTACTGGACTAGGTCCTGTGGTTTTTATTCTCTCAAGTTGAGGGAAGTTTTCCACGTTAAAATTGTGTTTGTCTCATATTTAATTTTCTGTCAATTATTATTGCTCTTGGAATTGTATTTTCTATTTGGCCATTTATCTGCACAGGTGGGGAAAAAATATTCCGCATTATTGAGATAGTTATTGCTAATTATCTCTGGTTTTTTCCCAACAAAGTGGTATCAGAGCTCGGTTATTTGATTTGTGCATTTAAATGGAGGAGGAAAATAAAGGTCCCAATATGATTAAACTCAACTCTTCTAATTACACACTTTGGAAGACTCTCATGGAAGTCATGTTATACAGTAAAGATTTATATGATCCTATTGAGGGTAACACTGCTAAACCCGCAGATAAATCTGACGCTGACTGGAAGAAGATGAATAGAAAGGCAGTGGCGTTGATTAGGCAATGGTTGGATCTTAGTGTATATCCACATGTTGAAACTGAAATAGATGCTAACAAGATGTGGGAAAAATTAAAAGAGTTGTATGAACGAAAGAATGTGCAAAATAAAGCATTTTTAATTCGAAACCTGGTGAATATGAAATATAAAGATAGGGATTCAATGGCAGAGCATATGAGTATTTTTCAGAATATAGTGATTCAGGTGACAACCGCAGAAATTAAATTAGATGATGAGTTGCAAGCGCTGTTATTGTTGAGTTCGTTGCTTGATAATTGGGAAATCCTTGTTGTGACGTTGACCAATTCAGCTCCAAGCGGAAAGTTGAAAATGTCAACAGTTAAAAAGAGCATGTTGAATGAAGAAGCTCGAAGAAAGAAACGTGGTTTGATTAGTTCTTCCTCAAAGTCAGAAACACTAGTTACAGAGTCACGGGGAAGAAGTCAATCTAGAAACTTCCATAGACGCGACAAATCTGAAAGTCGTAGCAAGTCAAGGACTAGAAAAGAAGTGATATGCTATCATTGTGGCAAAGCGGGTTACATAAAAAGAAATTGCAGGTTCCTTAAGAGAGATCAATCAAGGGAAAGAGATGAAGACAAAAAGAAGAAAAATGATAAAGATACAACAGTAGTTGCATCTGTTAATAATGTCTACATTGTTTGTGATGATAATTCCATAAACCTTGCATGTCATGATTCAACTTGGATTATTGATTCGGGTGCCTCATATCATGTTACTCCTAGGCGTGATTTCTTCTCATCTTACAGTGTTGATGATTTTGGCATGGTAAAAATGGGAGATGAAGGAGTATGTAAAATTATCGGTATGGGAGATGTTTGAGTTGAAACTGGGATTGGTTGCAAGCTTCAATTAAAGAATGTTAGACATGTTCCTGATATTCGTCTCAATTTGATTTCGGTGAAAGCCTTGGATATTGATGGTTATCACACTTTCTTTGGTGGTGGTGGTATATGTAAAATCACTAAAGGGTCCCTAGTGGTTGCAAAGGAGCAAAGTTCCACTTCTCTCTATAAGATGCCTACAAAGCTATGCAAGGAAGAAGTGAATGCAATTGAAGATGCATCTTCTGATTTATGGCATATGCGCCTTGGTCACTTGAGCGAGAAAGGACTAAACATACTTGCGGAAAAAAAATTTCTTCCTGTGAAAGGTACGTCTCTAAAAACTTGAACTCATTGTTTTGCTGGAAAACAACATAGAGTATCCTTTCATAACACTGGTCCTCATAGGAGGCAAAATATTCTTGATTTAGTTCATACTGATGTTTGTATGATGGATAATAAATCTCTTGGTGGTGCATCGTATTTTGTTACTTTTATTGACGATCACTCTAGAAAAGTGTGGGCTTTTCCTTTGAAATCTAAAGACCAGGTATTTGGAGTCTTCAAGCACTTTCATGCAAGTGTTGAAAGAGAAAAAGGAAGAAAATTGAAATGTGTTCGATATGATAATGGTGGTGAATACAGAGTTCCTTTTGAAGAGTATTGTAGAGAACATGGAATCAGGTTTGAGAAAATAGTTCCAAAGACACCTCAACTTAATGGTGTTGTAGAGAGAATGAATCGTACGATTAATGACAGGATCAGATGTATGCTCTCTCATGCAAAATTATCGAAATCCTTTTGGGGTGCAGCAATGAAAACTGCAGTGGATTTGATCAATCTTTCTCCTTCTATTCCACTTGATGGTGATGTTCCAAATAGAGTGTGGACAAGGAAAGATGTCTCTTACCGTCATTTGAGAGTTTTTGGTTGTAGATATTTTGTTCACATTCCAAGAGATGAGAGGTCTAAGCTTGATAGTAAATCCAAACAATGTATATTCGTCGGTTATGGTGATGAAGAATTTGGTTATAGATTGTGGGGTCCGGTTGACAAGAAAATTATTAGAAGTCGAGATGTGATATTTCTTGAAGACTAGACTGTTGAAGATTTTGATAAAGCTGAAAAACAAAAACCAAATCTCAGAAGTTACATTGATGTTGCGCCAAAGCCTCCTACAGAAACTCTTGTTGATGGGGGAGATGTACAGGTAGATGATGAGAATGTAACTGATGATCATGTGCCTCACCATGATGAGCATGTTCCAATTAAGCCACCAGTCGAGTTTGATTTGAGAAGATCTACAAGAGAACGTCAACCTTCTCAAAGATATCCTCCACATGAGTATGTGATGATCACTGATAATGGAGAGCCAGAGTACTATCAAGAAGCTATTACAAATGCTGATAAAGAAAAGTGGTTGAAGGCAATGCAAGAAGAGATGGATTCCTTGCATGAGAATCACACATTTGATTTGGTAAAGTTACCTAATGGTAGAAAAGCACTCAAGAACAAATGGGTATACAAGATAAAGATAGAAGAGAATAATTCTCAACCAAGATTCAAAGCAAGATTGGTTGTGAAAGGTTTTAATCAGAGAAAAGGTATTGACTTTGATGAAATTTTTTCACTTGTGGTGAAGATGTCCTCTATCCGAGTTGTGCTTGGGTTAGCAGCTAGTTTGAACCTAGAAGTTGAACAACTTGATGTGAAGATTGCAGTCTTTCATGGTGATTTGGAGGAAGAGATCTATATGGAGCAACCAGAGGGTTTCGAAGTCAAAGGTAAAGAGCAACTTGTGTGTAAATTGAAGAAAAGCTTGTATGGGCTCAAGCAAGCACCTCGACAATGGTACAAGAAATTTGATTCTTTCATGGAGAAACATGGGTATGGTAAAACTACTTTTGACCATTGTGTGTTTATCAAGAAATTCTCTAATGGTGATTATATTATTCTCTTGTTATATGTGGATGACATGTTGATTGTTGGTCATGACACTAAGAATATTCAATCTTTAAAGAAAGATTTGAACAAGTTTTTTGCAATGAAAGACTTGGGTCCTGCAAAGCAAATTCTGGGTATGAGAATCACCCGTGACATAAAGAATAATAAATTGTGGTTGTCTCAACACAATTATATTGAGAAGGTGTTAGAGAGGTTTAACATGAGCAATTGCAAACCTGATAGTACTCCACTTGCTACTCATTTTAAATTGAATTCTGATAAATGTCCTACAAGTGAGAAAGACAAAGAAGAGATGAAGAAGATTCCTTATGCATCCGTAGTTGGTAGTTTGATGTATGATATGATATGGTATGCACAAGGCCAGATATTGCTCATGCCGTTGGAGTTGTTAGTCGGTTTCTCTCTAATCCTGGTAAAGATCATTGGCAAGCAGTGAAGTGGATTCTCAGATACCTTAGGGGCACTTCCAAAGTGTGTTTATGCTATGGAGGTGGTGAACCTGTGTTGGATGGCTACACATATGCATATATGGCAGGTGATCTTGATTCTAGAAAATGTACTTCTGGTTATATGATGACATTTGTAGGGGGAGCTGTGTCTTGGCAATCAAGACTACAAAAGTGTGTTGCTTTATCTACTACTGAAGCTGAGTGCATTGCAGCAACTGAAGCTTCCAAAGAACTCTTGTGGATGAAGAAATTCCTACATGAGTTAGACCTCAAGCAAGACAAGTTTGTGTTATTCTGTGACAATCAGAGTGCGATCCATCTCAGCAAGAATTCGACTTTTCATGCAAAGTCGAAGCATATTGAAGTGCGATATCATTGGATACGAGATGCACTGGAAATAAAGTCATTTTTAATTGAGAAGATTCATACTGATGAGAATGGTTCAGATATGATGACGAAGACCTTGCCTGTGTCGAAAATGATATGTTGCAGAAAGAAAGTGGGCATGGTTGAGCAATACCTTCCCACTCGTGAGGGGGAGATTTGTTGGGTGGGCTCACTCCCCAAGTGGAACCCACCAATTTTATTAATAGTATTATTATTATTATTATTATTATTGAAATAAAAAAAAATAAAAAATAAAGTTTTAGTGGGCTTGGTCCACTTGAAGGTAATAAAAGGGATTTAGAAATCCCTTAGAACAGACACACAGAGAGACAACGGAAGAAGAGCGGTTGACAGAGAAGAAAAATAAGGGTTTGGTTCTAGTGGTGGTAATAGGTGTGTAGCAAACTTCTCTGTTTGATCTACAAATTTAGTATGTTATTCCTACCACTGAGTTTGTTACTTTAATATATAATTTGAGTAGTTTTATCTTCTCTAAGAGTTACTTTGGCATACCTACTTTAGTGGAAGGTTGTTATAAGGTTGTTATTGTTGATTGATATTCCCTACTGTTATTAGGAAGACTATTGGTGTACCCATTAATTATTATAGTGGAAGTTTTTACTGGATTAGGTCCCGTGGTTTTTATTCTCTCAATTTGAGAGAAGTTTTCTACGTTAAAATTGTGTTTGTCTCATATTTAAGTTTCTACCAATTATTATTGCTCGTATTTTCTGTTTGGCCATTTATCTGCACAGGTGGAGAAAAAATATTCCTCATTATTGAGATAATTATAGCTAATTATCTCTGGTTTTTTCCCAACACAAGCAACTCACTAATTAAATGCAAAAAATAATATAAAAGCAAGGTTGTGTTGTTATTTTGTACATCGTCCCAATTCCTCTATCTTCCTTCAAATTTTTTTTTAAGTTTTTGTCTTGCCACGTTGCAGCTTTGTGCTTTGTTCTAACCATAATAGATTATGGCATTCTCACTGTAAATCCAATGAATAAGTTGTTTTTAACTTGTTTTAAAATGATGGGCACACGTAAGACACTTATGATGAGTTGCACCAAGTTGCTCTAATGCTTAATTTAAACAATTGGTCTTTCTCTTCACTGATTCATTCTAGCAACATTGTGAGCCTTCTTCCTTCTCCTCTTTTTTCTTTTCTGAAACAAAGGTATAAGATAAAGAAAGAACATTTCATCTTCAACTTTTTTCGGATTTTCAAAATCCACGCAATCATCTCATTTGAAATTAAGAAGTTATTTCTTTGTTATCTTTTGGCCTTGGTCATGCTATGTGTTAGTGATAGACAAAAAGTTTCAGCTTGTGGATCAAAGGAGCTATCTTGGAACATAATAACTTACTATTTTAGTTTTGGTGGGCTTGAATAGAGGTATAAAGATGTTGAATTGTAAGTTGAATCTATTTTAAAACATGGGATACATGATCAATTTTAAGTTAAAACAAGTGATAAAGAAGAAAAAATAACTTACGTTAATATTTGATACTTCATATTTGATACTTCGTCTCTATTAAAATAATTGTCGCATTTGACAATTTCACATATATTAAGAAAATATAATAAAAAGAGAGAAAAATAATTTTACTAAACTATTCTTATAAATTATTAATTGATTTCAATTATCATAAATGTAAAATAATTATTAATTGATTTCAATTATCATAAATGTAAAATAGAAAGATAATAAATTGGAAGTGATATATATAATATTAATTAGATGGTAGAATTGAGAGTGACATATATGACATTTTTAAGTTAAAACAAGTTATATAAGAAGAAGAAAAAAAATATTTAAATATATCTTTAATTCTTGTAATTATAACATTTTTTTAAATTGATCTTCGTAAGTTTTTTTATTTGATTCACATCCCAGTAAATAGAAATTCATTTTAAAATGATCCCTCAATCCAATTGTTTGCCGATCGAAGTAGTTGTTACATTCCAATGAGAATATTGTGTGGATCCTTCATGGTGTGGATTTTTTTCTTTTATATCATTTTAAAAAAAAAAATTAACCAAAATGCCATACTTTGAAAAAATAATACATAAATGCTCTACTTTTTAGCCCCAGCTGATCGCAACTTGAGGATGCGATGATGTGAAACAAATTTTTTTTTATCTTTAACAGAATCTCCAATTTACGATCAGCAACTAGCAACTGGAACAAAAAAGTAGAAAATTTTTGTATTTTTTTCAATGTGTGACATTTTAGAATATAAAAAAAAGGGATATAAATATAAATAATCCTCTCAATTTTGATCGCCTTTTTAAAAAATAATCAATTTTTTAATTTCTAATTTGTTTTATAATAAAAAAAGTTTAATGGTGTTAAAAAAAATTTAACAGTTGAATTAAATGATCATTTTAAAATGAATCTCTATTTACTGAATAAAAAAAATATTTATAAATAATAAAATTAAAAAAATATTATAATTACAAAGACCAACATCTTTGAAAAAGAAAACTTAACTTGATATTTAATATATGTTTGACATCAAACTAATTCAATGGCTAAGTCATTATAAGCTAAAAAGAAAGTAGCAATAACATAGAGAAGCAATTTCCTGTATGAAGTACCAAGAGAAATGTGGATGTTACTTCAAGATTCTTCCTTCACTGTATTGTACTATTGTTGTGTAGGGGTTGCTATGGCCGACTGTTTTTCGATTTTTGTTTACTTTATTTATATTTTTGCTACTACTTTTTAGAACTAATAGTTATCATTAATATATTACATTCAAATTTCAATTCAAATTAAACAAAATTAAAATTCGCAGTATTTTACACTTAAGGTGTTACTTAAATGCTAAAATTTTAATTTTATAACCTCAAAACACCGAATTTAATTTTTTTTTAAAATACTTTTGAAGTATTAACAAATTTTTTACTTTTTCAATGTTAAAAAAAATCTATAATATCTTTTTTTAAAACAAAAATCAATAGTACTTAATCACGTATTAATATCTAACAATAACAAATTTATTACTGTTATTTTTGTCTATATTATTATTATTATTATTATTATTTTCTTTTTTACAAAATCTAATAATAGTGTGCATATAAAAAAACCTTAATAAAACAAACGAATAAGTTTATTTGGATGAACCATCAACTAGCTATATACATATTCGAGCATGTAGAAACTATCAAAATGATCGAAAATCAGTGACAATACCAATTTAAACCCATAAAATTTGACTGTTTAATTTAATTTGTTAATAAAAGTTTATATTTTTTATTTAAATTATTAACATCACGAGGATGACTTATTTATTTATTTTCTGGTTGGGGTGAGTTGGTGTGAAAGGAACAAAAGAAGAAGAAAAAAAAAAGTTTAAAACAACGTACAACGGTACATGTAATGCTATTATATAAAAAAATTTGACACTAAATTGGATACAAATATAATATAGTATAAAATACAAATTTGCGTATTGTATTTTATAAAATGTCAAAATATTATATTTCTTTTCTATTTTGTATCAAATTTTGATTTCCGATAACATTTTTTTTTATATATTAAAATTTAAAAAAGATAGGTTTTAGCATATCCCAACACTCAAAGAATACTAACATAGCTATTTACACACCACCTCTCAAAAGATCATCATATTAGTCAATGAAGTTGAAACCACGACTTTAATATCAAATGACATGAGTTTTACAATAAAAAAGTCACAAGGTTAAATCTTGACCACACGACCATATATGGATTATCAAGATTAGAAGGAAAACTCATGTGCCTTTTTGAAGTGATCATGTGCCACTTAAATAACTTTTAATAATGACCATTCATATATGATTGTATGATCATCTCATTATAAAACTCATATAATTATATATATATATATATATATATATAATTGCTCTTTTCTTTTTAATTTTAACAAAACATAAATAATGTTTATTTGTCGAAGATGTTTTTTTAAAAACAAGTATAAGTTGTTTTGTTGTTTTTTACTATGATAAAAATCCTTTTTTATAATAATTAATTATAAAAAGTAACTTTTATGAAAAACAATTCAAAACGGCTTTTCATTTAAAGCAGTTTTTAGACTATTTTATATTTTAATTTTTTTTTAAATAGAAAATAAAAGGATGAAAAATCTTAAAAGTGGTTATTTTTATATAAAAAAAGTGGTTATTTTATAAATAAGATGTAACAAACAAGCTTTCAATTGGGCATATCACTATCTGGCGAAGGATGATAGCATAAATGATTCTCCATCCTGCAATTTGATTTGGAACCAATTGGATGTCCCTCTTTGTGTGGTCTATTGGACAATCAACTCCTAACTAAGGACAATTTGGTAAAGAGAGGTGTTTTGAATAATCAAAATATTTTGTTCATTGAACAATTTAGTGATATCATTACCTCACTTATTTTGTCACATCTTTTGAATTCGATGGGTGTGTAGATCATTTTACATAGTTGCGTTTTTTTTCATGTTCAACAATTTGAAGATCTAGGTAATTTTGTCATGCATTTCGACAATTTGAGTAATCTAGGTAACTTATGGGATGAGTTACACTTACATCTTGATCTTGGCTTAAAGTAAGATCAAATAAGTTTGTATTCAATTTTACTCAATGATAGAATAATCACTTAGCTTATTTTAGAATGAGAGTTCAGTTCTTTAAGATTATTCTTGGCTTTGATTGTGGTTTGATTGTGGTTGATGTATTTTCTTATTATTCTTGGCACATTTTATGCTTTGAATAATTCTATTTTAATATATATTTTTGCTTCTTAAAAAAAATAACAAGCTCTCGATATGGTCATGGTGATAATTGAAATTAGAATTAGTGATTATTAACATAAGTTGTCTGTATGGTATAGGATTGGACATTTGAAAATTTATTTTTAAAATTTAATTTTAATATTTGATATCTATTTCGTATGACGACATCTTTACATGATATGTTTTATTTTAATACAATTTTTTGTTATATCCAGCATGTTTGTAGCTTTAAATATTTTTGGGGTAAATGTATCATAATAATCGTGTCTATAGTGAAACCAAAAAGAAAAAAAAAACTTATCAATGAAAGTTTTGTAATTTTGAAGGCCTTTATCGTCATATAGCCAAAATAGAGAGCAATATCTTACGCTTATGTGATTATTGTTACTTTTTCCACTAATAAGAGAAAACATTGTTTATTCTCTATCATATCTTTAACGACTCATTATCAAAATACTGAAGTTTTCTCTTGCCTGTTATAAGATATTCATGCATAAGAAGTTAATAGTATTTCACGTATCTATAGTGATTTGATTTTGTGAAGATTAATGTTCCTTTTGTATTTCTTTTCTTGTAGTAGCATGCTAATTCAAGGTGACCATACTTTCCAGAATAATAATATGGTTATGGAGTGGCATTTTGTCTCGAGCTCTTCTTTTTTATTAGTTACTAAATTCTTTTGGAGATTAAAGTCAATTCATCCTTATCCTTGGAGTGATGATGATCAATATCCTTAGCCTTCTCTTTGGTCGATTATCTTATGCATGTTTCACCTTTTTGAGAGGGTAAACTTTCATTTTATTTTTCTTTAAGGAATTTGAGTTGTCTTCAACTAAAAAACTTTTCTTCAAGAAGTATTTTTTCACGAGCCTTGAAAGATCCAATCAAGTCTTGTAGTTTGAGTGCTTTGAGATCTCTAACTTTTTCCATAGTTGTAAAGCATGTTAGCTTTTGTAATTTGCTTGCACACCAAGAAATCAATAATGCAAAACTTGAATGATAATAAGGCTTGTATATTTCATAGCTTATTAAGTCTATTTACACATGAGTCATTCTTATTAAATTAGCACATATGCTAATTCAAATCTAGCCACCTAACTAACTGATTGGTTAGTTATAATACACAATTACTACATTACTTAAATTATAAGTCACCTAATATTTTCCCTTATCTCAAGTATCTAGGTGATACTACACTTAGCATTTGTCTTAACTCCTCAAATCTGTTTGTTATCAAGGTCATGATATCAACAACTTGCACTCCAGTTTGGTAATATATGAGCTTAAGCTTGTATCTTCCAACTTGATCCCTTAAGAAGTTGAACTTGGTCTCTATATGTTTGCTTCTTCCATGAGACACATGATTCTTTCCTATATTTATGGCAGAAATTTTGTTAATCATCATTGGAACTGGTCTGCATATCTCAATCTTCAACTCATCAATCTAGGATTCGAGCCACAAGGCTTGATATATTGCATAGCTGCCAACAATGTATTTTGCCTCACAAGATGACGGGGTTATGATTGGTTATTTCTTTGAGCTCTATGCAATTGAAGATTTTATGAATTTTAAGACATAGTCTGATGTGCTTCTTTTATCACTTTTGTCTCCACACCGATCAGAATCTAAATATCCAACTAGATCTTCATCTTATTGCTTCAATTTTCTAGCAAACAGGATTTAATGCTCTAGTGTCCCTTGAACATATCTCATGATCCTCTTGGCTGCAATTTAGTGAGGGTGCTTAAGATTTTCCATAAACCTGCTAATGACACCAACATTATAGCATAGGTCAAGTCTAGTGTTGAACAAGTATCTTAGAGATCCAACAATCTACTTTAATAGGGTGGTGTCAACCAGTTTTTCTTTAGCTCATTCTTCTAGCTATGCATTAACTTCAATTGGAGTGATAGCAGGGTTGCAGTCAGCCATGTTATACCTTCTCAAGATTTCACTAGCATATTTCTTTTGATGGATCATCGGCTCTTCCTTTGTTTCAGTAAATTCCATGCCCAAAAAATAAGCCAGTTTTCCCAAGTTTGACATTTCAAACACATCCTTCATGACTACCTTGAATTCCTCAATTTATTTCTTATTACTGCCAGTCACTAGTAGATCATCAATATATAGACAAAGCAGAAGCATTGATAGCCTTCCATCTTGATTGTAATGCTTCACATAAACTCCATATTCTATTGTGCATCTGATGAAGCCAAAGTTGATAATGAATAATTCGATGCTTTTATTTCAAGCTCTTGGAGCTTGCATCAAGCCAATAAGAGATTTTCTTAATCTGAGCACCTTATTCTCCTTTCCCTTGATCATAAATCATGGTGGTTAAGAAACATACACTTTCTCTTTAAGCAATCCATTCAAAAATGCAGACTTGACATCAAGCTGAAACATCACTACATCAACCAACCTCTTGCACTAGTCAATGGTATTACCTGTCTATTTATCTCAATTCTGGCTACTAGAGCAAATACTTCATAACAGTATATCCGTGCTTTTTATAGAGATTCTTTGGCAATCAATCTAGCTTTGTATTTGGCATTTGACCCATCTGGATTTAGCTTGAGCTTGTAAACCCATTTGACTCCTATATGTTTCTGTTTTGGAGGTAAATCAGTTAAGTGCCAAGTCTGGTTCCTTTCAATTGCATTAACTTATTCCATCATTACTTCTTTCCAAGGTACTCTCTTCACAACTTATTCAACATTTAATGGTTTTTTATTAACAAATAGAGCAAAGTGCACTAGATCTCCACTGTAATCAATCTCATTGTCATTGTATACTTCAAACTCACTAAATGTGTTGGTTGTAGCCTTGATCTTTGAGTTCTGCTTGATTCTATTATGTCCTCAACTATACCTTCATTGTTTTGACAATCATCCAACAGTGATGCAGGGAATTGTGTATGTCGGTTGGTGTTGTTGGCCTTCTGCTTCCAGTCCCATTACTCTTGCTCAGTTATCTTCACATCTCTACTAACTACAATGTTTTCTTTAGTAAGGTCATACAATTTGTATGCACCAATTGGATGATATTCAACTAAAATCATGGTTTCACTCTTATCTTGTAACTTTCTTCTCTTTTTGGTCTAGCACATGTTTGAAACATAGAGCTCCAAATGCTCTCAAATGTCCTACAGTTGGTTTCTTGCCACTCTAAATCTCATTTGGACATCTATTTAATATTAGACGATAAATGCAACCTCACCATAAAACCTATGTGTCAACTCATTTCCTTTCAACATACTCCTAGTCATGTATAAGATGGTTTTGTTTCTTCTTTTAGTCATTCCATTATGTTGAGGTGTATAGAAGAAGTCACTTCATGTTCAATCCCATTTTTCACACATGATTCTTCAAACTCATGTGATATATATTCACCACCTCTATATGTCCTTAACACTTTGACAAATCTTCCACACTATTTTTCAACTTTTACTTTGAAATTCTTGAAAATTTTAAGTACTTCATATTTTGTTTTTATCAAGTATATCCACAACATTCTACTAAATTACCTCCCAATGATGGCACTTCAAATGATCCACATATGTCACTATGAACCACTTCAAGACAATCTTTTGCTTTTTTTTGCAATTGTGACTTAAAGGAGCTTCTTGATTGTTTTTCCTACCATCTCAGGAACATCAATCACATGAATGCCATTCACCATGCTCTTTGTGCAAAGTTGTTGCAGGCTTCCAAAGTTCAGATGGCCAAACCTTAAGTGTCACAACCAACTCTCATCTAATGAGTTTCTTGCCTTCAAGCACTGAATATCTATAACTTGCATATTGATGACAAATATTCGATTCTTTGAGAGAGGGAACTTCACTATCATTCTCTTTTGCCCATCATATATCTCAAGTGCATCATTCTTCATTATCACTTGAAACCCCTTTTAAATCAGTTGGCCTATGCTCAATATATTGTTCTTCATGCCTGACATATATAGCACATTATCAATTAATATTATCTTTCCATTCTTTCTTTTAATCACCATGTTTCTAGCACCTTTAACCTCCAATGTTCTATCATCTACAAATATGATATTGCTTTTTCTTGATGTATCAATATCCATCAACCATTCTTTGTGATTGGTCATGTCATTAGAGCAACCAATATCAAGGAATCAAAATTGAGATTATGAAGCTTCTTCATTTGTTGTAACCATCAAAAAGACTATGTCTGAATCTGAATTATCTTCTTGTGCATCATATGCCTCATCCTTATCTTTCTTCTTTTGTTTGCCTTTTCTAGCCCAACATTCATAAGCAAAGTGAAAAAACTTCTCACAATTATATCATTGTACTTTCTTCTTTTCAAAGTTCATTGATTTACCTTTAAGTTTACCATTTCCACCTCCTCCTTTTGATGAAAATTCAAATTTATCATCACACTTCTTGAATTTATCATTATTGCTCTTCTTCCACTTTGTTTTTCTGATCACCTTTCTTGTTTATTTGAGCTGTCAATGCTTGATCTCCAGACTTCCCTCCATTCCTTTCACTCATTTTCAATTCTCTTGCTTCTAATGTCCCTTTCCGTTTTTCAAGACTTGGAGTTGAAATATCTTTAGATTCTTCAATAACACACACAATGTAGTCAAACCTGGGATGCAAGGACCTTAGGATCGTCTCACACATCTTCTGTTCTGACTTCTTCTCACCACATCCAACAATTGTATTTGTGATGCTCCTCAATCTTGAAATCTAATCAAATACTTTCTCTTGTTTCTCAATTTGCAGTAGTTCAAATTGCATATGAAGAGTTTGCAATTTCACCTTATTGACCTTTGCAGCACCTGAATAGCATTTATCAAGAATATCTCAAGCTTTTTTTGCACTTCTTGCTTCATAAATCTTATCAAAGTTGGATGTGTTAAGATATTGATGAATAATAATAAATGTGACCTTGCAATCTTTCTTTTTATTTTCTTTATAAGTTGTTCTTTGTGCTTCTATTGGATTCGTTTCCAGATCATCAAATCCTTTCTCTATAACCTCCAAGACTTCTTTAAATCCAAATAAGGCATAATTTGAATTTTCCATCTATCCCAATCTTTTTCATCAAAGTGTGGTATATGTGCTGAAAAATTGTCGTTGTTTCTATTTGGATTCATCCTTACTTCACTCGTGTTTAATCCTCACACTTTACTCGTGTTTTGATGTTGATTAAGATCAAACCTTGCTCTGGACACCAATTTGTTAGCTTTTATTGTTTGCTTGCACACCACGAAATTAATAACGCACACACTTGAATGATGATAAGGCATGTATATTTCATAGCTTATTAAGCTTATTTATACACGAGTCATTCTTATTTAATTAGCACATATGCTAACTAAAATATAACCACCTAACTAGTTGATTAGTTAGTTAGTTAGTTATAACACTTAATTATTACAATACTTGAATTATAAATCACCTAATAAACAATAGGTCTCCAAGTTTTGATAGACTTCTCAATAATTCTCTGACCTTCTTCTGGACAATGTAAGTTTTTCCAAGAGATTGCAAACATTTCCAAAAAAAATTAAAATGACTGTGAGTTTGGCAAATATTTCATCGAAGGTTTCAAAATTTCAAATTTTTGAACTCCCATATCTATCATTGTTTACTTTACATGATGATTTGTTCCTTTATGGTAAGTTTGCAATATTTGCACTTAAGCATTCAATTTTTCTATTGCACTCCACTACTAGAAAAAAAGGATTTAGCGTCGGCTCAAAGCCGACGTTAATAGGGCAAAAGCCGACGCTAACGTCGATTTAGCGTCGAAGTCGGGCCTAGGCTAAAACGGTCGAAGCTAATTATTAGCGTCGGACAAATACCATCCGACGCTATATTAACGTCGGCTTGGCCGACACTACGCCGACGCTATGTGTAAATTTGAAACATCCGACGCTAAAAAAGTTAGTTGTCACGTCAGCTGGGCGCAAAATAGTTGCGTCGGATGGCCGACGCTACGGTCAATAAACCTTAGTCAACAAAATTAGTAGCGTCAGCTGGCCGATGCTAAAGTCAAAATAAAAGTCAACTAAATTTATAAAGTAGCGTCGGATTGGCCGACGCTAAAGTCAAAATAAATACAAGTGCTCAACTTATATACAGATATGCAAGCAAACTCGTTCAAAATTGTTATGGACTACAAACCTTAGGTCAAACAAATATAAAGACATTATTTTAGCAATTAAAGGGTGTTGTTTGGAGGTTTTGGGAACAAAACTAGCAGAGTTAAAATGAAAACAATTAATTTATCAGATAGTGGAAATATGAAGCACCTGTCGTGTGTTAGCTTCCTCTTCTCCAACAACCAAGATGTAGTTGTACTGTGCTAGTTGAGCTTCTCGTACCTACATAATGACACGTTCTTGTTAATATACAGCTAAGTTCTATTTGATACTAGCAGAAAACAATAATGTATGATCATTAGGAGAATTGGGTTTCTCTAGTGCCATTGATATGAAAATGAGATATTGAGATTGAGATGAAATACAACGAAATATATGCATACTTATAGATAACCAAATGAGACATGGAATGCTGTATCCGATTCAATCCAAATAAATGTGATAATTCAAAGCTCCTGCACTGCAATTGTCATAGCTCAGACGAGCATGCATGTACTGCCTTACAAATCACCTTTCCAAAAGGCGACTTCTTTCATAAGCCGCCATCCCAATTTGTACGAGCATGCATGTACTGCCATTCACAAAGCCGACCTTGGAAAGGCTTTGAGAAATCGCCATTTCAAAAGGCGATTTCGAGGAATCACATTGGGAAATTGGAAAATTGGAAAATTGGAAAATTGGAAAATTGTCATCAGCTTTCTAGCTTTCTAACTTTCAGCTTTCTAGCCTTCTCCGTCCAATCTAATCTTTGTCAGAAGTTTGTCTTTTCAAAGTAACATTTGTGTGAAGTCTTGCATGTTATTTTATTGGTCATTCAAAGTATTATTTTGGTTATAAATAGGTCAATTCTATGATTCAAAGTCATTCAAAGTATTATCTTCCACTCTTGACAACTTAAATCTTCTTTATATTTTCTCTCTTCCACCATTAATATTCCTTATTTTTGTTTAAATGGCATTGTTATGGAATGATGATAATCACAGATCGGCACTACACTATATTCAAAATTTTGTAAGTAATACAATACTTTATGTAATATGTTTTATAATAAGTTTTATTGTAAAATATAGTTTTAGTATAATATCTTCTAAAATGTTTTTTAATATGTTTTATTGTAAAATATATGTTTTATAATATCTTTTAATATAGTTTTTTTTATATGTTTTGGTGCCATTGATATAGTTTTTAATATAGTTTTTTTATATTTTATACTAAATTTCATTATGTATTATAGTATGATTCATCTCATTATAATAACTTCAAATATATTTTTATTCTTTGCTTCTTTTCTTCTTTTCTTACAGGACTCGTCTCAAAATTTAAGAGCACTTAGCCATAAACACATTGCACCAAATTCTTTAATAGTTTCATTGTTGAATGAAGCCGGGTTTGGTAACGTATCACTTATAGAAAGTTATAAAATAGATAATTCACTTATTACTGCTTTAGTTGAAAGTTGGAGACCTGAAACCCACACATTTCATCTTCCAACGGGTGAATGTACCATAACATTAGAAGATGTTGCGTTGCTTCTTGGCTTACGTGTTGGGGGTAAAGCTGTAACTGGATCAACTATGGTGTCATGGACAGATGATTTTTTAGATTTGTTAGGAGTCATGCCACCTGAATCACAAAGAAAAAGGAATTTTATAAAATTAAAATGGCTGAGAGAAACATTTTCAATGTTAACTCCAGAATCATCTAACGAAGAAATAATTATACATTGTAGAGCATACATTTTACAATTGATTGGCGGCATATCAATGCCTGACAAATCCCACAACAGAGTACATATTATGTGGTTGCACTTATTGAGAGATTTGCGAGAGACATGAGAATATAGTTGGGGTTCAGCGTGCTTGGCAACACTTTACAGAGAATTGTGTCGTCCATCTGAACCCAGTGTTATGTCGTTTGGCGGATGTTCACATATACTTCAAACGTGGGCATGGTACCATATGCCGTTTCTTGCACCAATAAGTAATCTTGAGCCTCGTTTTCCATTCGCAAAAAGGTAAATATCAAAAAAAATATATTATATTTATAAAACTATCAATTGATTCACTAACATATTCAAATTTATTTTCGTAGATATAGTGGAAAGGGTGTGAAATTTGGGGATACACCTCGTTATCATACCGCTGGATATCGATCAAAAATTGAACATATGACCGTTAACGATGTAATATTTTAAAACAATACATTATTTCTATTATTTTGTTTTTCTTTTGCATATATTACTAACAAACTTATTATATATCAGTTTATCTGGAGGCCATATCTATGTCTAACATACGATCATCCAGAAGTCAATTGGCTATGGAATTTCCTAAATTAAAATACTTTTTTAAAATAAAAAATTATTTAATAAATGGCAATTAAAACTTAGATTTATTAAATTTTTTTCATAATTAAAATTTCTATTTATTTATTTATTTTTTATGTATTTTTATGAATTATAATAATTAATTATATATATAAATTCACTAAAAATTAAAAAAATTCAAATTATTTTTTTTTTTAAAAAAAAAAACCATTTGGGAAGCGACTTCCTTAAGGAAGTCGCCATTCCAAATGGCGACTTGTGGGGTGGAAAAATTTGAAAAAAAAACATGACATTCTGGTATATAATTTTGGAAAGGGGGTAGTTACGTGTATAAATTTGAGAAACAGGGCAGTTAAAAAAAACCCCCTATAAAAGACTTCCTTATTTTATTTTTTAAAATCCTATTACAACGCTTTTTTAAAGAGCGTTGTAAAAAACCTCCTTATTTTACTTTTAAAAGTCTATTATAGGAATGGCAATTAGACCCATACCCAATGGATAACCAAAAAAAAAACCACAATGGGTAGGGTAAAAACTCGTATAATGGGTATGGGTATGGGACGGGTAATTACCCGTAAAATTAAGCGGGTATGGGTGCGGGTACGGGTACTATAGTACCCACCCGCCCCGCACCTGCACTTATATAAATATATTATTTATTTATTTAGTTATTTATTTATTATATTAGTGATTAATTTAATTAATTGTTTTCTTTTATGTTTTAACATCTATTAATATCATTGGACCATTACAATATTTATAATTGAAATATAAACGTTTGCAAATTTTTTAAGAATCTGATTATGATAAATAGGTAAATAATTGTGATTTTATAACTAATAGTTATATCTTATTAATCGTGACTTTATAATTATACTTGCAACTTTGTATCAATTATCTCAGATAATCTTGTCGTATGACTTGCAAGTTGCAACTTCACAAAATATTATTATCGATATTTAAATATGTATTGTAACGAGTGTTCATTTGAAATGTTTTGTGTTAGAAAATATTTTGGTTTATAATATTTTAGGATTGAATTTAAGATATTTGAATAATTTTTAATTTTAATCATAATAGTATTATTTATTTATCAATTTTTATAGTTAAAGTGTGGGTAACGGGTATGGGTACGGGCACTTAAGTACTTAGAGGGTAAGGGTACGGGCCCGAGTATGGGTATTTTTTAAATCGCAGGTATGGGGACGGGTACTATAGTACCCTACCCAAACCCTACACATTGTCATCCCTAGTCTATTACAGCGCTTTGCGCTTTTTTAAAAAGCGCTGTAAAAGACCTCCTTATTTTATTTTTTAAAAGCCTATCACAGCGTTTTTTTAAAGAGTGTTGTAAAAGACCTCTTTATTTTATTTTTTAAAAGTCTATTACAGCGCTTTTTTAAAGAGCGCTAAAAGAGCGTTGTAAAAGACCTCTTTATTTTATTTTTGGAAAGTCTATTAAAGCACTTTTTTACAGGCTTTTTAAAGCGCTTGTCCAAAAGCGCTGTAAAAGACTTTATTATTTTTAAAAAAAAGCCTTTTACAGCGCTTTTCCAAAAAACGCTCTAATAGGTCCTTTAATTATGTGAAAGCACAAGTCTTTTACAACGTTTTTTTTACAGCTTTTGTCAAAAAAGCGCTGTTGTATCCTCCGTTATTTTTAAAATATCATACAACAGCACTTGTATTTAATAAACACTATAAAATACGCGCTATAAAATGTCATTTTTGGCGTAGTGATTTGATGTGTATTTTTCGTAGAATATTCCTTTATTAGTTATTATATTAAATTAATGTTTTATTTAAATTTTTTTCAAGAGACACACTATTAAAAAATGAAATATAAATTTCTTTTTGAATTATTTAATTTGTGAAAAAATATATTTTAACTACTTTATCTTGAATAAATATTTATCTCATATATAATTTATACAATATATTTTAATTACTATATTACATTTGTTTCATTAGGGAATTATTATATCATTTTCCCCATGAAAATATATTTTACTCCTTTTAAAATACAACTAAAGTTCATTTTTTTTAAATACAAATATTACAAAACAAAATCCAACAATACTGAATTTTAATGTTATATTCAATAAAAAATGTTTAAGCAATGAAAAAATTATGAAAATTATATCAAAAGTGGTGAACTATATGTGTGAAAATATACAATTAACACACATGAAAATAAATTAGTAGAGTTATTTTTTGGTGTCCGTTTACTTAAATTTGTTTTGTTGTCTTGTAGCTCACTAATCAAACTATGCTTAACATAGTAAAGAATTCACACATATAATTTTGTTTTCCATCTTGGAGTAGTACTTTAGTGGTCTAACGAAGATGTATTTGTGGTTCTGACGAGCATCAATGTCCACCGACAATCATTTGGATGTTGAATTTACTATTTTTTCTATTACTTAAACCAGTTCCACATTCACACAACAATCAATCGGTACAATAAGTATATAGAAAATATATAGACTTATCAAACATAAAATGCATAAACACAATTAAATTATATTACAAAACCACAAAAAATAACTAACTAAAAAAATGAGATAATGTTGTCATGATAGTTATCTAATATTGTTGGTCTTTTTTTACAATTGAAGAGAACATCAATTTTACTTCATCAATTTAACATAAATCTTAAACGATTATGCAACATCAAAATCTACAAAAACACAATGATTTGAGGAAAAAAAAAAGAATATGATGAGATTAGACAAACAAAAAAATAAGTAAGAAAATAAATAAAAGAATGGAGACTTGAAATTAAAAATCGCATATCTAAAGTGAAAAAATTGATCCTGACAATAAAATACAAAGAAATTATATTACAAAACCACAAAAATTAATTAATTCAAGAATGAGGTAACGTTGTCATAGTAGAGATCCAATATTGTTGATATTTTTTTACAATTGAAGAGACAACAATTTTACTTTTTCAATTTAACAAGAATTTTAAACAATTATGCAACATCAAAATCTAGAAAAATACATTAATCAATCTAGAAGAAAAAAAGTACAATGAGATTAGACAAAAAAAAAATAAGTAAAAAAAAAATGAAAGAATAGAGACTTGAATGTAATATAAGCAAAAAATTGCAAATGTGTCCATTAAAATATAGACTAAATGGAAGACTCGAGACCAATATTTCATAGATATTTTTTGTTGAACATTTGAGAGACTGATGAATGTCTAACAATTAGTATTTCTTTAAAATAATATAGTAATTAGTTCATCATATATATGGTTAATAATTAATATACCATTAACTTTATATTTATTATTATATATTAATGTGTATATATTTTTTATATAATAGTCTTTTTGTTTTATTTTCTCATTATTTTTAATGAGTGAAATATGATATAAAATATTAAATTATAAATCAATTGATCAAATCTTTCAATATTTTTTAACAAGTTTAAATCTTATTAATTAATTAAAATATAATTAAAATTTTAACATAATAATTCAATAGATAAAATTTAATATATGAATTAATTGCAATTACGTTCTTTAAAATATTCTACATATTATCAAACGTGTGTTTATAAATTCATACATAATAATTACTCAAATAAAATCACTTAAACAGTATTTTACAAATAAAATTAATAAATTATATCTTAAAATCTTATTTAAGAATTTTATTTACAATAATAATAATAATATCTTAAAGTGTATATATACGGCACAACATGCGGATCATATACCATTTGAATCTAGTTTGTCTCTCCTTCAACCAAAATAAATGCAAGACAGGAGAGAAAATCAATTAAAAATGTAAGACAGAGGTAGAAATAAATTAATTAAATAGATGATTGAAAGAGATTATTCAATTTCGATTAAATTTATGTTCTCTTCTCTCACTTATCTAACCACAAGTACAACTATCCACTAACGCTACTTCTCATGGTGTATCAGTTCTATCTGTAGCCTGTTGTGGTCGACAATTGCAACGAAATTAGATTATTTTTTTATATATTTTTTAATATATATGTACTTGAAGTAACACTTACCAAATAATCACTTAAGAGGTGTCAAAAAATAGTAGTGGACAAAAGTAAAGGGTCAAATTGGATTAATTTGAATGAATTAATCTCTCCAATCGACTAAAATATAATATTTGTGTTTAATAATTTTAGTTTAAATATTTTTAAGACTTTTTAGTTGGGTTCAAATAAATTTATCATCTATTCGGATGAACTCGTATGGATACCAGATTTCCTGCAAAATTAATTTAAAAATAAAAAATAAAAATAATAAAATTAACTCACATAAAAAAAAGTTCAAAAGAAATTCAATGCACTTAATTGGTTATATATATATATATATATATATATTATCATTTGTGATAGAATATTATCTTTAGTTGGTTATATATTTTTAACAATTTATAATAAGTGTTTTTAAATTTCTCGAGCAATATTCACATTTTACAAAGTGTTGGATGATTGTCTAAGGAAAATAAAGAAATTCAACTCACATAGTTGGTTATATATATCATCTTTTGTGATAGAATATTATCTTTAGTTGGTTATATATTTTTAAAAGTCAATTTCTTTAATTGCCTTAGACAATCATCCAACACTTTGAAAAATGTAAATATTGCTCAAAAAATCTAAAAACACTTATTATAGAGTCACATTAGAACTATTTAACATTCTATTTAAATTTGATTTAAAATTAGGTTATGTTAGACAAATTTAATTTGTGTGTTGTTTGGTAATATGTTGTTTTGATAATTTTGAATTGAGTTTGTGTTAATTGAAAAATTCAAACTTAATTTATGTATAAAGAGTAAATTATAATATTTTTTAAATAAATATTAAAATTGATTCATACTTAATGCTTAAGTAGTATACCATAATATTTTTAAAATGAACATCAACAAAAAATTTTAAATTAAAATAGTCGCAAAAAAAATTAAAAATATAATGAGTCAAAAAAAAAATTATAAAAAATGTGTAGATTACCCAATCCAAAAAACTCCCTGTTAGAGTCGATTTTATATAGACTAAATAGCCATTTTGAGCTATAGAAAGAATCTAACCTATCTAAGAAATATTTGAAGATACAAAGACTATTTTAAAACATTAATAGTCTTATGGTAGCGTCGTTATAGTCTACAAATTTAGTGTTTTACTCTTCTTATAAAAAAATAGAATGTGATTAAATTATGTTTATTAACAATATTATCAAATAATAATGATAAATTAAGAAGAAAATAATAATATTATCAAATTATGTTTATTAACAATTTTTGTATTCTAAATATGATAAATGAAAATGGAAAAATAACAAATTTGGGAGTCATGTATTGGGTGGGAGTCATGTTCATAATGGGTCTGTTTGCTACAAATATTTTCAACAATAATTTTTTAAAATTTGTTATCACTTTTTCAAAAATGAATTTTAAAATTAAGCTTCAAATGAAAAATTCGTTCAAATAATCTATTAAGAAATATTATTTTAAAATATTTTATCTATTTGTTACAACTCTTTTTGAGTATTGAAATTTCAAAATATAATTAAAATGCTGAGACATATCTTTTTTCTAAAAAAATGTTGTTATTATGATGTTAAATCTCTGATAATGAATATCTAAGTTATTAAATATTAAAATTATTTTTCAATTGATTACAAATGAGTATAAAATAACTTATAAAATTCATTTTTAAAAATATAAAATTCATAAAATTCATTTTTAAAAATATAAAATTAAATCACTTTTTAAAAAATCTAAAATAAATGAGCTCAAAATATATATTAATTAAAAGTATGAGTGGGAATAGGATGTGAAGCTCGAGGCTCTGTTTAAATAAGTCAGACCTATTTTAAATTTATATGTCAAATGCTTTATTTTAATTATGTTGGTATAACCTTTTGAAAATCCTAACTTTGCCTATTAACTTATGAAAAACCTATTTTATGTTAAGATTTAAAAAAAAAGACATTTCTTTTATCTTTAAAAACACTAATAGAATTATAAAATATGAATTTCATTGAGTCGTATAATCATGATATCGATTTGTTTATATTACAATAAGTTTGAAAAAGAAGAATATGTATGGTTGCCGTGGAAACAAAAATATTAGAGTTCAAATTTTTAATAAAGAATTTATTATTACATAAATATAAAGTACTTTTTTAAAAGAGAAGAAATAAAGAGAAATAAAAGTCTTTTATTTTATTTTATTATTATTATTATATAGAATTTAATTGTTATATATGATCAGTATTTTACTCTCTTAATATATCAAAACTATTTATATTCGATAGTCGTAAATTTTGAAGTAGTTATGATAAATTATAATTGATGTAAAAAAAAAACTAAAAATAGTTGTTATGGTTGGATAACAATAACAAAAACCTACCATATTTAAATAAATGAAAAATTAACATAACTTTATATATTATTTAATTGAGATAATCAACAAAAATTTAACATAAAATTAACTCATATTAAAATCATTAACCATGTTAATCATATTAAAATCATTAAGCATGTTAATCTTATGAAACAATATTAGCTCCTTTGCCTTGGATATTGACGGTAAATTAGAATTTTATATAAAAACTGATTCCTCAAGAAACAAGCAACAACACTGGACCCGAAAATACTTTCAATTTTTTTATTTAATATAAAAGTTTCAAAAAAATTTATTTAATAAAAAGAGTTCACATTCTATTATTTTGAAAAACAAAATTTGATAATATATTATATGAATTTAACATTATATCAATAAATATTAAATCAATTGATTATATTATATACTATTAATTATATTAATCTAATAAGTAATATAAGATATAAATATCAATTAATTAAAAAATATGAACTACGGTAAACATAAATTTTAATTGAATTGCAAAAGGGTATATAGATAAATAAATAAGTGTATTATTAAATTGATTGATATAGATTTTATTAAAAAAATAAATATTATTGCAAATTATTTAATACCCTATTTGACGCAAGTAGTTTGACTAATAAATGTGATAATAATCGAATAAATATTAGTTATAAATCAAAAAATCATAATATAAGTATGAACACATATATAGTTAACATGAAAAATACTAATTACAAATTAAAAAATCATGAGAGCATGAAATACATATTGTTAACATGAGTTTATGAGTTTTTGAAGTAACATAAAATATATACTTTCTTCAACTAAAAAATAAAAAAAAATTTCATGAGTTATTACGTTGTGGTAGAACAATTAAGAAAATGTCATAATTTCAGTCAAACAAAATAAAATATTTCAGTCATAATTTCAATCATAATGAGTTAGTACTTATTAAATAAAATATTAATAATTAATTTATTAACATGGAAAATATATCTAAGAGTTTTGTTTCAACGGTTGGACCGACCATGGTTCAATTGTCAACATGTTCACATATACTTATTATATTAATAGAAATGTTTATTGTCATGTATTACTGTCATTATATTTTTTGTTTACACCTTTCAATTATTTCATTAATTAACAATATAGTTTGATTTTTATTGTACTTACAGTTATTCATTGTACTCAGAGGTTATATTGAATTCAAATGATACATGATATAAAACTTATTATATTGAATTCAAATTATTCATGACATAAATTAGTTAATAAGTTGCAAAATGAATATTTGACCATTCAATTTGGATTATAGTTGTTATGATTTTTTACAAAAAGTGCCGTTTATGTTTGTTATTAAGAAGAATTCTTTGTTTTTTTCTTTGAGACAAAAACCTCATTAATTGCTAAACAATAGTATGTGATTGATATTTTTGTTAAAATCATTCGTGTGATATGCAATACATAAAATTGATCGGGGGTTATCAACCAAAAGAGAAAAACAGGTCATTATTACTAAATAAACTAAATTTTGATATTTCACTGTACCAAAATAATTCAAAATAAAAAGAGAAATGAAGTACAAAAAGAAAATGAAAATTATTCAATAGGATATTACATTCTCATAATATCATTTAAAAAGATATTTCTATCTGAAATGACATCTATTCAATCTCAACTAAGTTTTTTCAAAAACTCCCCATCGCAAATAGTTCTTGAGAATCTAAATCTGATTTATTTATTTATTCGGAACTGTCAATATTATAATCTTAATATAATTATTAGTATTAATCTGAGTGGGAACGGAACCCTCAACATAAAATTGAAGTCCTTTCCTCCAATGGACATCAATTTAAGTATCTTGAATTATTCATATATTGTGTACCCAAAAAAATTATTCATATTTTTGAAGTGTTCACCAAAATCACCCATTGAACTAACTAGTAAATATAAAATAATATTTAAAATATCTTCAATTAATATTTTAAATTTTTTCAATTAAATTAGTAATTGAACTAATTAATAATTAGTATTTGGATTACGGGTTAAATATTTGGTTATTAGGCCGATATAGTTTTTAGTTAATTATGACGGATCTAACCTCTCGAATATAAGAAGGATTGAAACATTCAAATCTTTCGTTGAATACGAAACTTTTAAAATGCAGAAAGTTTTGAAACTTTCGAACAATGTAAAAGTTTCGAAATGAAAAACTTTCAAACATAGTGAAACTTTCGACTCTTGAAAGTTTGAAATTCAATGAAAGTTTCAAAATTCATTCAGAAGTTCCAAAAGTTCCGAAACAGTAATAAATTTAATTAATAATAAATTAGAAATAAATTTAATTAATAATAAATTAGTAATAAATTTTGGATGAATTTCAAAATTAGTAATAAATTTAATTAATAATAAATTAAAAAAAATTGAAAAATTCGAAGTTTTTGAAACTTTAGAAACTGACATAATTCGAATGTTTGAAACTTTCGAAGAATATGTGTTTCGAAAGTTTCAGATTCATCGAAACTTTCAAAAAATTTTGAAATTTGTGTTTCGGGAACTTTCAAATTCATCCAAAATTCCGAAGGTTATAGCTTCGAAAGTTTCACATTTTTTCAAACTTTCTAAGGTTTCTGAAAAAGTTCATTTCAAAATTTTCAAATTCATCGAAATTTTCGAAATTTGAATTTAATTATGTTAATTTACATTTCGAGTGTTTTGAATTTAACTAAATTTTCGAAATATAGAAAAAACTGACTTTGAATAATTATGAAAGTTTGAAACTTTTAAATATTTTGAAATTTTTGGAAAGTTTCGATAAGACCGATAAATTTTGTTTCATTATTTTATATAAAATCAAAAAAGGTAAGATAGTCGATTTTAAAAATTGGATAAAAACGGGAGGGGTGCACTATACATTTTAAAAATTGGATAAAAACGGGAGGGGTGCACTATACATTCCTCGAATATGAGACTTGTAAGGGCTTAAAAGATAAACAATGCTCCATAGCCCCTCAAGCATGAGATCCGTGACAAACAATTGCAAATTTTCAAATATAATTTATGACACAAAATTTAAAAGTAAAAATATAGACTATCATTTTAGGGATGTTACAATATTATGTAATAGTAGTACACATTCGCAGACAAACCCTCTAAGAAACCATATTTTAATGTATCTCCAACAAGGCCTAATTTAGAATAACCTTTTATCTTTATGTCTAACATTCATTGCTCTCATCAACTTTGGGTCTAGTACTCATAAGAACCTGTGCAAGTAATAGAATCGAATAAATTAACTTTTATTTGACATGATGCTATATAGTTCAATTGTAAGTGACAAACAATTTCACATGTTAGATTAAAAAAGATTTATTTCGTGTTTTGTTACCTTCCGGAGCATAGTGTTCTCATTGATCAAAGTTGAGATACGTTCATCTAAGTTGGAGTTCTTATCTTCCAACTCTTTAGCTCTTGATTCCAAGTCATTCACATACACCTTTTTTCTTTCACGAGCTTGTTGGGCAGAGACTCTGTTCCTTAGTAACCTGTTTGTAACACAATCATTTAATAGTTTGAGATGGTTTGCACAAACAATCTTATACTATTCATTAGCATTTTTGATAAATGAAATGAATTGATTGGTTGTTTGTCATGTTGATTGCATTTAAAATGAGATTTTAGTCTCAATTTCGCAAGTTTCAAGAATTTTTCCTTCAACTCAATTTTAAAATTATTTGTTATGACCCATTGTTTTCATTAATGAAATGTAATTACATTTAATAATTTGAGAGTGTTGATTTAGACCTAAGACAATGGATTAGAAAGTCTCTTCCGAGCTTTCTCAATTTCATTAATTAAATGTAAATTTATTCTTATCATATTTACTGTTATGTTGTTCAAATCAACAATGTTACATCATACTATTTCCATCACATAATGAGTGTCACTTTAGCACACAATTATTACTACATACACAACATCTAAAATAGTATTTTATTTTGTATTGATAATAGTAAAAAATTTATCACAAGTAAAGATAATTATTTCGGTAACATAACTTATCTCTTTCTTCTAATTATTATACTCTTAATAAAATATAATTTCAATCTTTAACGACACTCATTCTAAGACGTAGAGAAAAAGATATAATTTTACATTAACGATGAATATAACACAAAAAATAAACCTCAAATTAGATTCTTCGTTTAAGAAAATGAGAGAGAATAAATTAATCTTTCATTTAACATAATCATATAACTTAGTAAATAATGGATACCTCATGGTGAACCATTTAATTTGGTGCATACAACAAATGTGTAACAGCACCTTAAGTTGAACAAAAGTTTGTGTTTCTATGTATGTACCTTTTGTGTCGCCTATACTCTTTATCCACAGGGTTTCTTCCACGGCGACGCTTTCCGGCGAAGTCAGTTTGAAGCTGAGGATCTGCTGCATTGCTTTGATTGTTGTTACTATTTGGATTTGTCAATTCAGAATGCACACTTTGACCTGTTGTAGCTTCCACATCCGGAACTGTGAAAAGGTCTTCATCGCTATCCTCTGCCATTTGTAATCGGAACATTACTTATTAACATCACATATTTAGTATTGTAAACAAAACAAATGACATTTTTGTTATAAATAAAAGAATTCCCAAAACAAGTTTAGTGTTCCATGTCATATGAGATATGGCTTGATTGTGTATTTATAAGTGGGACAATTCTAAAGTCAGTTTTATATGAATTATATCTTATAGAAAAACTTATTATACAACAACCCTTAAAAAATTATTTTATACTGCATTTCAAATTTCTCTATTTTTGTTGGTAATGTATTCTTTATCTTAAATCTCTAATTTCTAAAGGGTTATCGTGATCTTAGCCAAAATATAAATAAAGTTCAATTAAAAACTATTTCAATATTCAAAAAATGAATATTAAATGTGAATGCAACTACTTACCATTCGAGGTGCACTTATTGCACATATAAGGGGGAATTTTTTCTGGAATTGATTTCTAAAAAAAGAAATAAGAAAATTTAAAGGTAGTATTTTTACATTTACATATGCGTGTGTACTTATATTTCAGTTTTGAGTTAATTTAATATAATAATATTACAAATTCAAACCATTATTTATGTTACACAAGGCCCCTTAAAGGGGAGACTTTTCATGAAACAATTTATTTTAAAATTAATATTTATTTACAGAATCTTGTGAGTTTGGACTTTGGATTAGTCTAACATATATTTAAAATAAATAATGATACTTTAAAAATAAAATACTAAAAAAAGAATTGACTGAAAATAAAATACTAACAAAAATAGAAAACGCTAACTTTTAATTAGTACCTACCAAACATATGTGTTGTGTGAGGAGGCATAGGAGGAAGTCTATTCCATGAAGAAGAAGAGGAAGAGGGTGCTGCTCCTGTTGTTGCAACTCCACTTTCCTTCATCTGAGTGTTGTTGTTGTTGTTGTTTGGTTTACTCTCTGTGGCTCTTGAAAGAGACATCTTTCTCTTTGATTCTCTATTTGATGTCTCAAAGGAATTTGGAAGAAGTTAAAATAAACCTTAAAGTGTGTGTTTTTGAAGTGTTGGGGTTTGTCTTTATTTCTTGAAATTTTATTGTTCTAAAAGCATTGCCTTTTGAAATAGTGATGATGGGCCAAAGTGTTTTGGTTCAAAAATGAACACGTTGATGTGCAAGGAACCAAAACTTTCCTCTCTCTCTCTTTTCCGTGTTGTTATAGTATATGGCTTCAATTTACTTTACTCTTAACATCACCTATATCACCTATTGGTTAGTAAAAAAAACAAAAAAGCCTATTGTTACTGTAGAAAAAACATGACACATTGTTTTACATTTTCTTTAAATACAATTGCGAAAATTTAGGTTTGAATTTAAATTTGATGTACAATTTAATAAAACTGTTATTTGTGAATTGAATTAAGACGGAAGGATATTATAAAAAAAAAATTATATCTATTGAAAAAAATATATTAAAGTCTCTAATTAAATATAATTTAAATAATAAATGTTTTATATAGAGATTTATGTGAGTTTGATTTGAATTGATTTAGATTAAATTTAAATAATTTGATATCTGAACTGATCAATTTTTTTTTATTTTAGAAGAAATATTAAATTATATGATAATTAATTCATACAATTGTGAAATTTAAATTTGAACTCAAAATTTTAATTTAATAATATATATATTTGTTAGTTGAACAATATCTATTTTATTTAGATTGATTTGAATACTAAATTTGGTTATTAATTTAAATAAATAATAACTTTATAGAATGAATGTTTTTTAATTTAATATCCAACCATTCCTTTATAATTTATTTGGTTTAGAATAATGGATCTTAAAAGTATTTATACTTTCATTCAATAAAACTTATTTAATCTCTCACATTATATTTTACAATTTTTAAATTAAAGATAATTATTTATTATCGTGATAAGTTAATATTAATTGTCAGCACAAAATAATTTTAAAATGATAATACATTGATGTTCTTAAATTTCATTACATCTAAAAACATAAATTACTAGATAGTTTCTTCCACTTTTTAAAGACATTCAAACTTATAATAAATGTCAAAAACACGATGTTTACCCATAAGTTACTCTATATTTGATCCACTAGGCGTACCAATTTATTTACAGTGATTTTTGTTCTAAAGATTGTCAGTCAAACATGAAACACATAAATATTAAAATAAAGTACAATTGCGAGAATCCAAACAAATTAATAGATAATTTTATGTCTGTCTGCGAGGTAGTTATGAAAACATCTTTCAAAGCGAGTTTCAGTTTTAAAGATTAAATTGATAAGAATTGACTTTAATGTAAATTCATTGAAGTTTGAAGAAATAAAACTAAGATTTTAAGGGACACATATCATCAAATAAATATTTTTCTCTTAATTAATTAATTAATTTGTGAATAGACATTATTTAGCTAATTTCTCAATCACAAATATTTATTTTATATATGAATATACGATAGATTATAATTAGTGTACATATTACAATTTTCTTAACTTTTGTCTATAATCAAATAAATATTTCTTTCTTATCTAATTCACTACAAAAAAACTATGATTTTGTGGCGGTTAAAAGCTATCACAAATGGAGGAACACAGCCACAAAAACACATTTGTGGTAGTCTAAGACAGTCACAAATAACTAATTTACAAAGTTTTACGGTGGCCACAAAAGCTAGTGTTTTGGTTACAATTTGTGAAGACTTAAAAGCTCTCACAAATTTGTAACGCAAAAGTCCGCCACAAAGTTGTGAAGGTCAAGGTGCCACAATTCTCCTTTTTGTGAAGGTTTAGGTCGCCACAAATGGTGAAATTAATAAAATTATTATTATCAAACAAAATAAAACATTTTAAAATTAATAAATTATATCATATAAACCAAAAATAAACACACGTCATAATTAAATAATAATGTATAACATATTAATACAAAATAAAAATAGAAAACATTATTCGAATACATCAATCATCATGATAATTTCTCTGATCATTAGCTCCAATCCCTCCGTCATTAAATTTGGTCTAATTAAACCAGTTGTTGGCATAATTAGTCAGTATGGAGTTTGATCTACGAACAATATAGTAAATCATAATAAAGACTATATATAAACTATAATAAAATTTTAAATGGTGTTTAATGATTTTTTTCATAAAATAAGTCCCTATAAACTAAAATAGAGACGGTAAAAGTATATAAAAAATTTGTACGAACTCATCTACACCTCTTTGTAATGACTAACAACAAAATATTAATAATATCATTAATTTTAATAATATTTTAAAAAAATAGTTACATTAAAGTCAATATATTTTACATTTGTTTCAAATTTTTATTTATCATATATTATGTAAAGATCATAATTTCTATTTTATTTTTTTTACAAATCTACTAACGATTCAAATGATAAAAAATTTATATATTTTTGAAAATAATATAAAAAATTTT